>JARLTB010000179.1:7390000-7760000 GCA_030141615.1 Unio pictorum
CATTGAAAATGTTCTGCTGGTTTGTGTTTTTTTTTGTATGTAATAAGTGGCATTAAAGTATTTATTTCATTGAGAAACAAAATAATGAATTAAATGTGACAAATGAAAATGAATCATGTCTCCTTTCTTGAGAACTCATTGCAGTCGCGCCCAGCACTATACTTCTAGTGGTTAATGTTTTTTTTATTATTTTATTTATTTTTTTTAGTTAATGGGCGCTACTAAGAAGTGACTCGTTGGGTTCTAAAACAAACAAAAAAAAAGTATATAATAAAAAGAAAATTTTCTTTTCCTACGTTAATACCGGATATATTTCATCTTGTGGTACATTTTCATCTTGTGATATATTTCATCTTGTGGTATATATATATATATATATATATATATATATATATATATATATATATATATATATATATATATATATATATATATATATAATTCATGTAATTTTTCGATGCCATTAACAATATTTTGCTTTATCAAAAGAAAACAATGCAATCACCCACCCGGCATGGTGGCATGATGATCCGTACTCTAGATCCAGAAGGAATCAAATACATATATGTATAAGTCTAAGGCCTCTCATCACTATTTGCACATGGCCACGCTCACGCCACCCAACAAACACGATATAAGGTTTCATTTATTATAGACTTTTAAACTAACAATTATAAATGTGACGCTGTACCAATGGAGCTAATTTAATGTGTATGGTTCGATTTCCTGACTAGTAGAGAAAATATACAACTACATTTAAAGAAGCACTTTAAAAAAAAAACTGTTACACAGAGTTAGTGTGCATAACGTACATTAAGTATTTCGAGCAAACGTGTTTAATACAATGTTTGTTTCTACTGTATTTAGCTTGTATTTCCGAAAGACAAGCACTGGTCAATGCATGATTATAGGAAGTATCAGATTATATGGAATTAAAATGGTTACAACTTTTAGAGCTATGACATGAAGCATACGGATATAAAATAATGACGATAATGTTGAGAACAATCCTGAAGCATTGCGGCTGTAACTCTTATCTGAAACCATCGGATTTATGCTCTTTTTGCATAAATGCTTCCGGTGGAAAGTGCCTTTTAGAGCAGCAATAAAGTTTCGACAAGATGTTGATACTAGAGATGTCCATTATTCTGAGCAATTACAGTTTTAATTTAATTTACCGCAGCTAAGATCAGCTAAAAAGAGCACAAAAAGTGAAATAATATGAAAGCTACAGAGACAATGCACCTTTCTGGACTATCTTAGCAATCAATAGAATCCAAGACCAATACAAGGCGGTTAAGGTTCTTTGAAAATGTCTTACGCATTTATTAGAACCTTAAAGAGGTTTTCAGCCCATTGCACGAACATTACTGTGCTATCTCGTTGCATTGTTTACAGATGAAAATTCTTGTTAATCATGCTTACAATCACGCCTTTTGTAATCATCGTCTTAATCATACTTTCACTGAGACCATTTGCCGACACAGTTATACATATAACTTTATTTTATAAATTCTAGTGAACATACTAATTTATTCAGGTTTTGTATTGGTCGAATAATTTGTGGTTTACTCTAGAAAAGAGAATTTGAAAACTTAAGTGTGCCTTGATACAGCTATATTTGTTTTGAAAACATTCGACTTCACTTCTGTTGGAGATGCCATCGTATTTTGACAACATTGCATCTATACATTATATTTCTTTCTTAAACAATGAACGATTATAAAAAGAGAAGATAAAACATAAAACGTAAGAACATTAAGATACGTTATATCCAGAGTTAATGGTTGTTTCTATTTAGTTTCAGTGCATTTTGCAATGAAATTCAACTAGGAAACGTACCGGGTATGCAAGATACAAAGCGCCAGTCTTTAGATGATATACATCTGCGTATGTAGTTACGTGTATAGGAGGCTACAAAAACACTCATCGGTATCATTCATTCTCTGTATTGGTACTACATACTGCACTCTTTTAGCGTGAAACGAGCAATGTCGGTACCATAATAATAATGAGGGTTGTGTATAGCGACTAATCTTTAGAAGCTCTTAGCGCTTTACAACACATATAATGATATGACAACAAGAACCAAAAACACTGTGATGGGGCAAATTTCTGGCGATCTATCAAGAATACATTAGTTGAGACCAGAGAACCATTAGTTAGATTTACGGAGTCACGCACGTGTCATACAGCATCTTGCCGAGAACATTGTTCTTTATAGTGGGACTGTTGTTACTAATTAGAACCTTTGTTTATTCAGCAGCCAGATTGACTGCTAGAGACACGGTAAAGTTTAATTTTCATGGGGTAGTTGTTAAAATTGAGAAACCGCAGAAATTATGTTGCTTAAAACGACTAGGTCATTCCGATCCCGACTTTAGCTACTCTAAAGAAGGGCGGCAAAATACATTTGAGTCTGATTGGTTACGTTAAATAAGGGGTGTTTTCACACAACATTTAATAGGATTTAATATCGCCCTATCGAAATTAAAGGCAGTTTAAAACTTTTCCTGCACGAGGACAGAGGTTAATTTAATCAGTTGAGACTCCGAGTGAAATTTGAAAGAAGTTCATTCGTAAAAACGTGTGGTCCAGGCAAGCAGCCACAAACTGTTTGTGTGACGAAAACCACAGAGGTATAGTGTCATAATTCCATGTAATTTGTTGATGCGATTTACATAATGTTTACTTTAGTCTACAAGTCTCGCATGATTTCATTTGATACATTTGTATAATGAATTATAGCGATCTTGATTTATGCATAGGGAGTCGTACATTAACTCTTATATAAGGTTTACATATTATTTAATTTGTTGTCGTATTAGCATAAAACACTATGTTGAGTTAGGAACAGGAAGTCTTACAATAGGTCTTAGGTAAGTTGGATGTATTGTTTCATTTGTCATCTTGTTTGCATAATAAATACGTTCTAAGAATTTAATTCATAACTTTAGTAAATATGATTTACGAGTCAGTGTGTATTGACTGGGAGGCTGGAATGTACTCCATTTATTTACTGTGTAAATTTAGACGGGCCAGAATTCAAAGCATCGAGAATGGTGCGGTAATGTGTAAGGTCAAGGCGTGACGAATTAGCAATTCGACTAACTACGGTCATTTGAGGACATGTGTAGCTGATTAATAGCCTTATTATCTGTTTACCACTGATAGAAATATCTGATTTTTGAACCAGAGATAATGAAAGTTCTCAACTATATCAATTATAACGAGAGGGTTTTAGGTGTTTCTTTAATTTCTTTTAAAAGGATGCAAATAGCTTTTATTACGTATTGATGTTACGTAAACTGAGACATATACTGAGGAAAATAAACTAGAGTGATGGGCAGTGAGGCGCATAATATAGGTGTGAAATCAGGCATCGTGCTGAAATTCTACGTGTTCAGAGTGTATCATGTGACGGATGGTAGAAAATGTCATAGAATCAAAATGCTGAACATTCACAGAGGAAACGGAAAACTGAGGACTATCAAGGTATGCATTTGTACAAGGCGTTGATTGTGTCACTATCAGTAACAGATCGGTTAATTTGTTTTAATCTACTTTGAATTTTCTTGTAATTCGGTGAAAGGTTTATTTTAAAGCAGAATGTATTCCTAATGAAAGGAATTTCGCACAATTGTATATGTACTTGATTAAATTGTTTGTTTATCTTTAAGGGGGTTCGTATTTGTTTGTTCAATATGCGTGCTCAGTTTACTATATCTATTTCCATACTCGAACCGGGGTGATTATATCGAGGGCGGTCATCTCTTAGATAACGAGTACCAAAAAAGGGTGGGTTATAGTATTATTATTATTATTATATTTATACAACACCGTGACACGTTGGGCAATAATATATAATAACTAATAAATAACCATTATCATCATCACCAACAGATCCGCCACATAGCAAACACCATGAAACTAGAAAACATAGAAAATGCTGAAAATATTTAAGGTTGGAAACATTATTAGGTCTTAGAATTTGTTCTTGTAGTCGAAGAAGGTGAATTTTAAGAGAATTCTTTGAAGGGAGCACTGTGTCCTTGTGTCTCAATTCAATAGGCAATTCATTCCACGTTGCTGCGTCCTGGTATGCAAAAGAACGTTGTCCAAAGTGGGAATGATTAATATACAATTGTCAGAAGTGCACCCTAAGTATCTTGCTGGTGTGTACACATGGGTAAGGCCAGATAGGTATGTTGGACTGGAGTCCGTCAGTGACATGTAGCACAGAGAACAAATGTTGTGATTGATTTTGGATCAAATGGATAGCCAGTTTAAGGTACAGATCTGTGCGTAGGGTTGCTCTGATCCTGCTTCTCTACGGATGATCCGAGCAGCTATGTTGTGAACGTTTGGAAGTTTCTGGAGTAGATATTGAGACGAACCAGACATAATTGAGTTACAGTAGTCCAGTCTTGACAGTTCTAATGAACACACAAGTGTTTAGTGGCATCCACTGAAAGTTATTTTAGTATGGAGCTGATGCGTCTCAGCTCAAGATATGCCGTCTTGCATATGTTCATGACATGTTGATGCATTGTGTGAGTACGATCCAAAGTAACACGTAGGTTTCGTACTTACTGTGTGAATTTAATGTTGGTGATGATGATATTTATTGTCTGAGGGAAATGTGAATTATAAAGTCCTTGTATTGTTATGAGAATGGCCACAGTTTTATCATCATTCATCTGCAGCTTGTTACATGTCATCCATGATTTCACATCAGAAATGCACCTCTCTGCTATTTGGACGGTAGTATAAACTTTAGTTGGGTCGCTAGATTTGTATATTTTGGTGTCATCAGCGTATAATTGGTGAGACACTGGATGATGCTCTATGACACTTGAGAGCGGCTGAGCTTATAGAATGAAGCGAACAGGTCCCAGAACAGACCCCTGTGGAACATCACAATATAGATCAACTGGGATTGAGTTATTCCATTTGTAGATACAATTTGTGTCCTGTTTACTAAGTGGTACTTGCAACACACAGTACTGCTGAATTGTGAATGCCAAATAGATGCTGGAGACGGTGAAGTAATATATAATGTCCGATTGTGTCAAATGCTGCAGACAAATCAAGGAGAATACGGGCTGTAATCATTCCGCTATCCAAAGCAAAGAGAATGCCATTAACTACTTTCAGGTTTGGATAGCATAAAAATATAGTCAAAGCGATGTTTATGGTGTATAACATTCTAGAAAATAAAGGGTCAATTTGGTTATCTCATATATTCAGCGACTGAGAACATATGAACATTGACATATTAGTTTATATTTACATTCTTCTGCATTAAATTTACAGTCACAGAATAGTGCAATATTTTACGATATCGAGCACCTTCATATTGCATGCACATGTACGACACGTGTGCACAATAATAGTAGAGTGTATTAGGATCAACTTTGTAAACAAATCATGTACACTGATGCAGTAGACGCTTTACAATTTCGTTGAAGAAATGTGTTCCTTCATGAATTGAAGTATGTTTCGTGGACTGTCACATACCAGCTTCTATGTAATATGTTACGTTAACTTTCTTCATAGAATGTTTCCGATTTGGGCTAGCTATAGGCGCCAAACAGGTTATACATATGCTGTGGTCCCTACTAATTACGTTTAATGATAATAATGTTGAGATAAGCATTATAACAAGATGTTTAAAGAATATGTTATGGAAAATAAACATCTTATATGATTAATGTTCACAAAGAAAATATATTTTGATTCATCTAAATTTACAGTGCAGTTGGATGATCCCCTTAATTCTGAATACCCAGTTTGGAATGATGCTACAAAACATAAAATAATACTGTTCTTATCAAACGAACACGTGGGTATTCAGTGTATCAAGCAGATGTTGCATATTAAACGATAGTCATAACAAGTTCTATAACACAATAGTTAGAAGAATAAAATTAAGTTGAAAATGTTATTAACTGAAAAACATGCTTTCAGATTACACAAATTACCGTGAAACAGTCTCCAATAAAAATCTGTATATAAATCACAAACCAATGAGTGGCGCACGAAAAAGAAAAGAAGATAATACGGGATACAAACATTTATGGCTATGATAAATATTTAATCAACATTAGCTTTGAAAAATAAGAACAAATGGATCCAAAAACACAGTTGCTTTGAATCAAATTTGAAAGAGCAAAACGTGAAAACAATTGATGAATCAAAGACTTTAACAAAGGCAAGGAATTTGCTTGAAATGGAAAATATTGCTCATAGTTCGACTGACTTGAAACATGGGTAGTTTAACGATTTAGCAGAATCCGACAATGTAGACGAATTAATATCACTGTAAAACTAGGATAATTTAGCAAAACTATTTACATATCAATAAACATGGCTATGATAGAGAACAGATAAATATACACGGCTCTGATTGAATACCGATAAATCGACATGGCTCTGATATAAAGATCAATAGGCATGGATCCGATAGGACATATTTAATATACATAGTTCTGATATAACATAAATCAATAGACATGACTTTGAGAGAATACAAATCAAGAATAGGCTCTGATATAATACAAATCAATGCTCTGATCAAATTACAGATCAATAGACATGGCTCTGATAAAATACAAAGCATTAGACATGGTTCTGATATAGGAGAGACCAATAGGCATGGATCCTATAGGACATATTTAATATATATTGCTCTGATAGAACATAAATCAATAAACAGGGCGCTGATATACAAATCAATGCTCTGATAAAATTCAGATTAATAGTCTGAGACATGTCTCTGATAAAATACAGATCAATAGACATGGCTCTGATAAAATACAGATCAATAGACATGGCTGGGATAGAATACAACGCAATATACATGGTTCTCATTTAGTAGAGACCAATAGGTATGGCTCCTGTATCAATGCTCTAATAAAATACAGATCAATATACATGGTTCTGATAGAAGCACAAAAACTGACTAAAACAGGCATACAAAATCACCGATTTGCTTTCAAATATAGCTTTGGTATGAAAGTAACAATACCAAAACATTAACTTTTGTAATTAACTATTCTGGCGGTAACTGATGTAATGCTAGTCTTCTGAATGTCCACCCACATCAAATGACATTGTAAGCATGTGCTCGTCTGTTAGGACATTTAGCTTGTGGTCTTGATAGTCCTTCGTAGTTGCGTAGTAATTTCTCACTTTGTTTTATGCGCTGTTCGCGTCGGATTATCTTGGTAATGTCACCAATTCTATATCAGTTTTTGGAATACCGTTCTTTACTACGTTGGTATTGATGGTGGAATTTAATATTAGATTTCAACCAATTTAAATTACGTTGTTACTCAACAATTCGATCAGTTCTATTGATAATGTCAATCGCTAATATACCTTTGAAGTTTTGACATGTTGTCAAATGTTGTCAACATGTGTTCAGCAATTTCAAATAGCAATATTGCTTTCTTACCAGGGTGATGAAAACAGACTGTGTAACAGATACTCTGTTGAAACTTGTGCACCTTAAGGAAACATCATAGTCTAAAGCTATGATACAATATTGTCATATTTCGAACCACTGATATATTGCAGAGAGGCGCATACCATGTTGGCTTTTCGTTACTGACAGTATATCAAATCATGAACAGAACCTTCAAGGTTGTATAGATGAATACAAACTTTACAGTCCAATTATTTTTGTCCTGAAAACTCCATAGTTATGGATTAGTTGCTTTTGATATGGTATTGTAGATAAAAAGTGAATAGAGTGTGAATAAACAAAATTGCAAAGTATTAACGTGAAGTGTTTAACACTTTACACATTTTATAAATGTTTTGAAATGCAGCGGATGTTAAGTTCATATATTTTAATGTTATCTTGCATGTTTTCCTTTACGTTGTCATGCATAACCTACCAGCATATAGCTAATGTTGTAGTTTACATATCTCTTACTAAAGAGTAAAGTATCATTATTGATCGGAACCGTAATTTAATCTTTCCTTCAGATATATCAAATATCACCCATGTTGTGATATGTCATGCATCTTCCTTATCGTTCATACATTCAGCCGTTTATCTCTAAAACCAATTTATTTAGTGCCACTTCTATACCTGTGTGTATTTATCGACTTTAAATGTCTAATATTTTTATCTGGTGTGTTTTGACTCAAATAGTTTCTTTGATATATTTTCAGTGATGTGTATACTATCTTGTTTTGTTTCATAATTCTTGTTCGCAGATGTGTCCTCTATCTACACATGCTTTAAAGGTTTCAGTTTGAAACCAATGGATCACGTAAAATTATTTGCCTCACTTTGATATATTGTTTTGGTAAAATTAGGAAGATAGCTCTGCGAAAAAATTGTTTCATCAATGTTACCGTTAGTTGTTCCAATTTTGTCCGCATATGTTCATCCATAAATCGTTTTCATTATGTCTTATATTCTTGCTTCCACATACGTCAAGTACAATGCTCGCTTACGAAAGTTAGGTTACTTATCATTATAAACGTTGCATTCCTAATAAACGTGACATAAAGTTTTCCTTTGTTATAAAAGGTAGTATTAAACGATCTTAATTTACAATGTCGCATGATTTCATTGACATGACGTAATCCCACTGATCATCCTTTCTTATGTTAATGGTTACCATAATGAACGTAAGCATGGTTTCATGCAATATAAGACAATTTAGTAAAATGTTCATTAAAAAGTTCTGGAATGATTTTAAGCATTCCAGTGCATCATCGAAGTGAATTATTCCCATATATCCTCCATGAAATACGTTTACAAAACATTCTTTAATTTGAAATAAATTTGGCATTACGATTTCCAGATGTCCAAAACTTGCTTTTTATGTGTTGAGATCCTATTTGTCAGTTCTTCTGAAATTAGTTTATACATTACCTATTCAAGGATTCTTGAAGAATTATGTATTCATATTTGGCGCGATGAGACGCTTAAATTGGTGTAATTTGCAACATATATCATAATATTCAGAAATTCAGAATCTATGACCTACAGTTATGGATCCTATGATTGTATTAATGATTTTTAGATTGGAACTGGACACCTCACCACACCATACTTTTGAAGATTACGTGACATCTTTTGTAATCAAGAAATGTTGGTTTTAAATCAACTGTGACTGGAATGGTTTATGATGACGAGACTTTCATCTCGAATATGCTAGCTCAATTAGAATTTGAACAAGGCATGGCGTATAAATAACCGACTTCTCTTTGATATACCCAAACAAATTTCTCTCTTCCTGACCATAGCGAGCGGGGATGTTCGTGATAGCTATAGTTTGTAGCTTGCCACGTTTAATTTATTCCCACATTTCAATTAGAGCCAAATCGAGATACTCAGCTTTCCCAAAAATAAAGTAGGTTTCAATATTTTTCTTTGTGAGTTAAAATAAACAATTTAAAATTCCAGATAATGCAATGCGCAACATAACATGTCTTTTAATACTTTGAGCAAACGAACAAGGCAGTCATCTAAATAGGCGCATAATCAACTACGTCATACATACATTGTTTTAAATTGGTATTTCCTTTCCATATCATCTATCTCTTAATTTTATTGAATCATGATATTTGAGCTTCGCACTGGTTACAAAAGTTTCCTGCAAATGCAGCTGAATATTAATTGTTTAGATTGACCCACAATAAATAATTCAATTATTCAAGCTCTGTTCTAACGAGTCAAATATATTACGTTCAAGAAAACTCTCCATGCCTTGAAAATAGTACAGCGACGGTTTAGCTCAACAAAATTTTCTTTTCATACTGATAGCTGAATTTATATCGGCTGAAACAAGCATCACATGAATATATTTCAAATATAACAATATAAAAATTTAACTTATGACAACTATTTCACCAATACTTGTTTTCTGTCTTTCATAGTTAGATATATAACAAATGCAATTAAAATGATTAACATATGGCATAAAAGCTATCTAATCCTAAAAAAGTACCAGTGTCCTCGTCATTTGTCGATCACTGTCTCCATATAAATAACATTTTGCTCATAATATTTTATTGATTCTTAGAGCCTTTTTCAAAACAAAGAAATAGCATTAAAATATATTATATAATATCCAATTTGTATATACTATTCAAAACTCACGTAATAAGACCTCCTTCTAAACCTCTTCACGCATCCAATCCTTTTCTCTGCTTTACAACTTTTTCTCCTGAATCAGCCTCTCAGTGGAAATTGATGTGTAGGTATTCCCTCTCCATATGTTCCTTTTTTCCTTTGCCCTCTTCTCTTCTGACCATACGACATATTTATCTTCACCACCTCAGTAGCGATGACACATTTCTTGAGGGATATGTAGGTTTGTTTTTGTTGAAGATAAAAAGATTTACAAATACATATAATATGTAGATGATGGATAATCCTATAAAAGACCGTTTATTTTTGTCTTCCTGAATCGGTAAAGACAATATCAAAGATTAGCGAAGCTCCTTGTCGGTCGTTTGCAGTAAACTCATCTGTACCCATCTTTCTTTTCTCTCTGTTGCTACTAATTCTGCTGGTTGTTTTTATTTTTTTAAAAACTTGTCACATCTTCTTGTCTTTGGATCTCGTCTCTTAACATTTTGGATGAGGGTGCTTGGGATCCTCTGACAAATGTTATGTTTTTTGTTCAGTCCTTTATCAAAAGGAATGGGTTTTAAACTGTACACGTGGATAATGGCTTTAGATAATTGTACCATGGTGCACATTGTTCTTATAAAGTAAACGATGTCTGACAAAACTGAGAAACAAACGTTTATATATATATATATATATATATATATATATATATATATATATATATATTGAAGAGCAAAATCATTCTGAATCGGCACGCGAACGTGAATGTAAACATTACAAATTTAAAGGTTAACATAGATAAGTTAAATAAGCATTTTCAAATAATTTCCTATTATATGACAAGAAGAGAACACCTTCAACTGTTCTGTTTGACACATTCAGCTAACTAAAAAGTAATGTTTAATGAAGAGTATGTATAGTAACTTTCTCTTCATTTACAAATAACAAAATCATCAAATATGAACGTATTTGTGGTGTTGAACTAGACTCCCAACCATCTAATATACTTTCATTTTGCCATTGATGCACACACATGTTCTTACATACAGTTAAGAGAGCCATAATGTTCACAAAACTATTTCTATATTGTGTAGTATTTTATAGATTACTAATTAAACAGTAAATGTTCAGAGAGAATCCCAGTCGAGATGAAGAAAATTAAGACAGTATTGCCTACCCAAAAAAAAAAATTATGTTATATCATATCGGTTATGAGTTAGCAACACCAATTATATCTACCCGTTATTATAAGAGGAGGAAAATCCATTCGTGGGTACCATGGCATGTTATGAAATCAAAACCCACAAATAATATGATACTCCATAGTTGTCGCAAGAAATACCATGACTGTTGTTGCAACATAAATGTTATGTAAAGCAGTTTCAAAGAAGATCTCAAGCTGTGTTTTGTTGATGATTAGGTTCAGAAATTTGCAACGTTTAGATATCTCGTATGATTTCTATCCAAGACACGTTGAAGTGTTGGGAATCGAACGAATTTTGATTGATTGCTCCCGTGTGACCTACATTATTGATGATGCTAATTAGTATTTGTTTGGATAGCTGACCTTGGAAAACACGATCTTCTGGCTTGGACATGAGGCCCGAGGCAATGGTAATGATTTTCGCTTCCATTTCTCGTAGAGTATGCATGGCCGTCGTAATGTTCAGAGTTTGATGCTTGATGTAAGACCTCCAAACGTCGCATATAGAGTTTTGTTGATGCTGCTGCTGTTGTGGGATTAACACCATTTGTAAGGTCATACTAGGCTGTACGTTACAGCCAGTATAAACAACAGAGGACGAGCATGGGAATATCGACCAAAACACTGGAAACTACTGGCAAGCTTTCTCACATAACTACATTAGCTGAACTCAAGGTTGGAGCTAACGCGGATCCACTCGGCCACCCGGTGTCCTGCCTGTTCGTTAGTATAAACCATCAAATCAAATACGGTGCTACTTCGATAATTTGATGTACATATTTTTGGGGAATGTGAAACGTGTTTATTCCACCATCTGAAACTGACACAGCAAAATCCACTTTGAAAAAAAGACTTTCAGGAAAACCACAATTGTGTTTCCCACGACGGTGGTCATGACGACATCTTACTACACAAAAGTAAATTTAGTTGCTCGTTTAATTCAATAGAGAAATCAAAACGCTTCCATGTATAATCGATCATTGTTGTTATAAATGTCATTCATACGAGCATTTACTCACAGTAGTAAACAAACCAGATCATTGTTTGTCCGTCAGATTAATATAATTAATGATTTTATAGTATTCTACCTGTACACCACAGAGAATGTTCTACCATGATCTGCCACATTGATCGTTAAAGATAGCTGAAATTATTTCGACCAGACGTGGATCAATAAAAGATGATCCTATTGGAATTCTCAAGGTTTAGATGTTCATCTAGGATTAGCTTATGATGCTTTACTCGTCAATGAGAATTCATTATTGTCTATAATTTAATGAACCCTTTTGTTGAGGATATAGACGAAGAAAATATTTGGACCTTCGATGATTCTGATTGTTTGAGCAGTACGAATGAATTTACAAATTATTCGTCTACTGTAATGTCTTGATATACTTTAGCTGTGTTTTGATGGGAAACACATCACTAGTTATTAATAAATAGAGGTTGTTATTCATAAGTCAATTGGGGTATCTAGGAGGGATCGCTCGACGCCAAATGATATTGATGTTGTAGTTGGATGAGTTTTTGTGTTGAATGTCGTTGAATGTCGTTGTCGTTGATGGATAGGTTACCGTTGTTGCTACTGTCGGTATATTTCACTGATGGGTTGGGAAGGCCATACAAAGTATAACCGTTGAGTTAAACAGTCAGTGTTCGCTTTTCTATGTTGCGATTTCGATTATCTGTTGGCGGATCTGATGAGACAATACACCAACAATATTTGTACACCAACAATATTTGGCTTTGTTACGTGCTTAGGCTCGAATAAACAGTAACATAGAAAGAGTGAAAATAAAAAACTTGTAAAAACTTAAGAAACAATTTATTGAGCACAAATATTTTCCACAAAAGAAAAATAAACTTACGGTTTTAAGTATCAATTCCAAAATTAATTCAAAAATAATTCAAAATATTATCCACTAGAGAAATTGCAAAAGTCCTGATAATAAAATGTCCAAATAATTCCAAGTTAAAATCCCCGCGAAGTATCCAAGATGGAAGACGATGTCACTTGATGAAGTCAGTTCTTGGTAATAAACTTATATGAGCACAATTCTTTTCCAGATAAATAACAAAAAAAATCCTCTTGAATTCAAACGAATTGAATAATTTCCAATACAAGGTAACTCAAAACGACACAACTTAATATTCTAACAGCCCCAGTTCTACTGAATAGTTCGCTCCCAAAATATAATTTATATTCCTGTTTTTACGTAAACAAGAAAGGGGTCATGTGATCTTCTAGAATCTTTAGAACAAATTTACGTTCAAAAACTCACGTATGACACAACTAAAAATAGAAAGATGTTTATACAAAGCTCCATAATGTCTTTGGAACCAATCATTTTAAAAGCTTGTTTGCAACTCAGAAGCCAGGTCAGAAACGAGGTCAACACCTGGTGTTTATTTTGTAAAGTACATGTCATCTCCCAATGAATAAATCTTAAACTTAAAATGTCAAATTTGAATCTGACAAACAAAAATAAAAATAAATATAAATGACTAATTACGTAACAGCTGGCAAACACGATTTGATTTTCCTGGACACGTTTTGAACATAACAATGACGGAGGATGTTTCTGTCGGTTTTAGAGCGAGGACATCTGAGTAGTTTGTGTAGGTATACATCTATTTCTTTTTATAGTCGATGACTTGGTAAGCCGCAATCGAAGAATCCAAACTAGGTTGATATCATATTGAACGAGTTTATTTCCGTCGATGTTTTCCAACTTTACACTTTCATCTATCGAGAATGTACAAGTCGTCCTATTTCTTGGTCACTCATTATTATTGAGGGAAGTAAAATATTATTTTCAACTGGTCTCCGTTCGTCTAATATATAGTTCGCACACTCACATCAACGTACGTGTCTAGTGACAATCAACAATTATATCCTCCGTTCAAAACTGTTTTCATTAAACGCATCCATGACACCCAAAATATGTTAAGCCTCGTGTATACGGTGCGTAATCAGAGACATGCTAAATGTGTTTGACATTGCTGACCTATACTTGATATATATGTCTGATTTCGGGAAATGTTTCATTGAATAGGTTGCTGTATCATGCACGTTAATTGTTCTTATAACCATTGTTACACATAATTTTGACATTCAACATTTAGGTTTGAATTTAGCAACACTATGCGAAATTAAATTCAGTCGTACTAAGCAGCTTGAGAATGTTTGAAATATCTAATGTTGGTATTAAGTGTATCTCTGTGGTTTGGTATTATTGCAGCTCATCAAAAGGTTAACCTCTATTCGATACTAATTTTTGACTATTCATGTGGTATTTGTATCGCAATTAGTAATTTTAATAATTTCATTTTTACATTTTGATACATTTAGTTTTTATATTTCTCTCTGCTTCATTCTTCTTTTATGTAAATGTGTTTTGACCTGAGTGTTCGTCAATACTCTTGTGGGAGTAGGAGAGTGTGTCAAAAGCGCTGCAATCACATAACGTTCTTGAGCTGATGGCCTTTGAAATACATCTCTCTTTGTTTCTTATATTTCTTCTTCTATCAAAATGGCTGTTGTTTGCATATTCTATGCTGCGTTTTGTTTTTATTCGCTTTTCTTGCGATTCGTGAAATCTCTCAGAGTAGGTGTTTAGCCGTTTCGTCAAAATCGAGCTGATGATTTAGTTGAAGACGATATAATAGTTGTCACTAACAGTGCGAATAAGATGACAAATCTAAAATATATATCAATGATTGTATTTTTTGTTGTTAGTGTATCATCTAAGTGAGATTAGAATTAGGAAGTAAATGTGATACAGGCTATTTGTACTAAATATGGAGTTCTCTCTTCGCCCGAACATATTATTATGTTTTGACTGATGAGTATTTTTATGTTCGCCATTTGGCGATGAAGGTAAAGATGGCTTCCTAATCGCAGTTTCTCTTTCTTGTCCAATGCGCCGTTCTTTAAAAACGTTTAAGTAATATTCACACACTGTAACGGTTTTTTGAATAAATAATTTAATATTGGAATGTCTGCATGATCGAAAAGAGGATCGAGTATATTATTTTCATTTTTAGAAGAATAATTTCTTTGACGTTATAAATGATGTTGATGGTGTGCCCTTGTTTCAGGGGATGAAATTAAGACGAATGTTAACAAACACTGCTTTCTCTTTTTATGATGGAATTCGTCTTGTTTGTGAATATGCCATACCAACTTAACTATTGGCACCATTTGATGATGAATAAACTATAGCATTTATAGTTTGCCAAAACCTATAAGGTTTGAAAAATATCTGTTCTGTCTTGTGTCACTCTTTATGCTCCATCATCAAAAGATGACGTCATCAGTGACGTAGAACTTTATACAGAATGGGTTTCCACTTTTCGGCAAATTATTAGCTTTATTCTTTTAACGATCCCACTTGATTGCACTAAAATATGATCCGTAACAGAAATATTTTTTTTGTATTCTTAGTATATTAACGATGGAATAAATTATATCCCTTGGTCCCCTCGATTGACAATACGTTTCAAGTTACATATTTTCCTGAACCACTTTTTGTTTCACTTTTATTTGAAATAGTCACAAACATAAGATGCTTGCGTACTACACTCCCATTCAAAGATCAACAACTAGACATTATGTTTGTCTGTATGTTTGTCTTTTTGTGATGTTATGATTTTGTGTCTCTCGATGTAAATGTAATGTTATAAAGCTTTGCAGTGAACGCAAACCAACTTCGTAATACAATGAAACATTTGGGTGACCTTTAATTATATAGTGTAAGTTATACAATATAGCCGGACTTAATTGTCCTGAGATAAAATGTCTTCAGAAGTAATATTTTCTCAGGATAAAAGAGGGGTAGCAGTAGTTGATATTCCAGTTTTTCTCGAGGAAATCGGCTTGGATAAAACTATGATGCGATGCTAGCAAGTCATGTATATGATCCATCAAAGCTGATTTAGAACGATTTACCTGCTTTTGTATGTATTGTCTGGAATCAACGCTTTTCTACGTTGGCAATAATCCATGTTTTAATATGCAGTGTTTGTCAAATTGCATTTCGATGTTCGTGGTGATTAGGCTTCCGTTGATTGCAGTTTGGCCATCCAATATTTGGGAGAACTTCGGCATAGAAAGTTCAAGTAATGCATGGAATAGCATACTAATGACCGTATAATTGGAGGTGGATGATTATTAAAGCTAGGTCTATGTTATAATTAAGCTAACTTCAAAGTTGGGAATGCCAAGTTCAAGTCTCGATTGGCAAAGCACAAAGTTAGCATCCTGCCATAACTCGCCTGCTGACAGTGAATACATGGAAGAACATATCAAGTAATAAATGTGGGGAACGTTTGTGATGATATCATCATGCTTTATGTGTATTTTCTTCGTCATAGCCGATAGTAGAATATCAGTTGTACTTATAGTCTGCACTTAAAAAGCATCCATAATTAGTTTAACGATACGTACGGAATCAAAATAACTTGAAACAAAAAGAAAAGACTTGCTGGTCAAACATTCCATAAACTATACACTAATGATATTCAAGGAGCAAATTTAAGCGATCAATGTTGCCATATCTTCATAAATATAAAAATATTTTTAATGGTATTTATTAGCATCTTGTTTGCTATTGTTCCTGAGCTTTTCAAGTATAATACAAGCATATTGTTTAATAAAAATATAATTGTCACGTAATTTCTTTGACACATCGTGCGCTAATATTCTAACGACGATTAAGATATTATTCAAAATTCTTTTTTTTTCTTCAACGTTTTGTTATAATCTAATTGATCTGAGGTTTGAGTGTGGCATCAACTGTAAGCTAAGACGGTGATTATGCTAGTATTTGATGGAAATAACATTTAAGGAATTAATATGTGTCTCAGAAATGTAAAAGTGTTGACCAGTTTCTACTTCTTATACAAAAAGTAAACATACACAGTATACATTATAATATGCCCCAATAGTAAATCTCTTTAAAATAGATGTCACGGTAAAGGGCGCGGGGTTTGAATCGCACCGATACAAAACAGGAAACTACCAAACCATAGCCGCTAAACATTTAGCCGTACAAAGTTAAACGTCCTCGTTGAAAATAAAAATTGCAAATATTTACAATAAAACTGTCGAAGAATATAAAAGCATCAAATAAAAAGAGAACCTTAACGGATTCCGAAAATTGAAAAACAGAATAAACACAAATATTCTAGTCAGGTCAAATATTAAACAAATGAAATATACACACTACTTTCAAGAGTTACGGTACGGTGTTACTAACAAGGACATATTGTTTATGCTTTCAATGTGTATCTTTCCACACTTTATTTCCATCTCTTCTGCCAAAACATCGTTTAGTACAGAAAGAAACCACTAAGTGTCTACATGTTTAACCTGGATTTACAAATCGTTAACGTCTATGATATTTCACATCTTGATTTCAGATTTTCAGTTTCGAGGATCTAAAATGTTTCATTGCCAGCAGCATACATTTGTTTCGATTAGTTTTCATTGTGTTTGTAGATAGAGGGTGCGAGCAATATTACCTACATATTCAACTTTGCATTCCTTACCGAAGCTACAATAATTGCAGTCTGTTCTGATCACAGTTTACACCTACTTTTACTTCCTTCTGACTCTTAGATACTTTGAAATATGAAATAATCTTTTTTTTAAATATTTAAATGTTATACTGTAGCTGGATACAACACATATTTGTTGGTATGTCGTGTTTGCACTTCACTATGCAAGCAGCATGATTGATTGATTGAATAATATCTTACTGGGTTCGATTCGTTTGAGTCGGATAGTTTCGAATATAACGATAATCCACTCTGTCCTTTATGTCCCCGTGGTCGCAGCCTGTGGATATAGGTGAGCGCCGGAAGAGGATGATGATATGTAGTAGATAGCGAAAAACAATGTGATTTCAAATAGTGAGCTGTCATGTTTACGTTAGTTGTTATTGAGCAGACGGCTGTTATCGAGCATACGTTAGTTGTCATCGAGCAGACGTTGGATGTTATCGAGGAGACGTTAAATACTATCGAGCAGACGTTAGTTTCTGCGAAATATAACAGTTACTTTTACAGTGGTCGTATTCGCTGTGTCAACATTGTGTTAAACGCTTTGGCAAAATCTGTTTTCATTTGCTTTAATACATGGAACATTATATTCGTTATAAGAATTATTATAAAAGAAAACTCTTTAACCATATTATACTCTTGCTTAATCTTTTGACTTTGCAATTTAGGTCACTAGTATTGAATACTTGACCTTTACATTTAGCTTATAGATTTCATTTGCTTCATGTATTCTGGTCAAACTATGGATGATTGATGATAAATTAAAGATGCGTAATGCTGTAACACATGCGTACCCTCGCTTGAACTTTGTGTCAGGGAAACTGATTAGAAGTATTTTCTGTAAGGTTTGGGTCACCTTGCTGGAATGTTGAAGTGATCCATTATAACGCAAAGACAGTTTGTTTTTCCTGCAACACCTCCACTCACCTTTTATGTAAGTTACAGTCATGACACGAACGTGAAATGTTTATTGAGCTTTCTTGTTCAATTATGTTTTTTATGTTACATGTTTCTGTCGACGACCGAGACCTAATTTATCAGATCGAGTTTGAGATTTTATTTGTGTATGCATTGCATATGATAGTAGTGAATGGTTGTTGTCGTTGTCAAATGTTTTTCACTTCCATTTTTTTATTGTATATTCAAAACGTAAGCTGCAGCTGTACAGCTTTGATTATTTCCAAAGGTTTGCTTCAAACTCCTTCTAAATAAACCTTAGTAACAACTAGGGTGTACATTTCTAGATGCAGTTACATAAGTTATACAAGACTTTTTCTATGCTTCTGTTGGTGGGGACATTAAAGTAAAGGTTGAGTTATTACACAGTAGACATGTTGTAACAAATATTTATACATTGATTTTAGGAAAAGGAAAATGTTCTGATATATTGTATCCATTTTCTTCTACTGCTTCTAAGTGTTTTAAAGTGCAAATTGGTCGGGAACCTAATTGGTATCATTATGATATTCTCCAAAGTGCTGAAATAACTGTTGTCGGTATACAGATCAATGATAATGGAACACAAAAGGCGTCAGATATTTTTGCATTTTAGAACACAGTATGTACATGAAGAATGGTTGTCTAGTGCCTAAGAATTTTTTTATTTTGTGAATACAGTGTACCCTACAGCTGGGCATATTTGCTGAAAATGTTCATGTATTTGATTACAGCTCAAAAGTCCGAACAAATAGAGCATTTGTTAGTAAATTCACTAGTGGTCAGAGATCGACCTCAGAGTCTATTGAATGAATGCAAGACCTCTAAAAGTCAATCCTAAGTTGGCTTTTTCGAGAGGGTAATCTGAGACTAACTCAGAATACAAAATTACTACGAAAGAAACAGAAAGACCTGTTTCTGCCTGGTATATTGAGATATGTCACGTTACTTATCGCTAACACTGACGGCATATGAAAGGATATATAAGTAAATTAAGTAACTGAAAAATATAAATTGCCTAATGTTAGCCATTACATAACTGCAAAGAGTAGCAAAAAACCTGTCGAAGAAATATATAAAGCATCAAATTAAAAAAAAACACTATTCAAAAAATTTAAAAACAGAATAAACTTAAATATCATATTCCGGTCAAATACTAAACAAATGAACATTATAATACCACTTTCAATATTTACAGTAGTGTTTTTATAACAAGGACCGACGATTTATACTTTTCACGCATATATTTTCACACTTTATTTTCATATTGTCAGCCAAAACAAAGAAATAATCCACTAAATGACTATATAAATGTAACACTATACCCGATACTATGTAGCACTGTGGAAATGTACATTGATGGCCACAGAAGAATTTAATAATATGAGACACGAGAGTGTTTGAAACTTTAATATAGTTATTCAGATACACATAAAACAGACAAGAACTTACCAATACTTGTTATGATAGAACGAAACTAATTCTGAATAACCTACCCTTACTGAAACTCACTGACATCTAACCCAACTCGAGTATAACCTATCAAACCAATTCCTACTGTGACGTATAAAACCATATTCTGACTAAATGAGCCCAGCACAGTTGGTACATAATAGACTTTATATCGATTTCTTGAGCATGTCCATAGGGGAGGCACGAAAATACAAATTCCTCAGCATCATATATCCTCTAATATGTTAAAAATGAAATGTAAACTAGCAACAACTGACAATATCATATTGTGATGGGTCTAAATGTAGCGTGGCTCTCCATTAATTGATTTGATTAATAAATAAATATTAAGACTGACTAGGGGATCCCAAGTGCTGAGTGGTATAAAGCATTCACCGTTACGTATCACTGGTATATTACCTTTATCTGCATGGGTTTGAGTGTCGGGTTCGTCCAATGTGGAATGTGACAAAGTTCGCCAATAGCTTCTCGTGGGTCGATGGTTCTTTTCGGGATTTTCACGGATTCTTCCCCCACCATTTGTAGCTTATCTTGTGCTGAAATATGACGTTAAACCCTACAACAACAGCAGCAAAAGACTAATCAATACCTATAGTGACTAACCGTCACTTTTATGACTGCCCGTCACCCTTGTAGATAACGTCAGTAAACATGTAAAGCGTGTTTTAGAATCACGAGAAACGATGTTGAGTTAGATCATCACTTTTATCTTCAGCAACATTTTTAAGAGAAAAAAGCAAAGGCAAGATGGACACCCACAACTTTAAACTATAATGTAAATGTATTTTTGATCCGTTGAATCTTTACAAGGCACAAGCTTTGGCACATCTACGTTTTGAGTGGAACATTGAGATTTCAATACATAAAAAAGATAGTTGTATGTTACTGTTGGGATTGTAGCACGCTCCAGGCAGGATGATACAGATAATGATAGTCTCAAAAACCTTGCCGATTTTGCAAACCATGTTTTGGACCACATCGATGACGAGAACGAAATAGATCAGTACGCTAATGTGTTCATTCACAAGCTCTGGATACGACAGCTTGTTTCCTCGTAATTGTTTTACAGATAATAGAACCGATTACTACCATCCACAGTGAAGAGTGCTTACACTATTTACCAGACAATCGGTATAGTACAGTTAAGGAGTCCATTCCTTGGTTATGGCAAAAGAGTATTGCCTAATGTACATAACAACGATGATTTCAAAAATAACCATGATCCAGTTAAGCAGGAATCTAACACAAACCCTTATGACGCTTTTGATTTTCCAACAATAATGCTCTGATTTCATTAGTTCGATTTGGACATCACAAGACGTCGTTGTCGAAACGTTTACCAGTTATTTAAGGAAAACAGTGGTATCGACTCTTTGAATGAAACAACTGCCGTTATCTAGAGTTTTAGAATTGTGACAATAAAAATAGGTTTATGTTTGACTTTAACTATGTTGACAAGTTAAACGTATCGATCAGTGGTTCATTGATATGTTGACAAGTTAAACGTATCGATCAGTGATTCATTGATAGTTTGACAAGTTAAATGTATCGATCAGTGATTCATTGATATGTTGACAAATTAAACGTATCGATCAGTGATTCATTAATATGTTGAGAGGTCCAGCAATTGTTGCCATACGAATATGGGAATCGATAAAAACCCATACACCATGCCCGAAAGTGAATGTCAGGTCGTACTCGAACCATGAATATGATTTCTAAGACCCAATGTACATGTATCAATTTAATATTTATTCCGGCGTGCAAGTAAAATGTATTATCCTGACCGGGAACTGGAAAATCCGGATACAGAGTTAACCATAGATATTACTTATTAAGGATGTCAAAGTGTGGAAAATAAAGAATACCATATTGTGAAAATGTTGAAAAACAAGGAGAATCGATTATTGAAGGTAGACTTAAAATGTTGAATCGTTGTCAAAGACTATCACGTACAATATCGGTTTATCTTGACAGTTTGTTTAGAGGACGGACCAGTGCTAAATGTATGTTGCACGTGGAAGATGAGTATCAAGGATAAATAAATATTTTGAAATGTTATTTGTACTCTTAAGTCAGCACGTATGTGCAACGGGGGAAGACGGGTTGAAAATAGTTCGATGCCAAAAAGACAGGACATCTGATAAATCCAATACTTTCAGGTGAAAGCCGATAAAGAGAAATTCAAGAGATACATCAAACTCATAAAAGGAGAATTGGTAAAATACAAAGATACGATCAAGTCTGTAGAAACCGCCGAGTTAGCCAACGTCATCACTGACGCTAGAGTGAAAACAAAGGCTGTATTAGTAGTACTCAGTTTGGACTATATGATTTCCTTTAACATTAATAGATGTTTGTAATAGACTATTCTCAGGTTTGCCAGTGGGAGACCAAACAAGTATTGATGCAATTAAATGCAAAGACCTGCGACAAAAAGGCTTCTATACAATTATCGTATCAGTTAACTGTCGACCACTTTGACGTGTCAATCATCCAATTGTCAGTTGACCGTTGTAAAAAGAGTTTCGGATCATCTACTAGTAACGGATGCGACTTCCAAATTAACAGAATGTTCCATACGGGTACTTGCTTCCGGTAGTGAATTGTGGAAGGAATGAGACCGTTTTGATGAGAGATGTTTTATGCACGATATTTGTCCACTCGAGTAAGCAATGGGATCCCTTTGCATATATAAGGATCAGCGACATCATTGCTTTTACAACACACTTCACATCACCAGTACATCTGATTGTTCAGGATCCACAGCCACCTACGAGACCCACGTACGAGATCAGAATACACGTTTTACGGTGATTGTTATTTTTGTGAGTCGGTTGTTCGATAATAATTAGCATCTGTAATACAATCGTGACAACACCATGTATATATATATATATAGTATCGTCCGCGAAAGTCCACGAACATATTCCGAAATCTTTCCCACGAAACGTCGCTATATAAAGAAGCCATGATAGGTCACGGGCGTCCATCCCACATAATAGTATCAACATTTGTCGTCGTCCCAGACCAATTTAAGCACGTGCGCGGATCGTGGGATGACAAAGGTCACATCTGTTTCTTTTTGCTAAGGTCATATCACAATATTATCGTGAGATCCTTTTTGGTGTTTTGCCATCGCATCGTTATACACAACAGTAATATTATAGCCAAGATTGTCACTTACAGAAACTTCACCAGTCGTATAAGAACGAAACCAATAGTCGACGAAACGAAAAAGATTAATCTGTTACTGAATAACCACTCGCGTACAACATATTCCACTTTAACCTACACACATGTACCTTCAACAATCCCGATTCATCTGGGCCAATGATCAGTGCAAACCGAATTCAAAAACAGTAACTTAATTTGGGTGATCTGGCCTTCAATTACACATAGATGTCCGTGATGGGAACATATTTTATCTTTTGTGATGCCATGTTGTATTCAAGTGTTGTATAACGTACCATCATGCCTTCATAATGTGTGTGACGATACATTAAAACTTGTACTCTATATTAAATTATGTTCGGACACAACAATCGAGCCATAATCGCTGTAGCGTGCGTCTTGGGATAAGAAAAGTACATTTGTCAGAACCTCCGGTTCCGGACGACATCTAGATTTAGAAATAATCCTTGACGTTGATATCACTGCCGCGTTACTCCATTTCCTGGAGGTAGTTGGATTAAAAGTCATGCTGACAAACATATCCATATATATATAATTACGATAGGCCTGGAACAAGGCTAGATGTTAGGGTGAATTCTAATAACCGACCAATGCACGGGGAAGAACCTTCAAATTATGTCGATGCTGCGTGTTACCAATATTATCTCATTAATCTTACATGAAGGGGACGCCCCAGTTTTGGACCTCATCCTTGACTTACATGCAATTAATCCAAAAGAAAGAATTACCAGACGGATTATCAACGGATTCATTGAAGGACAAGATTAAACTGGGAGGCTGAATAAAATCCTCGATATAATCAACATAGACTCAAAACAACCAGCGGTTTAGTAGTCATCTCGGGCATTGGAAGGGCAAATGAGTCTTTACAACATTAGATGTCGCGTCAAATATTACTTCTAAAATACAAAAATGTGGCTTGCCTTACAGCCAATATGGTACAGTTACCGGCTGCAAATACAATTTCAAGTGGATGTTTTATTTGATGTGAGGATCCCTATTGAAATTCAACCGGCTGATACTTAATTACTCACACATGATTGGGTACATATGTACATTACATTTGCGTTAAGCATCATAAATATTTGAACTATTTGAAAACAATTTGGTTTGATATATTTATGGGCCGGGGCAGTTAGAAGGCGGACAATATCGCACTGCCTACCCGATATGATCTGTATATGCAACCGAAAATACACTCCATGACAGCTTTCGAGTTACCATTTCGCGGCTCTAAAGAACAAATACTACACATTGTTACGTGCTTAGGTTCGAATAAATAATAACATAGAAAGAGTGAAAATAACAAGCTTGTAAAAACTTAATAAACAATTTATTGAACACAAATATTTTCCAGAAAAGAAAAATAAACTTACGGTTTTAAGAATCAATTCCCAAAGATAATCCAAAAATAATTCAAAATATAATCCACTAGAGAACTTGCATATCCATGTCCCACAATATGTCCTAAAAAAAGTCACATAAGCACGGCAGAACTCACTTTTAGATAAATTAACTGTCAAACATGCATCCGTGAGTCTGACAGATTTTTCGAATTGTTGCTAGATGTTCTAGCCAGGTGTCGTTGTAGATTATGACGTCATCTATATAAGCATCACAATGTTCTAGACCAGAGTTGATCATGTATCATTGTAAGGAAATTACATTTCAACGTCTTATTTCCAGATAAATAACAAAATAAATCCTTATGATCCAAACGAATTGAAATAATTTCCAATACAAGGTAATTTAAAATAGCTCAAAACGACACAAATTAATATTCTAACAGCCCAAGTTCTGCTCAATAGTTCGCTCCAAAACATAATTTATATACTTGTTTTTACGTAAACAAGAAAGGGGTCACGTGATCTTCTAGAATCTTTTAGAACAAATTTACGTTCAAAATATCTCGTACACACCGTATGACCCAACTAAAAATAGAAAGATGTTTATAACAAAGCTCCATAATGCCCTTGGAATCAACCAATCATTTTAAAAGCTTGTTTACAACCCTGAAGCCAGGTCAGAAATGAGGGCAACACCTGGTGTTTATTCTTAAGAGTACATGTCATCCCACTTTCTAAAAAAATATCTCCCAATGAATGAATCTTAAACTTAAAATGTCAAATTTGAATCTGATAAACAAACAATTAAAATAAAAAATAAACGACCCAAATCAAATACACGTAACACACATACATGATGTACTTGTGTTCGTTTTCAGAATAACCAGACGAACTTATTTATATTGGCTTGTTACTATTTCTACCGCTCTGCAGTCGGACCATAGTCAAGTTCATTTTGGGTCGCAAGCCAACAAATTCCAAGGAAAACAGTGATTTCATTTTGTTTATAAACATTTCAAACACAACATGTATATGGTACCTAAATTCCTGATGTGGCCACATAAATGAATTGACTGTCATTCCCTAATAGTGAATCAGTTATGTATTTCTCGGTTTATCTGTATCCATGAGGACTATCATAATGGATTTGTACGATACAAAAGGTACCCATCACAGCACCCCAACCAATAACCATTGACGCGGTTGACCACCAAGGCTTCCACGCAGATGCACTCATGTGCAAACTAATTCTCAGTGGGAAAATGCGATAGCGAAATATTTCCGGTTTCTGTCGGACAAACACAGAAATGGTCACCTAGTCTTACATTCGATTACATGTTGTTAAATAGCATCTTATATACTTGTATGATCCAAGGATGTGATAGAAAGATCTGGCTACATTGGTTTTGTGAAGATACAGACACAAAAGGTGAGCAAATGATCCCATATTCTGTGACGATCGAACGGAACGAATTGTGTCTTTTATGTAGGCAAACAGTTCATCATAACAATCTAACCTGAGTCTTACTGAGCAGAAAATAAGGAGTATATCTTTTCTAACTACGCCATCCCTGGTACGCAGTCGTCATGAATCTTAATGATATAGCGTCTAGTCAATTAATTTGAATCAGAGATTTCGCGAGGAAACCAACATCAGAGAAAAAGTAATTCTTTACATTTACACACTTTTGCTACGAGAATGTTTATCCAACATCAATTTTTGTGAGACTGTTAATTGACCATTTCCAAATTAATTAGTGGTCTGAGTCAACAAATGCTAATATATTCGCAATAAAAGTAAACAAACACATCGACACATTTACAGCTGGATGGCGATAAAAGAATTTGATTGTTAATACAGATATTTTAGATGCTAAATTGAGCCTATCGTCACAATCGTTTATGTAAAACTATGCAGATAGTTGTCTGCATTTGTTGAATGATTTTAAGAAACAAAAGACTGATAAAGACGTTCTACATTGATTTGCAATTATTGTGTCTTTTTTAATTCAAGCGAGTATTCAAATTACTCAACTGCAGATATTATCTTCAATATACATGCTGCAAACACGTGTGAACGTCATATTCCGTCGTTGTAACAACACTTTCAGTTAAGTAGTTATATTATAAGAAAGCAACTGAATGTATTGATGCAAGACACCGATTGCGGGTCATTGATCATTAAAGGCGGCAATACTATGGAAAACCGCACATCAATTTCCTAGACAAATTCAATACCGCATGATTTATTTTACTAAGTCGGTCATCTCACATCTGGAAAATCTCTCAAGGAAAGTTAACAGGTAAACCCTGTATCGGATATTGATCGCTGATATTATCGCAGCAGTTATCTTGTGAACAATTACCACCTTGTTCAGTGTAATGAGGTATGTCTTGTCATTCAATAGGTAACATAATGCAGACCTGTCCTAAATCAATGGTAATTAATGTAGTAAAGGTCGCATAAGTTTGGATAGCCTGAGAAGAAGTTGGAATCGTTTTTTTAATGCTTCTTCTTCTAAATGTGGATTTCTAAGAAGCCACACAATACAATTGCTTGCACTTAATACTGATTTACTTTGTTTTCTTCTGATTAGGAACATTTGCAGTGAATGCTGAGTAGTATGATTAAGATGGTGCACACCTAAAAATAGCTCAAGCTACCATTGAATTTCGATTTCAACTAGTTAATTTAAGGCATCTGTTCCTAATGTTTCCGATCCATACCTTACATTAATGTGGATAGATTATCAATAATTTCCCGAAGAGATGGCGGTCCTTAATTAACTATTATATTGTAATTTGATTCCACGAAAGACACGCAAACAATAGTCTAGCATGTGTTATGGATTCGGCTACATAGCACTTGCAATCAATGTAGAATGTCTTATGGATTAGGCTACATAGCACTTACGATTAATGAACCATTCGTTCCTCAAAGCCTTCGTGCTCTTTGTTCTTATATTGCTGGAAATGTTTTAAAGCGTTGTCCTTTTTAGAGTCGAATAATTCGTTTAAGTCAAGTACGGGTATATCACCGATATTTTCATATAAATGCAACAGTGAATACAAACATGAAATGTTACGCGGCTATTAACAGTTCGATTCAAATTGATTAAAACAAAACTGATGTTTGGCCCACCCGGCAAATGTGTATATTCCATAAACCTGTAATATTAATGACATGGCACCTGCTTCGTTTTACAAGTGTGCAACTTAATAAATATAAGAGATTGTCCGTACGTTGTATTTGTGAAATGTAAAGCCAAGGCTTGATAATTTTATGAATAAATAAGGTATTAAGAAGAACTAAGTTGAAATTATGCTTGTTCAGTCAAAGGTTGTATGTACTAAATAAAGCTAAGGCTAAAGTATGTGCAATGTTTAAAGCACTTCCGAGTGTCAGTACTAATGAAACTTTGTTAAGAGGACTTGATCTTATTGTGTTCATCTAAGTTAAAACATTATGTGTTTAAGTAATATAATAGGTCGGTGATCATTGTTATTAAATGAAACCGTTTATTGATTCCAATGAATATTTTTAAAAAATAAATTCTCTCGACTTATAACTGACTTCAACAATACAGCTGCAAACGTGGATTCCAACAGACTGATATAGAACAGGCATGAATTATTTGTTAATCAAATCCCTATTTAGTCACATTTTCATTTGACCTGTAACGTAATAGAATGTGAATATGTCCAGCGGAAAAACCTAGTCTAACTGTAAACAAGACTGTCGTATTCTCGCTACATAAACACGACGTTTACAACTTACAATCATGGACAGAGGTTAGCTGTGTAAACATGTTTGTTTTACGACTTACAATCATATTTGGTGGAAAATTAGGCTCTGAAAATAAATTAAATAGACACACCAAGCTGTAAAAATCTATAAAAATGAATATTGTAATTTTTTGTAATAAAAAAATATATAACACTCATATTTATAAATACAGTTGAGCAATTATCTTAAAACTTATGATCATATTAAGGTTATTTGAGAATGAATATGATATATATATATATATATATATATATATATATATATATATATATATATATAGTAGACTATGTTTTATAGGCATTATATGACACTCTTGCATCTCCATACATCTTGTTACATGCTTCAACCATAATATAATATAATAAGAGCTACATGCATTATCAAATATAAATTGACTGCTTTGGGCGGGGTGGGGTGGATACAGTAACATTTCCATCAATGTTACAGTCTATTCCTTAAAAAGTCTACCTAATCAATAAATGACAGAAACTAACAAGATACCCATCGGAAAGGATATTTTTTCCCTTAACGAATATCCGTTATTGTTGTTTTCCAAAGCATCGATCAATTCAAGCATAATCACGCGAAACTAGGCATCCCTGAGAATGAGCTTGAAACATGTCTCACGACAATATGTGTATTTGTTCTCAAATATACTTTTCGTATGGATCTATCCTATGTATCAGACTTTCACAGCCTTTTATAAATGTTTTTAAACCCCAAAAAAAGAGAGTTGATGCGAGGTAAGGAAATTGTGTATCATTAAATGTAGAGTTTTGTTACTATGTAGAAATAACAATAAGACACCGAGTGCTTGCTGTGTAAAAATCCTAACCAAAGCACTTAGAAAATATATCTTCTACTTTCGTATCCAAACACCTCTGATAAGCGTTTTCATACAGCAAACCGTGTATTGTCCTTACCACCAATACAACTATCAGTGCGTTCACTCATCTATAATCATTAGAAATCAAATGGTTTACAAATATGAAGGAATAACTCGTTATTTGTATTATTACTTTTGTTAACCCTTTTTGTAAGAAAGGTAGATAAAGAACCGCCATGAAATGAACTTTGTGATGATTGTATTACAAGACAATTTAACTTGTTCTAGTGCAACGGGTTTACCACTCTTCCGATTAGCTCTTCAGTCTAAAAGATGCAGTCCGATGATATGAATTGTGTCACCAATCCAAAGCTGTTCTAAGTCTCCCCAGACAAGAAAAATTGGTTTTATCAGTAAATTATGCAAGGCCAAATCGTCCACTTCGACGACACTTTATCACTAAAATTTAATTAGATGCAATATGATGTGTTCGAATTGACTAGGCGAGTGGTTTTACACGAATTCAATCATCATTTTCTTTGCATAGCTTGAAACCACATATACATTACAAATTGATGTCGTGCGTCTGAATTATTAATTTACTTTAATGGTTCCTAGTGCTAATGCTGAGCGTCTAATTGCGTCTTCAAACTTAATAATAAACATCAAGACCCACACCATCATTAAATTACTATTGATTTGTTTTTCTTTTTTTCGTAGAGCATTTTACTGACATTGTAGAAACCTGAATCACTGGGTTCTTATTAGGCGCAATAAAGTGTGTTCTAAGTTGCGTTGGTTAATAAATCTTTTGCATTTATTTTACATGTTACCAGTTATTAAATACTATGTTCAAAGAAGAAAGTTACGGCAATATCAAGAGACTGGAGGGCTGGAGCATCCAATGGACATGGCACAACATTACCCTCAAGAGTGCTTGAAACCAGATTTATTTCCTTTCATAGGTTCGATTCCATTTTGTATTTTATAGTCATTTGCACAACATTCAAATTACAATAAAGAAAAAAAAAAATAAAACCTATTTTAAATAAAATCGTGTCGTCATGAGCTATGACAAACATTTACAACAATAGCAACGCAGTTGATCAACAAAATTTCTTATCCGCTCTGTCTTGCATTTCTAAAAAAAAAAATTTTTCTTATCGTTCCTTACGGATTAAAAAATATTGTTTAGTCGTTTCTCCCTTAGAATTACGACCACAACCCTCTGATTATAAACAAATTTACGATTGTATACACATGGTAAAACAATGAAAATGTATATTGTTGTCCCTAGTTCTCAGTATTCCCCATATTCCATATCAGAATCTCATGTACTGTATATATTTTCGGTTTGTTAGAAATAAATGTAGGAAAGAAATTAAATCATTGTTAAAAACGGGCAAACATATATCTTTATTTAGAACATGTCTGTAAATGCCAATAGCTCAGAAAAAAGTTCAGTTTATATTTCCTGCTCTCTTTTAAGTTGCTTCAGATAATTAGTTCACTACAAAAGGACCATTCCAGTCATTTTTTATTATTCACCTTTGCTCAGGAGGCATATTTCGGGACATTAAGGTCTCTGATGGATCCAATTTGATCAAATTTATGCGAGGCAAGCCAAGCCAATTAGCAGAATAGTTATTTCGGAATCTCTGGAGAAAGCCGTATGATTTTTCTTTATGTGAGAAGACGGCATATTGAACTTTCTCATGATTCAACTTGGACTTTTCGACTTTGACAGTTTGTACTGGCTCGAAAGTGTCCCTATGTGACAGATTTGGAGCTGCCATCACTTATATATATATATATATATATATATATATATATATATATATATATATATATATATATATATATATATATATATATATATATATATATATATATATATATATGTAGTCTGTAAGGTATACAAATCATATACCACGAGAAGTAAAGAAATTGTCTTCTAATTTACACAACGAGTGGTATATCATTGATAAAGTGTACATAATATGCATATATTTTATCTATGTCACATACAAATAAATTACTTTTCCTTTTAAGATATACTCCGGGACTCTTCGTATTCATATATGTAAGTCTATTGTGGCAGGTCGTGGAATCGAACCCCAACAGAGTCATACCAAAAACTTCTAAAAATAGTACTAATAGCTGGCTCGCTACGTACTCAACATTAAGAGGTTAGTTTTACGACTGGTCGGCCTGGTGACTGGGGATCATGTGACTGGATGAGACATCATTCTACACGTTTGCGGCATAATGGCCCAGTGTTAGTTGTTATCATTATAATATGCCACACCGCAGACATCGTAGCGATATGATAGAGATTCAGATACAGTGATGAGTTCATCACCGGCAGGTACTGGTCAATTCTTTGATGGAAACAAGTGTCTCCTGTTCAACACAGGCATATTTTGATAATGTACGCTCTTTAATGTTGATACGATGGTATCTATTTTTTTTTAATAGAACCATCGATATCAAAGCTCTAATAAATAGAGTCCAGCAATCTTGCTGCCAATGAGAACTACACGTACGTCTCGAACAATTTATGAATTCTAATAACAAATTATAAATAGATCATGCTGACAATTGTTAGTAGTTATTTCTTTCAAAGATAAACCCCATCCATTATATAATTGCCACCCACTTTAGTACTGTTATCACAAATTTTACCAAAAAATATATTTAATCTGACTGTACTTGGCGGAACATTTTGTTTCTCATACGCCCTTGTTTATAGATTGAATTCAATAAATGTTTAATCTATTCTGTAACTATTATAAGTTCATACAATCTAATATATTTTCAACACTTTCATGGGCATGAAACATTTTTTTCTGTCGTGTGCATACCAATTATCTTTCTTCAGGAATCCTGGTGCTGTAGATCCGATTTACCATAACAGGTATAATTAACACACACTGTGCAGCACTTAGAATCACGTGGGAACACCTTTGAATGGGTTATTGAAATGATATAACACTAAAGTCCATCACGTAAGTAGCCTACTCTTAAAACTAAAATAGATAATGTTTGGCCTAGCCAGTCTCCATTTCACAAATGATATATCGCGAGACTGACGTGCACCTCATGTTCATTGTTCTTTGCCAAATCATAGTTGCAAAATTGCAGTTTATATTACATCGTCACACAATAGCTAGTAGAAAAACAGCCACAAGAAGGCATATAAGTGCATGATCAATATTAACAACATCGATGTTTCTGTTAGATTTATTGATTTATACATTATAAGAGATATACCAGTTGCCATTACTATACTTTTTTTGTATTTTTGGGTGCCTAAAGCTTGTTTCAAGATTACAAACAATGTCTTAAACATAATATTAATCTTACAATCACATATTAAATTAACTAGCTGAATATAATTGTAATCCTGTCAAAACAGTTAATAACATTGAATTACAAGAAATCCATTGAATATACGGTATGCTACAGCTACATTCCATGATATCATGTCACAGCAACTGTATAATACAAATGATCTGTGTTTAAAATGGACCATACAGTCAGCAACATTCTAAACACAGATAAAGTTATAACGTGCATTACAATATCTTCCTCAAGACAGAAAAAATGAACGATTTTAACAAATATAATATATTAAATTTTAATTTAAATATATCCTTACATTGCGGATACTTGAACATAATGCCTTTAAAATAAGCGTTGGGACATTAACGCGGCATGACATAATGCATAAGGTTACATCCGACTTGTAAATAAAGAAAGTACTTTAAAAGAATTTTATAATGTTCATTGACATTGAAAAGTCAAATCATTTTTTTTTCTAAACAGACATTATTTATTACTTTTGTGAGATTCAAGGTTCATTGGATTTACATTTAAGATGTAAAATCGTTTGGATTTTAGAATTGTGCCTCCTCCAGTGACGCTAGCAGACATGTATATTAGAACCTCGTGAGGCATTGTAAGGCGAAAAGGTACGTTAGTTCTGATTACTATTAGGTAAAAAGAGTGTCAGAAATATATCTCCAGTCGGATAGTGTTATGAAGAATTACGACCAACTCATGTAGAAGGGTTCAGTATCACGTGTTGGTGATTTCGGTAAAGCTAGTCATATTAACATATTGAGAGACAAATGAACTTTTCAGCGCCTTATGCGATCAAATACGCTGCCTTGTTATTAGAAATCTTCTAGTGCAAATATTCTAATACAGGTAGTAGAGTGGGAATTTGTTTTGTGTTCTCTCCGTAGTGTTAATATGCATCATAGTTTCGGAATAAGTGACCATATGAACTGTGGCTATTTAGGTCATTAATTTATTATTATGTAATGACATAGCTGGATGGTACGGTATTGGTTTAGCCTTGTATGGATCAATTAGTTCATGGCCAAAGTAGAATTCCATTATATCCAGTATGATTAGTTACCAGAGCTATGGAAAAGTGGGCACTTGAGAATGTTTTTGATCATCAAAGTATTCCAGTTTAATAATGAGGTCACTTTTGCCCCTAGTGTGGATCAATCTGGAATTATTGATTATAGTGATGCTTTTTTACGCTAACCGTTATCTTAATTATAGTCAGAGTTGGAAATTACAATCATGAGATCTCCTTTTTGTTTCAGATGGCTATTATTCAAAACGCATTCGATTGTGACAATCACAATAGGCCAGGTATACACAGTTTTGCGAGGATGCAAAGAAAATCACACCCACACCCACACACAATCACCACTTCTATAATGAGGATGGGACGGTAAACGTCACCTGATTAAGTCCATACGTGTTGTCATCGATGAATATTGCTCTCAATGGGGTCCGAATGAGTGTTTTGTCGAATAATATACCTAACTCAATGATATAAAGATGGGCTTGACACTTGATTGATTACCTATCAATTCTAACTGACATGGGGAGTGGAGTGGGAGTAAAGGGGTGAGGGGCTGTTTAATAATTAACTCCTTGTCTCACTAATCAGCAAATATAAGAATGTGCTCTGATGCATTTTTACACTTTGTGTGAAAAGAATGAAATAATAAAGTTCGAGCTGCTTGACCAAAGGTTCAGTGTAGCTCATTGCATGTACCACGTCTTGTCTCAGTGATCAGTGTCCGAATTGGCATTTATTATCAATGACAACTATACACTAATGTCCAAAGACATCACATAAATGTTTTGGAGAATACAAGCTGATATATGGTTTTTAGGTACATTTACCCGTAAATGCTAATAACATCTATCATATAATGGTATAATTTCCGTAAATGCACAAAAGAATTCAAAGCGAAAATCGGAATGGTAATTTTAAATTACCATTTAAAAACAAATGGGTGGTGGATGGAGTTTTCTCATTGTTCCATGCATTGCCGGTCACTTTTTGAAACAGCTCTATAACTGAGCGAGCAGAACGTCTTGGTCATAAACAAACGAGTATTGTATTGACAAAATATAAATGTCAGTCACAATTATCATTAAATAGCAAACGCTGACACCAAAAGAGCATATAAAGTTCAATTTCAGCTCAATTTAACATTTTCTTTACTTTCATGTCCCGTACAAAATATAAAGACGTGTAATTAAACTGAACAGGAAAAGTGCGGGCACAGTTCTTATCGCTTACAGCTGTAGTTTTCAAACTGAAGATTTCTAGCGAGCAGGTTTTCAGTATAAAGGACAAAATATAACAAATAAACCTCATCCTGTAATATCTGCAAAATACATTAATCCAGTTAGAGTCAATTGAACATTTTCTTTCTTTTTTTAAATATTATTTATAATACCATATATAAGTTGAAGGTCTCATGTAATCTCGCTCACACTAAATTTACCTTTAATTTCATTTAGATGTCTCTATTGCTGTAGAATGTCATAATTTCATATCATCGATCATTTATATCTTGAACGTCTATCTCCTGGCTGGAAACTGTCCGTAGGATGCAGTATTTGGTAAGAGACATTCTGCCTGATTGTAGGAGGAATTATTTTCAAATCTCTAGAGAAAAAGCATTTTGAGTATATTGTATGTGATAATATGATCTATTTGACTTTCTCAGGCAACAAATATTACTCTGTAATAACAAGATAGCAAAATGTTATGTGGGAAGATACAATGTTATATTAAACTAGATACTATCCACCGAAAATATTACTATATGCCTTTTAAATTGAATATAAATTTAAAATTAGGTTAGATTACCCTTTTGCTAAAGCGTTGCAATTCTTGCGATATCTCCACTCAGAGACATTGGACAATATCACTCATCGTTTCGGATTCAGAAGGACAGGTAATCTAGCTGTACATTCTATTTACATATACCTTAACGGATACCTTAAAATCAGAATATTCGGGAATACATAAGTCTTCTTTCAATACGCTTCATAAAACAATAAACTGAAATCTCCGATTTAAATATATTGCCATGTATTTCAGCTGATAAATGTAGATCGTGTAATTTTAGAATTTTTGTTTTTTTGCTGCAACTGATGAAAAACACATCTTTTAGACCCACAGTGTCGAAAGCTTAACACTGAAAAGTCAGAGTGATTGACAAGTGAGTGGTTGACAAGTCATACTAAAGAAAATGCCGAATGTGAATGAGCTATTATGCATTTTCGAAAAGGATATCAGATATTATATACCACAAAAAAAGCGGTATTATGGGATATAATGGCATTTTGCATGATATTTAAGCACATCGCCTCTTCCGGTCTAGGCAACTAATTTTCTCTGTAACATAATATAGGAATCAATCATATCGTAACATTTAAAGCGATGTCCAACATACATCTCATGCCTGCAAATATAACTAGGAAAGTGACCTTTAAATGTACTCACCATACATCATTATTTTAGCTGCATGTGACAACAGCACTTATATCCTCCCAAGCATTGCAAAAATATTAAGTAGGGACGTTTTCTAATTATTAAGTCTGTTCATTTTATCAAACGAATATCGGATGTGACTTGCATAAAAAGGAACGGAATTTAAAAGTGTTATGGCTATTACACAAAATTATCTCAAAAGTAAGAAGCAAACAAAACAAATCTGCCAAATATAAACATTGCGTTTAATTTTTCATTGAAATGGTTAAATATTCTATCTTCGAAGTGATCAGTAATTGAAACTTCTCAGCTTGTTTTCACTAATGTTCAGAAACTATCTTATCAAGCATCTGTACATAAAAGCCTGGACTAGAAAATTGTCATAAATTATTTTCAAAGATTACAATTATTCTTAAATTTATAAACCTTCAATCCCATGTCTGAAATAATGCCGACTATGCCAAAATGGCGATCGAATGAGTTGTGGTAATAAATTTTCGGGAGAAATCCAACGTTTGGAAAAGTTTTGTTTTTAAAGCAAAGGATAGAAATATAATTTCCCCCCTTCTTTAGTGTCTGAGAATGTACTAAGAACGTATATTCCTTTATAGGATTGAGTATCATCCTTAGATGTTTTAAGCGAGCAGTGGTTTTGTTTTAATTTTACGTAATTATTCTAGTCCACTCACAATTTCACGCTTACTAAGACAGTCAGATAAATATCTGGCACGTCTGTTTGCATCGTGTTCAAACTTTCACTGCGTATTTCATAAAAGGTGTAGGCTTCCGAGAACACTTCCTTTTTAGCTTACAAACTCTCTAATGTGAGCATAATATCTTATACAGGTGTCAACACTACCTACCATACGCTTAATCATTCAATTTTAGTTACAGTGTTTAGATGAAAAGGTATACAACAATTAGCAAACATACAGCAAATTTATTTACTATAACGTACTGACCATTTAATTGTCGGAGTGGGGGAGATGCGATTTTCTTTCAAGCCGAGCTCAAGGTATTTTATTTTCTTTCATCTCGTAATATACTAATGCAATAAAGTGCTGTTTTACGACACATCAAAGCAAGAAAAATGTTTTTAGTTATTTGAGAACAGGAGAAATATATTAAATTCTTAGCTCTCTGCTTCAGAAATTTCATGTTCTGATACCCTTTTGAATTGTGGTTTTTGCGGTATATGTTGCAATATGCCAAGAAATGTCGCTCTTCAAACCTTTTGGTCATAATACATTCTAAATTATCGAGGATTCTATTTCAATTTGGAGCCTACAGAAATTATAAATGATAACATTTGCCACAAAGGAATAAATAAAATCCCATCTGATAAGTCCAAAATTACGTATTGTGGTTCCTGAACTTTCCAGTGGGTCCAAATTATACTAAATCATATGTTAATCTATGTATCTTTACATGTAAATTCACAATAAAGTAGTTACCAAGACTGCTTAAGTCTAACTCGTGTATCACTACCATATTGAGAGAGGAAAAAATGCTTTAAATATACATCGGGACAACATTCATGGGTATCGACCCAGATGTAATGATTGTGGCCTGAGTACTATTAAGTCAACTTTAGTCAACCCTTATACCTGCATACCTATTTCAACATTGCGCTTGAAGTATTTTCATTTGTCACGTGAAAAATTTCAGAACGTGTGTGTTAGTGGTGCTCTACAGGGTACCAGTTTCGAATAAAATGAAACTATGCTAAAATATAAATATTGATAAGTTAAAATTTACTATAATTATAAAGAAAATTTTGAAGACAACAGCGTGCGCATGTTTGTTTGTGTGTGTATGTGAATTTGTATTTTTAACGCAGCTTTAACAATTTCTCAGTCATACGTTTGAGGTGTGGCAGTTTATAGTAATATCTAGAACTGGGACATCTTGAAGCAGAAATGTAGAATCATGTCCCACCCTATCACATTATCATGACACAGGCCGACCAGTCTTAACACTAAGCTCTTATTGCTGAGCGCCATGCGAGGCAGCTTCTAGTATTATGTCTTTAAGTCTTTGGTATGACTCCAACTGGCTTCGTACCCGCGTCCTACCGCATCCAATGCAGACCGCTCTGACCACTTAGTCTGAAACGTACAATCAGATTTTCGTACAAATTCTTCTTTGTCAGGTCTTCACGTAGGACAGTTTAAATGTGCTTTTAATGAGATTGACATCGCATTACAAAAAAGAAGTTCGGTAAAAATTTACTAAATTTAAATATTATCATCGTTATGCTAATTCATGATGCTATACACATTTTGGATATTCTAAATACAAACAGCCTGTTATGCGTCTAACCAATTAGCAATGGGTGCAACGTGACCCAATAACATATCAACGAAATGTCTAAATCCACAAACTTTTAAACAAATATGGATATGTTTGCACATATGGGGACACGTTCCATGTACTTGTTAGGATCAATTAAGCGAACATAATTCAAATGACATATTGGTCATTTATGTTGTATTTTTGAGAGAGGCCATTAACAAAATTTAAGTAGAAGGTTTATTAGAATGTGATATAAAGTTACGATGCCGCACTCTGTGAAAATGCTAAGTTTAAATGTATTACCATACATAAGCAAATTAATGATCAAAATAATATAATTGTGGAATATTAAAACTACATGCAGCCAGATATATACATAGTAGATCCACTATAGATACATATATGTACAATATCATGTGCTGAATGTTAACTTCTGATCCCAAATATTCTAAAATATACGGACATTTTCTCATGTGGGACATGTAACCAGATTAATTGTATATTCAAAGCTATTTAAAATGATCTGTTTGAAGATTGCTGCTGTAATGTTTAGAGTGTCTTTTAACAATTATTGTAAGTAAATAATAATGCTTAAATTAAAATAGTTATTTAGAATGAGATATCGACTTATGATTCAATTATGCAATCTGACAGTCAATGTATTAACAAAGGAATGAATGCTGTATTCGAATCAATATGCTGTTTTCTTGCATCCAAGAAAACAGGCCTGGAAAAGTATATTTCATGCCTTTGGCCTATATTTCTTCTGATATTATTTTTAACTCTGACATTTTATATTGCTCAGTAGACAAGCTATCTGCATCCTTCCATTAGGTACCATGTAACTGTGTTTATAAACAATTACCGAAAGCCAAAACAAGCAGATATGTGTTACTAATATAATCCTAAACATGAATTAAATGCTTATACCCATGATAAATAGTCTAACGATGACCTAAAGGTACAATGTAAACTCAATAGATGTCTTCGCGTGCTTTTAATAAAGACGTCATTCTGACTTTAATATGTATTATCTCTGACCATTGAACATTCACCACGATTTGAACTTGATCATAGTGTAACTGTGCCCTATAGCTACAGAATAATGAAAAAGGATAAAGTACACACTGTCAAATAATTTGATTCCCATGGAGCGTACTGTTAATATTTGGCCAAATTACTATAGTATCGTTGAGATATCGGTAAATCACGTCAAAGTTGCGTTAATGATATATTTAAGATGAAATTTTAAGAACGATTTTAAGTAATATATAATATACTGCGAGCCTCGTTTTGACAAGCATTCGATCGTATGTGCTCTCTATTAAAATACATTATATATATATATATATATATATATATATATATATATATATAGAGAGAGAGAGAGAGAGAGAGAGAGATAGAGAGAGAGAGAGAGATAGATAGATAGATAGATAGATAGATAGATAGATAGATAGATAGATAGATAGATAGATAGATAGATAGATAGATAGAAATCTTAAAATCGATACATCATGATAGCTGGTGTGAAAATTCACTTTCTCATCGCAATCTGGAGAGAGAGAGAGAGAGAGAGAGAGAGAGAGAGAGAGAGAGAGAGAGAGAGAGAGAGAGAAAACATGCCACAGCCATGGGCTGATTCAGTAAAATCGTTTAAGGATAGTTTAAACACGTAGGCGTATGGTCATTGAGACGAAACATCATTGGAAGCCGAGGGATGAAGCGTCTAGAAGCTATTGAATATTAAGCGTTTCCATAATTGTAACCATTTAACTGTATAGAAAACATACTTCAGGAAACTTTCCGGTTGTTTCGCGCACCTGGAATTACTCTTGAAAACAACAGCCAATTACTCCAACGTACGTCTAGGTCACTGGGGTTCAGAAAAACGCGGAAACGCTCATTGATGTTTCTAATTCATTTTTCTGTAAGATTACAAATTTTCTACTTCAAAGGAAAACGCATCAAGTTCGATAACATATGTTTTTTGTTCTTCGTCATTTTGAATGTTGGTTAGTATATAAACAACTATTTTTATACATAGTTTTTAAATATTTGGTACAATGAAGGAAATTTTCACAAGTATTACGGATTTAATACAGCATATATTTAAAAAAAAATTACAAGTTCTTACAGCCATGCCTTCTAAGAATACATCCACAACACTTAATTGAACTGGTAATGACTCATAATTTGTAGATAGTGTGATTGACCAGGACAATGGTTTATGAAATTCAATCAAGAAAATCAGAGGTAATAATGTAAAGTTTGATAACTCAGATATGGACCTTAGTTTGACAATTTAGAATTTGTTGAAATTGATAATATAGTAAGTATCGCAAAAGATGATACTAAGATATATGTGGTGGTATTATCGATTAAAAATGCCTATAACGCAAAAGAATAAGCGAAGATAAAAATGTATCTCAATATATATATATATATATATATATATATATATATATATATATATATATATATATATATATATATACGATCACCTAATTAAACAAGGTCGTTACAAATCAAACCAACCATTTCGTATTAAAAGAACAATGTAAAATAATTTCATCCATAACATCTTGACGAATAATTTAACATATTAAAATCACTATTGTCATAAGCTCCGGCATATCTGGTGATATATTGTTTGTTAGTAGAATAAACAGCATAAACCCTGATATAATAGCGCTTTATGCGACCGCAGATCAGAGTTTACGATGTTTCCAGTTGCAGTCGACTCATACTCGAGCACTGATGGCGCTCTGATTTATCTGTAATAAAAGTGAGTGTGAACCAAAGTAAAGAACTCTTTCCTAAGAAATTACATGAAAGACTTCATTCTTAGGATACTTCCTTGGAATTTGTACCAGACTGTTACAATTTAGCAACACAGTTATAGTTAATATGAGTAGTCGGTGATAAAATGGTTGAATAATTTTTTATTTAAGATGCCAAAACGAATATGAACATACTGAATAAGTTTAAGAGAAGAAAGTATGTAGATATATTGAATAACAGGTGTAATCAACAATCATAGCACATTTCTTTGACCGGTCGTGAGAAAAAAAAAACATGAAGATCTCGTGTAAATATATACGGGTAAAAGCTTGAAATATATACCATGAAAGAAGAGGGGGAAAAATATTTTTTAACTGAAAAGGTATATGCTGTACCGCATTTTAATTTATGAAAATAATTTAATAACATTTAAATTTCACAATCTTTCTGTCTCTCTAGAAACATCGGGGTATAGCATGTTTGAGCTATGATGTGCGAAAATGAGGTATGGTCCCAAGTGTGCCGAAAACTCAGTTATTTTCGTACAAAACTAAGCTGCATTTTACATATAACGATAGAAGAAGTAGCAGCCTCAGCTGCAGCAGCAGTAACGATTACTGGGTTTGAGCTAGTAGCTCTTATGTTAATTTCTCAGTGGTAATAGTCAGTTCTTACTAGATAAAAAGCAAAGAAGTATTCAGTGCCAAAGCCTACCTTGTAAGTTAGGAATATATGTGCTCCGTATTAAAAGTCTACATTATACGCTAAGAAGATATGTGCTCAGTAGCAAACGTCTTCCTTAAAACTAAGAAGTGATGTGTTCCGTAGCAAATGTCTACCTTATAAGCTAAGAAGAGATTATGCAGTAGGAAATATCTACCTAATAATCGTTTATATTGATGACGAGTCCGATCTATGAGCAGGATCGATAAATGCAAACAATGATTCTACAACTTATATACTTAGAACTTTTTTTCGGCAAAAAAGCTATAATGAATAAGTTACATATCTTTTTTAAACTCGATAGATGTCAATGTCTGTTGTGCAGCAGATAACCCAGCAATGATGTAAGGAGAGAGAGAGAGAGAGAGAGAGAGAGAGAGAGAGAGAGAGAGAGAGAGAGAGAGAGAGAGAGAGATGCATTTAAAAGTTGGAAAATGCTACAACCAGAGTCGTATTCAGAAATATCGTTTAGGGGGAGATTAAACAAGGAGCCGAGAGGTCTGTGGGCCGAAACAAAGAAAAGGAACCCAAAGCGAGAAGCTCTGGCAGTTCCGTCATTATACTTTAGGAAACCTTGCTGTTTTTTTCAGTTTCCAGGAAACTAATACAGACAAGTACTCGAACGTACGTTTAGGTCACACTATTTGAGATACATATGTAAACACTCTTGGTTGTTTCTAATTCACTTGTCAGTAAGATTACACAATTCCTACTTCAAAGAGAAACGCATCTAGGACGATAACATGTGTATCATGTTCTTCATTTTGAATGCTGGTGAGTATATAAATGACTAAATTATTTATACACAGAAAAATGATTAACATTTTGGTAAAATGAAGGAGGTTTTAAGAGTTACTAGGGATAATGTGTATCTCAAGCTACTTGACGAAATGCAAATGGTATGCTTTCTAATATTCACCACTAAATGGGACTGGTAAAAACTTTATTTGAATTATATAAAGAATGTGTACTTAGTTAAGACAATGGTTTATTAAACTGAGTCTTAAAAACAGGTAAACATACACACACACACATACATATATACATACATACACACATACACATACACACACACACACACACACATATATATATATATATATATATATATATATATATATATATATATATATTCTGATAACATACAAAAACACCTTATTTTGCAATTCAGAATTCTAACTGTAATGTATATATTGATAATCAAGTAAATATTGCAAAGAAAGATTGTAAGAGAAATGTATTTTCATCGATTGAAAAACCGTATAATGCATTCGAACAATGATCTAACTTTATCTTAGAATACATATCAGACTAGCATCACAGGAACCAAGGTCTTTTACATTAAAACACAAACTTAAGAATTTTTATTACAAGAAAAAGGAAAATAATATAAGCATTAACATCTTCATAAGTAATTGTACGCTTAATATGTACAAAGACCTTGTACTTTTTACGTCAACACAGTAACATCAGTTCCTAAATATAGCGACCAACTCGCTTTCGAACAAAACGAACTGACACAATGGTGATGAGTGATCTTTTCCATGTTTTTGTTCTTACTGAAACATTAAACATCCCAATATTTAATTACAGTGATGGTTATAATATCCAAGCCTACAAAGTTTGTAATTCTTAGAATCAGATATGAGGAATCGTTTTTGGAACAGTATAATACACAAAATTGGTGTAATTTCATCATCATTACATATGCCCTGAATGTTTTTAGATTAAAATTGGAAGGAAACTGGCCTAATCGAGTTATGTGAATGAAGTATTCTTTTGCGTTATTAATGTTTTAATATTTTTAAAGAGGCGGATGTATGTAGCAAAATGATAATTTATTATATTTTGTAGAGCGCAAAAAATTACACTCTGCTTAGTTAATGTGATGTAATGCTTACAGATATAAAATGTTTTATTATAAATGGCACATGTATCCATCTAGAAACGTTGCATATGTATTCATCATATTTCATCAAGAAATATATAAATGAGTCTTGTTGCATTATACATAAGTGACTTTATTACATTTGTTCTGATTCTCATTTGTATAGCAGTAAGGATGTTAAGAAATGAAGAGAGAAAATGTATCTTTCTTTCAATGTCAGTTTAACAAACAAATCATAATCTCCAATGACAGTTTCCAACTTTCAGGAAAATATCAACTTTGTTGGAATTATGCTGTTGTTAATGATCGGCGCTGGTTGACTGTATTCTATATGCATAACACATTTAATTAACTGAATAGAAATATATAATTACATTTTTTCGGGATGTATAATTGTCTACATGTGTTGATATAAACAGTAGCCAAAAAAACTGCCCCTTCCTTATAATGATACATATTTTAAACACAAAAGTACTTCAAAGGAAAGAAAAGAGATATCAATGAATGTTTTCGGATTCAATAATTCAATATATATGTAACGGAACAAACTTTTGCAGAAATATTTCGAAGTACATTACGTCGTTGTCAGAGTGTTGTATAATTGATTTATTAGCTAGGCTCGCTATATCTTTGCAGCTTGTAACAATTAACATCTCGTATTTGAAAGCACAAGTGGATTTTAATTAGAACTCGCTCAATTAATGTTTAGAGATAGAATACAATTTTAATGCAATGTCGATAGCGGCAAATGACAAGAGCTGAAAAAATCAGGAAAACGTTTTAGGAAGTCTTTAGCCATTTCAAACAGATGTCTTAAAACGATATTTACCAGAACAGTTATTAAAAAAGGCATTCTAGAGATGAGTATTCTAACTTCGATGCCAGTGATATAATTTTTGGCGGTTAAAAAAGTACTCGTGATTTCCTACGCTTAACGAGGGGTGTGAGTTTCCAGACAGAACTCAAGATTTTAATAAATCCTCTTTGTGAAATTAATCATCTTGATTTAAGATGCCAAAAGAACTTTACCTTTTTTTTATCACATACAATTATGATATTTCGGTTAATTACACCTTGTTTTAGTTTATTGAAATAAAACTGTATTTCTAAGAGCCCAATAAACCTGTAACTTTTTTATTTTATCTAACTCATTCCAAAATACCTTTTCGTACTCTTGCGATTGTTATAATCAGGGCAGAAGATAGAAAACAATTTAGTACTTGTATTCGTGAAAACGATATATATATATATATACACAGATATACACACATATATACACACACACACACACACACATATATATATATATATATATATATATATATATATATATATATATATATATATATGCATATATATACACATATATATATGTATAAATATATGTATATATATATATATATATATATATATATATATATATATATATATATATATGACTTTACTCGTATTAACGTTTACATGAACACTCTATATTATAATTGTAAGAGAAGACTATATGTGAATATATTGACTAAGGGGTACACAAACCAAAATAATAGTACTTTCTTTGAACTGGTAATGAGTAAAATGTACGAATTACGTGCAAATTTATACAGGTAAATAAATACATGTAATATATACAGGAAAATGCTTCGATTGTGTTAAGTTATATACTTAGAATCTACTGATCTCGTATAAATAATTACAGCTAATGCTTGAAATATATATATATATATATATATATATATATATATATATATATATATATATATATATATATATATAGATAGATAAATACTTGGAATATATTCAGGTACATGGTTTGAAGATCTACAATTAAATGCTTGGAATAAATACAGGTATACGCTTTGAATATATACAGGTAAATGTTTGGATTATATACAGGCAATACATACTATATAGAGATAAAATATTATTATAGACAGAAAAATGCTTAATATAGACAGGTAATTGCTTAGCATATATACAGGTTTGTGCTTAATATATACAGGCAAATGATTGCTTCATGCAAATACATGTTTAATCTATACAGTTAAATGTCTAATATACACAGGTAAATGCCTCAGTTACATAATGTTCTCAAGGAAGCATGTGCTGTGCTGCATTAAGCAGGTGCCGCATGAATATTCCGTTAATTTGTCAGTGAAAGACAAGAAAGAATATCTGAAAGAACAAAAATAAGACAAAATCAGTTTCAACAGTAACATTCGCCCAAATTCGAGACAAATATTACATTTTTGTTCCTATTAGGATATTTTGCCTGAACAAGATTTTCTATATGAGCCACTGTGCAAATGTATGATGTTTATACCTTCTTCAAACCGATATAACGTCACATCAAACTATCTGTTTAAAATGCGCTTAAAGAGCCAAATTTCCCAGAATGATCAGTAGAAACATTTATGTCAAAGTACCTCTCCTATATCAATCGATTATGGTTATGTTAATTCTATAGGATGTTAATTAGACCAATGGCTTAAGAGCTTGACTGCTATTTCCTTAAAACGAAATCAGAGAAAATAAGTTGATGCTGGAGGGTTGAAGCGAGACAAAATTAAAAAAGTACTTTGAACTTTAAACCACATATACTTTACAGGATGGAATTAATTAAGATAATATAATAATATTCTACTTACAGGATCCTTCTATCCTTATATAATAATTGTGTAAAGCAGCTTTGAACTTCAAACTAAATTCTTGTCAGCGATAAAATCGGGGAACAACTAAGCTTTCCAACTGATGTATATAAAATATTATGTAGACCTACATAAGAGAGAAAGCATAGATTCTATGAGACACAATGAACTAGGATCGCTTTAGTAGAATGAATGATATCGTCATTATAGTCAGCAGATAATTGGTGCAAAACCACTCTAACTGGGCTAATTTCAACTCGGAGCACATTTTTGCAGAATATATTTATTGTCGAAGTGATACGATAGCAAAATCCCTCAACGTCGTTGAACTTCTTTCTTTTTCCATATATAGCAGGTTATCACGGTGGCATTTTGGGATCCGGTACATAGCCAATTGATGTTATTCGGAACTATTCACAACTGTACGGAAAGTTGTCAATCATGAGGGTTATCTGCGGGTTACAGAAGCTTTGGGGGTCTTTGGTGAGTGTACTTGGACAATAACGAGTCACGTGTGCACTCTGGAATCAATTATGCTATTTTGTGTAAAGTCATATATAAGGGATATATCCCAATCGTTAAGAGCATACCCCAGTGGCAACCCAGACATCACGCAAACGTTTTAGAGAATATGACTTGAGTTAGATGTCGTGCCATTTCCCCGAGGATTCCCGAACGTAGGATACACCTCAAAAGTCACAGTGAAAGCAATACTTCTTCTTCTTCTTCTTCTTCATATCTCTGCACAATTTCTATTGCACATCATCGACGTGGGCTCTTGCATGTGTTGACAACAAACGCCATTTTTCTCTCTCCTGTGCAGTCCTCATTATAACTCGCTTCCCCACGTTGTATCTAGCCAGTGCAGATTTCATCCATGTCGTTCTCAGACGCCCTACTTTCGCCGTTCCTTCTACTCTACCGTGCAGTACAATATTCGCTATCCTGTTCTTATCCATCCTTATCACGTGTCCTAGCCATTGGTGTTGTCTCTCGTGCACTTTTTGCACGATTGTCTCTGTCTGATTAAGAGCCTTTCTGATGTCTTCATTTCTCATCCTGTCCATAATGTGAACTCCTAGAATCTTTCTAAGCGCCGTCATCTCGAACGCAAGTAGTTTCCTCTCCTCAGCGCTTCTTAATGTCCAAGCTTCGCACCCGTACAGGGCAATTCGGACTATAAGAGCTCGGTAAGGCCTCATTTTCGTCTCACTCTTGACATACTTGTTTTTCTAGATGTTGTCCAACTCGCTCATCACTTTCAAGGCTGTGGCTGTACGTATTTCGATGTCCTTCGCGCTTCTGCAATCTTCAGTCAAGGTAGTCCCAAGGTATTTAAAACTGTCCACGTGCTGTAGTTTCTTTCCTCTAAGCAATAGTCCCTTCTCAATTCTCCTTTTTACTATTCCCGCGTCTTTGGTACTCACTAGCATGCATCCATGTAGTGAAAGCAATACAGCACACAAACTGTAAGCAAGATTACAAAACAAGATTGATAAATCATGCAGATCTATCTATACCCAGGAATTAACAGTCTTTGATATACTTATATTAGGAAATTTAGGAACAACAGTTAACATTTTATATCAGATTAGTAAAGGCACCTTAAAAGCACTTTAACATAAAACTGAATTGGTGTTTCTAGATGGATAGAGTTATGGGAGAAACATATTTCACGAATATACGTTATTAAGCTCTGGGTTATTGCAGTGTTATTCAATTTCTATACCGAAACGAATATTTTCGCTAACATTACAATTTTTAAGGGAACATGATGCAACAGTTCCATTTACGTCACCACTTTAGTGTGATGTCATTATAAGGTGTACATGAAGATTATGCCATGGAGCTAAATTTAGACTTATATGTCAGTGATATCGGAACACTTAGAAAGATTTGTTTACACGGGCACTGCAAAAGGTTAGTTAAGGAAGTAATATACGAATATTTCGAGATCCTATCAAGATTATATCACTGCATTTTTACGCGAACGTATCTCGTTTACTACAAGACGTTGGTCATTGTATTTTCAGCATACTGAATTTGGAGGTCTGATTATGGGTTTGATTTTGGAGTCGTGACTTTGGCTGTAGAACTGATATCATGGCCGCAGACTCTTTGGACTCAGTGGGGTTTTATATAAAAGTTGATGATAGTGGTTTTCGCGTCATGACGGACCAACGGGGCAGCAGCGAACATTCCTTTGGCAGACTGGTAGTGGTTGACCATTTGTGATGGCTTCTTGATCAGTCGATAGAGCGATGAGACCGAAAATAGTTTATCATCGTCAAGAGGACGCTTAGAGTCATATGTTCAGTTTTAAATTTATCGATACAAATATTTGAGTGAAAATCAGTATTGTTGCTGAAATAATGTTATTCGCATTTGACATATTCTAAATTTATTTACCTTTGGTGAATACTCGTAACGGAATCACAGTTGTATAAATCCACCTGCTTTGATGTCCTTACTGGTAGATTAATAGTCGTCATTTTGTGAACAATTCTAAGACATTTAACACTCATGACGATGCTTCCATAAGTAAATCAGATTTTGTTTGTTGTAATTTCCATTCATTAACTATGGTTAATTAACTGTTTTAAGTTGATTCTTCCTAGTTATGAACGATATAATTTTTCCTTATATCAGTTTTTTTTTAACGCAGTGCATCATTTTGCTAAATCAATTCTTGGATTTTATGCGCACGATTATGGTATCCCATTTATTTGTGTTTTTCAATAAAATTATGAATAAACGCCCCATTTATGAAATTGCTTTCAGTGTCTTCGTTATAATCTAATCCCATGTCGGATCTGCTTATAATCTAATCCCATGTCGGATCTGCCTGTTACAATGCAATCATGTCTTCTTCGCATTAAAGCAATATATCAACATTTTGGAAGAATTTACTATTCTCGAGGACAGTTGTGTTTCACAAGAAAGCCAAAATGTGTTAAAGTTGCGTCTACGAATCCCCTGCCCATATTCATCAAATGATGTTATTACAGAATGTGGATTTGTTTTCTTGTTTCGTTTTGTTGCTGTTGTTGATCGTGTGTGTGTCTTTTAATGCGAACACCAAAATAAATAAGACTCATCTCTCTCTCTCTCTCTCTCTCTCTCTCTCTCTCTCTCTCTCTCTCTCTCTCTCTCTCTCTCTCTCTCTCTCTCACCGTTTTGTTGTTCGAGTTATTTTATGTTGACCAAAATCTCGGTCAAATATCCCATAATTATTTCTCAGCAGCGCTCTGGCAATCACAAGAAATTTTTTGCTTATTATGTTTTTCCAAGTTGGTCAAAGGAAATAGAATGCATTGAAACGCACTAAAGCATGCAATTTATGATACTGACTTAATAAGAGCATATTCATAAAGGCTATATATTGGCATATTTTGCTTATTTAGTGGAAGAAAGAACAGGAAGGAAATACGTGTATCTAGGGAATCATTACATTATACTGTTTTATTCATGATTGAATGAGCTATGGGTTTCCTACAAACGATGATTATGATCACTGTAAATAAAGAGATGTATTTGCGATTCAGCAGGTAACTCCGTATAGAACAAACATAATATTTCTCTTAGTTTTAAAAGAATATATTTAAAATTCATATCCAAAGTTCCCTTTTAAGCACTTTAGCCTTTTCTGACAGTTGTTTTCAAATATTATTTATATAACCGCTTATCCCAGTTTCACTAAATTTCTCAGATTGATATTTTTCCAAAATATTTTCTTCAGAACGATATTTTTCTCAAACATTTTCCTCAGTTAGATCTTTTTCTTTATCATGCTTATGATACTGATGTCAATATTTTTAGAAGATAAATTACAAATTATGAAAAAATAATTCTTAAGTTTAAAAATTGTGTGCCAGGAGCAGTTTTTATAATGAAAATAAAAACTAGTTGTGGAAATCCTTAGTTTTCATCACAGACAAAGCAAGACTACGTTTAGGAAAATGCAGGATATTGTGCACGCGCTGTAATCCTTATTGTCTGATTCATTACTTGGTTAAGATCTCACAACTCTACAAGCAAAAAGAAGGATATTTTAATCATGTTTCATTAGGAGAAAAAAGCAGTGAAACCACAGCCAGATTTGACATTTGGTTAAAACCTAACATTATGTTTGGAATATGTCTTCTCTTGTATAGACTGATGCTCTTTATTGTTTTTCGATAATTTAATATGACTTAGAACTTATAATTTCCTCTTTTTCAATCGAACCTTTTGCGTTTGCGGTATCGAATATGCCGCCCTAATTTGGTAAAGTATTAATTCAATATCTGCACAGTAATACTAAGAACATCAAGATCAATCAAACTATTATAACAACGCAACATGTCTTTTACAGACACTGCATCGTGTGCGGCTGCAAGTAAACGCAAATGGTTATAAATAACCTAAGGATTGCTTGCTTCAATGTGCGGATTAACTTCAAATACTTTCTTTTCAAAGGTGTAACGTTTGTCTTTCATCGAACATATTCCAGTATAGGACCTCAAGTGGAATGTCAAATGACTTGTGTGTGTGTACACGTGCGAAATGACGAAATGGTTTCACATGGTTACATCTGAACGAACTTAACATAGGTAATCAATATTCCAGCAAGAGTAATAGCCATTGCTTCTACCTTAATTAACCAGTTACATTCAGAGGCGTAGCAAGGGGTGGGCAGGAGGGTACATATGTCCCCGTGGGGGCGCCAAAATGGGCTTTGAAATAGGTTGTAACGGGTAATGGTGATTTTATTTATGAAAATAATGGGTTTCAGAGTTGAGGTGGGGGGGGGGGGAATGAATATTATCCCCGGGCGCCAAACACTCTAGCTACGCCTCTGGTTACATTACCCACCTTAACAACCTCTACGAGATCATCATACCATGTTTGTTTTCTATTCATGATCACTGTCCCTTATATGAGATTTGTGAGCAAAAGAGCACAAAGAAAAACAATTCACACCCCAATACTGATGCTGTAAACGTTTACTGGACACGAATTTCTCTCTGAAATATCCCAAACTATTAACTCATGAACCTTTTCCAATTTTAACCCAGCTTATGATTTGTCTATATGCAACCACTGTGTTTTATTATTTTAAATAAACAAGCTCCCATTTAGATCAAAATAATTACATAATAGAAATAACTAGAAATTCAATGAGGCGCAACGTAAACGAAATTACTGTCATAAATGTACCAATTATTTTGTACAGCAGAATAATGACAAAACAAGATAGCTACTTTTTCAAAAGACACATCTCCTCAAACTCAGATCACATTTCCATCTGGAATCACTTGGAAAAATTACAATTCATGGTACTAGTTATTCAAATGAGCCTCGTTTTCACTAGTATTCGCCAACACTTTACATGTGTACTTTTTCATACCAAAAAATAGATACACTTCCTGCCTTCATGTTAGTTTTAATATCAACCTAATTACAATATATGATGCTATTAATAGCATCAATAAAATCGACACCAACGACTCAACGGGTCTCGATGAATATTCTGAAAATATCGGCTTTATCAATCTCAGAGTCATTGAAAGAAGACCTTTACTGTACATTTACGGAGTGAATGAAATGAGCAGAAGTATTTGCAATTCTGAAAAGAATAACCCATCCAACTGTCAACCCATATTGTTGTTATCTTTACTTTAAACAATTATTTAAAACATGTCAGCAAAGTATAAACTCTTCAATAAATCTCAAGCATGATTTCGATAAATTCATTACAAACTTTATTGACGAAACTTATAGACCAGATGCTACTAGTGGTAGAATCGGGCAAACTTACTGATGCAGTCATTAGCGATTGTTTGCAAAAGCATTGGATTTGGGTGATCATTTGGTGTTCATTAAAAATATATCAGCTACACAGGTGTCCTTCAAACTCATTTACTTGACGCGCGTTGTACCTCACTAACAGACCCAAGCTCTTAGTATGGGTAAATACACTTCCGATTCAAGTCAAATTTGAAGTGGTGTTCCTCATTGTTTGATATTAGGGCCTCTTCTTTTTCTACTGTTGACTGTTTCTTATCGACGACTTAGCCTTGTATCCTGTAAACCAAATCGCTTCGCTGAAGACTCCATAATGTATTCATCTGATTATGTTATTGACTCTATTGAAAACAAACTTTAAGGTGAATTCAAAAATATACCCGTGTAGTATCAACAAAACATAAGGCATATTCATATTTCTTAAAAGAAATAATTGAAACAAGGTAACGCCTATCTACTAACACTGATTGAATTTCAACTTAGAATTGTTTAGAAGTGTCCAGACCTTGAATATAACTTTTGAAGAAACATCCAATTATAATCTATCCAGAATTTACAGACTCAGGAAAGGGCAGAATAATTCTGAAACTTCCTTTTATGATTCCTTCCAATCTTTTGTTTTCAAGTCTACAATGATTCCCCATACGCAGACGGACTTTTTAATTTATATCTCAACCTAACTAAACTAGGATCATCAGATAATGCGCGTAGTTTGAGATCAACAACAATTAACACAGCTACAGATTCCATTATCGAAAACCAGCCATTACAAAAGCTCTATCACTGTATCAGCAACTACCTTCAGGAATCCCTTACCCCTGACGATATGTAATACAAATGTTCTTGTTTCGTTTAAACCATCATTAAAGAAAATATTTTTTAACCAAGCTGTAACGATATAGTAAAGCTTCCTATTAGAGAAATGTATCATTTGTCGAGAAACAAATATGTGCCGGTTTCCTCTATGTATACAAGCTAAAAATTTGTATACCTGCGTATATATAGCATATTGTTTATATATGTACAAGTTTGCCAGTATAGTTACATATACTAAGTCGCTTTCAATCGGGTGTGCGTATGTCTTCAAGCATACCTGAATGTTTTATGTGACTATTTTCATAATATAGACTGTTCCAAAAATAAATCGAGGACTAAGATCAAATAGGTCTTTCCTGACCCAATATGTTATCTTCGTTAAATAATTATTTTGTTATTAATATTATTATTATTATTATTATTATTATTATTATTATTATTATCATCATTATTATTAGTAGTAGTAGTAGTAGTATTAGTATTATTATTATTATTATTATTATTATTATTAGTATTAGTATTATTATTATTATTATTATTATTATTACTATTATTATTATTATTATTATTATTATTATTATTATTACTATTATTATTATTATTATTATTATTAGTAGTAGTAGTAGTAGTAGTAGTAGTCGTAGTAGTAGTAGTAGTAGTAGTAGTAGTAGTAGTAGTAGTAAGATTTTGAATACGTTGCTTCGCTTTATTAGGATTTCTTTCTTTGAGAACCGTTTGTTTGTATGTATTATTCTTTATTGTTGCATATTCTTTCTTAACTGTTTTAAATTACATTTAGAATATTTACATTTTGCGAAATAATGCAATCACGTATAATCAAACGGACAAGATTAGATGCTGGCAACCTTTAAAAATCTTATGACTTCAGTGTTATGCTTCGAAATAATAATGTTCACAGGATATCAATTAAACAAAGCTGAATCACATTTGTTCATTAAAGACACACAGGTTCACAGTAAGATTTTTTCATGCAATTTTCCAATAATGTTTTCAAGGCAAATGATCTGGCTATGTTGAAAATATTAATAAGAATTTATCACATTTGTAGCAGAAAGGATAATTCAGTACGTGAAGCTCATCAGAATAGACTCTTCAAAATTGAATGTTTCAGTCATGTATATCACTGTAGAGGAAATTTGCAAATCTCTTCCGTTGATTCAAATGATCTGTATATGCCACACATGTATACGACTTAGTTCTCCAACGAACGTTGTCAAACATTATGTGGTAAAATAGCATCTGTTTCGTTTAAAATAGATTCTAGAAACAACATACGAGCTTATCCAACTCATAGATGAAAACGTGACAGCTTCTCATTCGACACTGGCTGCATGGTACGACTAACTATATTTCCTTTTCTGCGTAAGAAGGGAGAAAATAAATGAATATATTATAGTCTCACAATAAAAACGATCTTATAACATACTATTCATGAACAAATCCATTGGACTTGTATTCCTTACCGAAACTTTTTATGAATATACATATTCGGAAATATAGAGAAAATATTTCGATTCAGTGATGTCAGATGATTCCCACATCAAGAACATCAATTGTAACACATGTGTATGTTCTTTGTACTCAAATGGTATGCTTCCAAACGCCTTTCCAACAATCAGTAAAAGGCTATTGTTAATATAACAAAATATGAGATCTACAAACTAAACATATCTATCTGTAATATATCATTAAAAGTGTTAAGAGTTCATACTTGTTTTCAACCAATACTTTCAGAGCCCATAAAACGCACAAATGCACCACGACTTCGTGTCATCGTCTTCCCTTCATATTCACCTTCTCGTCGCAGCAGCACCAAAGACTGAGAAAGAAAACTGTTTTCACAATGCAATTCAAATCAAAACTATAGTAGAAACCAACGAGCATTTCAAAAAGTTACCTTGAACAAGTGTTTACTTTTGATTATCTCCTCGAAGAAAGTTTGTCTAAACATGCAATCAGGTTTATTTAGACAACGCCCACATTTATTACTTGCTCAGTTGGCGGTATATTTGAAGCATTACTTCTTTGAGACGGAATGCATCTGAACGTAATTAGAAGATCATGTCAGTGTTTCATTAAATACACCATTTCACGGCAAAGGATAACAATGAAATGTCGGTATTTGTTAAGTAAAATAAACTACAACTTTCCAAAAATAAACCAAATTTAGAATTGTAAGAATTCTGAAGCTTTTAAAAGATAAATATCTGAAGAATGATTTCAAAAGTTAACAGAATAGGTTCTTAAGATGTTTCCGCCACTAGCCCTGTTTATCTATTTAAGCTGTCCTCGTACCATGAACTAATTTTACATTAAAAACTAGTGATGCGGCTAATATGGTAAAACCGTACAGCTAATGAGCTAGGGGAAGATAGCTTCAAGGTTCAAATCCATAGTTGAAACTGATCTGCTATATAGCACATACTATATTAAATTATCGATGTTGGTAATTGTGTCAAAATGAAGCATGATATAACATGAAAAATGATCTGAACTTGGAAAAAATTGGAATTAAATTTCATATGTTCAACTCCAAACCACTTATTTCAACTAAACGAATAGTCTGGGCGCAAACAAATCTAAGCAGGCCCTAAGGCCCTATCACACGAAATAAACAAACATAATATATCATGCCGAATTTCCCTTTAATGAACACTTGCTAAAGTGAGTGGTACATCATTGATACAGAGTACATAATAAACATGAATTGTATTAATATCACGTATATATACTCATTTTGCTCTTTGAACAGAGTTAGGATTGACTACAGGCATCGTATATTGACCGACTAAATGAACTCCTCACATCCATGCCGAGTGTGTTCGATCCAAAATTTAGTTCGTTTCCTTTTGGACTTAATCACAATCACCTTCGCCAATTGATAAGTTGATTGTTTATTATTCAAAACTGAAAAACGGTTTTAATGAAGTGAATAGAGCACTAAAAACACATGATTAACCTCATGAACACTGAACACTCAGCCATTCACGTACCGATTCGAAGCTATTAGTGTATAGTCTAAGTGAAATGAGAAATAGCAAGAGGTAATAAAATATTGCAGTGTATTTAAAATTGATCTAAGCCATTATTCTGCTTTAATTAATATTACTACCGACCTTAAAGTCTGTCTCTCAGTGTCACTGTCTGCCCGACTCTCTCTCTCTCTCTCTCTCTCTCTCTCTCTCTCTCTCTCTCTCTCTCTCTCTCTCTCTCTCTCTCTCTCACATTCGTCGAACTGATTTTAGTTTTACCATCATTCATAAGTACAGTGAAATCGTCGAATGTCTCTATACTGCTTTTTGTGGATTTTCCTCCCTACCTTGCTTGCTTGGATGGGAGAGAGAGAGAGAGAGAGAGAGAGAAAGAGAGAGAGAGAGAGAGAGAGAGAGAGAGAGAGAGAGAGAGAGAGATTTGTTAAGTTATGTGGATTTAAAGATAGAAGTGAAATAATTAGTTTATTGTCATATTTGGAATACATTTATTTATAGTACACAAACGTAATTATGTTAAATGTCATTTAAAGACAGGACTCGCACTGGTACTGCCAATAATGTTGATTTTACTCGACAGTTTCAACTATGGATTGACCGTTATTTCTTATACAAACCAATTTAATATTCTGTCTTTCGCTTAGTGGAAATGTCAACTGTGAATTTAATGTTGTGCATTGTGGTCATTATTTGATTAGAGAAAAATTAACGACTGTTATCATCGGGTCCTTAGAAATAAGAGAAACCAGGGGACTTACGGCCGGAAATAAATCTATCCAGCAAGAGGAAAGAACGACCGAAAAAAGTAACGTAACCGAGAGAGAGAGAGAGAGAGAGAGAGAGAGAGAGAGAGAGAGAGAGACTTGTTAAGTTATGTGGATTTAAAGATAGAAGTGAAATAATTAGTTTATTGTCATATTTGGAATACATTTATTTATAGTACACAAACGTAATTATGTTAAATGTCATTTAAAGACAGGACTCGCACTGGTACTGCCAATAATGTTGATTTTACTCGACAGTTTCAACTATGGATTGACCGTTATTTCTTATACAAACCAATTTCAAACTGATATTAAATATTTCGTAAGTGTCGCTAACTTTGCAACAATCGGGCGTAGGGTTGAACGTTCTTCTATTGTACTTACGTTTCTCGATTCCTTCTTTCTTCGAATTACATTACATTTTCATTTACAAAAAGAATTTAGTTATTCATAATACTACAGTAATTAGAATTGGATTAAAGTACTTTAGATTGGGTTCCTTTCTTTTTTTTCTTTTGCATGGTTCTATATAGCCATCGTGATTGAAACGTTTGGCTTCATGTATTGATTACTGCATTAGACACTGGCGTCCAACGATGCTTCGCACGGTCGAAGCACCATGAGAGACCAAGATACCAGGCTATTATCGATACATGTAAGCATGTTTGAAGACTGTTTAGTATTCAGAGCGAACGAAAAATCTTGATAATGGTTTTCGGATAATCAGCGTTTAACTTGGTAGGTTAGAGAACTTTTAATTCTTGCACTACGGAATTTGAAACCCAGGTCCTGCAGAAAAAAGGCACACATCGCCTTGCCGACACACACGAGTCCATATTCCCTCACGACTAAGCACACATCGTAAAATGATGTTACTCAATCGGTATTATCAGCACTCGTGTATAGCAGACACTCGCATGACAACCTAATAATTCATACTCATCTATCTACACAATCGTTCCGGATTTATAGGAAAGAAATCAAGGTATATATAGATATTGTTTGCTTGGCTTCCTTTGCGAAGATTTTTGAAGGTGGATGTCCTAGTCTATTGCACGCGCGCTGGTGGCTGATAAGCCAAATATGTGACATTCACTTCCGTCCACAGAGACCGCCGGGGAATGTGTGGGCTGTGGTGGGGGTTGCCATTGGTAAACCGGTGTTTTCTTCACCATCGTTTTACCTCCAAGCTGGCCAGTCTATTTTGTTCAAAAGTGGCAGTTGCCCGGTGAACTGTACTTCACCAGTTTCACTGTCAGAAGCATGTGATGCCCATTGGCGGTGATCCATGCCAGACATGGTGCGGGTCGTTTTCAAAGAGTCTTTATATCTCTTACGAGGTGCCCCTCTATCACGGTGACCAGTGGACAGCTCACCACACAGTACCATCTTTGGCAAGCGATGATCCTCCATCCTGGACACGTGCCCTGCCCCGTATCTGTACCTTCATTAGCATTGCCTCAGCTCTGGTGATTCCGGCTTGTTTGATTACTTCAGTGATGGTGACGAATAGTCATTCCAGTGGGTGTTCAGGATGGTGTTAAGGCTGTGTTGATGGAAGCGTTCAAATAGGCGGGGATGGTGGCTGTAGGTGACCCAGGATACGGCGCCATATAGGAGGGTGGTCAGTACGACAGCTCTGTAGACACTGACCTTTGTACCTGTCTTCAGACTGGCATTGTACCACACTCGTTTATAGAGCCTGCCGAATGCACTGTTTGCCTTAGCCAGTCAGTTCTCTATTTCTTTGTCGATCTTGGCATCAGAGGATAGCACACAGCCCAGATGGTTGAACTGGTGGACTACATTCAGAGCGGTCTGGCTAATGACGATGCTAAGAGGTTGGTACTCTTTCATGGGTACAGGATGGTGCAGTACCTCAGTTTCATGTAGACTGACCTCAACACCAAATAGCAGGCAAGCTTCTGCAAAACAGGATGTTACGTGCTGTACGGCCGATTCCATGTGGGCAACAAGGTCTGCGTCATCTGCAAATAGACGTCTCCTAAACAGTTTTTCCAAAGTCTTTGTCTGAGCCTGATGTCGCCTTAAGTTAAAGAGGTTGCTATTGATATAAAATCGGATATAAGTCTTTGTCATTAGGGTCGTCTGTTGCTATGTGGAGCCTATTGCTCAAGAAGATTAAGAATAGTGGGGGGGGGGCTACAACACAGCCCAGTTTCACGCAATTTATAATGGGGAAGGTCTGTGACAGGTCGTTACTGTTTCTGACCTAACCAAACTGGTCTTCATGCAGTTGGATAACCAGGATAATGCATTTCGGAGGACAACCGAGCTTTTCAAGGATTTTCCACAGTGCATTTCTTCTCACCGTATCAAATACTTTCGTCAGGTCCACAGATGTGACGTATATTCCTTTGTTTTGTTCTCGACATTTCTACTGGATCAGTCTCAGGAAGAACATCATGTCAGTTTTCCCCTGTTGGCTCTGAAGCCACATTAATTCTCTGGGGCATGTTCTTCTGCAATAATGGGCACCGATCTGTTCAGCAACACTCTAGCAAGGATTTTTCCTGCAATGGAGAGCAGAGTTATCCCATTGTAGCTTGAGCAGTCAGACTTTGCCCCCTTGTTTTGTACAAGGTGATGATGCCTGTATCTCGGAGATTTTGTGGAAGTGTCCCTTTCTCCCAACAGCAAATGAAGAACTCGTAAAGCTTGGTGTGTAATGCTGGGCCTCTACTCTTCCATATCTCTGGTGGGATACTGTCTTGTCCTGCAGCCTTTTCAGTCTTCAGGTGTTGTATGGCTTTTACAGTCTCTTGAGGGGTGGGTGGTTCATCGAGTTCCATCTTTGGTGGCTGTTGTCGGATGTGATCAATAGCTGCCTCCTGGGCTATATGGTTAGTGCTGGAGAGGGTGTGGAAGTGCTCTGACCAGCGGTTTAGGATAGATTCCCTGCGAGTGAGGCTTTGTATTTGAAAGGGAGAACCTTACACTGCTTTCTGCGCTTCATAGAACCTCTTGTAGTCACCAGTGTCAGCGCGTAGAGCTGGGTTCTATATGTAAACTTTGTCCACCATTCATTTTGTATGTCTAGGAGCCTGCACTAGATGAGCTGCAGATACGGCGGAAGGCTGCTTTCTTCTGTGGACAGGACGTTTCAGCGAGGACGGCATGGTACACTGATTTCTTTCTGGTAAGCAGTTCTTGGATTTCTTGGTTGTTTTCATCAAAATAGTCTTTGTTTATCTTAGTGGTGAATCCAAGGACATACATACATACATACATACATACATACATACATACATACATACATACATACATACATACATACATACATACATACATACATACATACATACATACATACATAAATACATGCACACACTCATACACACCGACCGACCGACCAACAGACCGACCGACATACAGACATACATACATAACCCTGCAAACTATCGAGTTTTCAATATATAACGTTTTCATTTTTTTTGTACCAAAAGAAATGCAACACAAGCACACAACAGGAAAACTTTAAAATGGGTAAGCCTTTAGTTCACTTTCGTAATAAAAAATATTTATTTCTTTAAAACAGAAAGCTTATTTTAATTCCCATCGTCTTTGATTGCCCGTGTACCTAAAAGCAAAATATCTTTCGCGGTTTCTTGAAAGTATGGATTTAGCTAAGATTTATGAAATATTATAAAGAATAATAAATGTATTATATCTTAGTGGTATTTGGCACTGTCTAGTCAAGAGGGATCTTACTGAATATCTGAAAATGTTAGCGTTTAGAGAGAAAACAAACTGGCACAACTGTCTAGAGTCTTGGATTTTCGCTTTTATATTTGTTTTAGAAGAGTGCTGAACAGGTAGATCAACTATAATTTGTACTTGAATCATTAGAAATAAGCTTTTTGCATAAATTTGGCAAATTCACAAAAAATTTTTTTATCTGGCATTACTATTTGACGTGTATGTTATGCTGACTGATTTGGATCGTTTACGATTGCAAAGGAATCAAATTAAATGCTGTATAAATCATTCTTGAAAAGCATTTAAATGTGGGTGAGGTTATAATTGAAAACTGAACATAAAGCTCACTCCAACTTTGAAGTAAAAGCAATTGTTAGTCGATGGGGTTCTTCGCTTTTCTGTGGACACCTAAACACTAATCCCTACCTGATATGCTCTCAGAGATGCCTGAAGGGATTTATATTTTTAATTTAAAGGCAGCTTTAGCATTTTGTATAAACAATTAGACCCAGGTTTGTTAACAATTTGGCAGCGGTATGACGGCTAATGGAATAACCAAAGCCGTTATGTAATGGTTCATTAAACGTATGCAGAGAGATCAAGACAGACAGACGGACAAATAGCGATACTGACAAATGAAGTTTATGGTTGCTTGTACTATTACTAAAGCAGAATAGTGACTTAAATAATATATATATATATATATATATATATATATATATATATATATATATATATATATATATATATATATATATATATATATATATATAAATTTTAAAAAAAATATAAGTTTACGCTTGTTGGTTCCTCACTTTATTTAGTGTATATTACACATTAATTACTAAGAGCTTGTCGGTTAACGGCTTAGCGTTCATGTTGTGAATGCCATAGCTGATCAAGTATTTGTAGTGCTCTACTTGAATTATTAAATCATCTTTCATCTTTGAATCATAAGTGTGTATTATATTGATTTAATCACTCTGAAGAAACAAATAAACTGAAAAAAGAAAACGATCAACTTATCGATATGCAAAAGTGATGGCAAATAGCCACAAAAGGCATAGTACTACATTTTGTAGCGGACACACTCGGGAATATGAGGAGTTCATTCACTAGATCAACACACAGCTGCCTGTAGTAAATCTGAACTAAATTCAAAAGGTCAAATATATATATATATATATATATATATATATATATATATATATATATATATATATATATATATATATATATATATATATATATATTTAGGCGATATAAATAAAATATGTGTACAGTATGTACGCTGTATCATTGATATACCACTCGTTGTATCAATGCTAGACATCAATTGTATCAATTTTGCATACAAGGCTTAAAAGGAAACTCGAGCAAGCATCGTTTCCTTTTAATGAAAAAGTTATATATTTCGTGGTACATCATTGATACAGCGTATATACTAAACATATTATATATATATATATATATATATATATATATATATATATATATATATATATATATATATATATATATATATATATATATACGTAAACGTGTATGTGTGTGTGTGTTACATTACAAAAGCCACCGATCCGATTGCTGAAGTGGTTAGTGCGTACGCTTCAGATACGGGTGGTCGGAGGTCATACCAAGGACTGATAAAATGGTACTAATAGCTGTCTTGCTTGGCACTCAGCATTAAGAAGTTAATTTCAGAACTAGTAAGCCTGGTGTCAGGATAATATGATTGGGTGAGACATGAGGCTATATGTCTGCAGCATGCTGCCACAATTCTAGACAAACACTGTGTACTTCCACACTGCAGACATCGTAGCCATATGACTGCAAAACACACACACACACACACACACACACACACACACACAGCGAGAACCACCAAAACCGACTTGCGTGAACTTGCCTATTTTGTCATTATTACCGACTCCAAGATGTATGATACTCAACTCTGTTTGATAAGAAAGCTCACTCAGCGGAAGTCAATAAGAATTTGGTTTGTCATATGCTAGTAATCGTCTAGAAGTACAGATACATCACGGCTGGTGGAATTTGAAACGAATTCGTCGTAAAGAGATGTTTCGCTTTTAAAATCACTTTTATAATTACGTTTCTTTAACCATTAGACATAGCTTTATTTTAAGTATCACATGTCAAAACCTATCTAAAAGTTGTTTCTACTTATTGAAGAGCACACTCATTAAAACCAATAACTGTTTAAACTAAACTTCATGACACTGAATATCAACCATAGAGCATCGTCTTAAACTTCAAAGACAAATGTGTCATTCCCTGCAAAATTATTTCTTATAAATATAGTTATACCTAAAATGATCTCTCTTACTATTTGTCTTTTTTAACGAGAACTATTTCTTGAAAAACAGGCTAACTTTAAGTCAAAGTTTGGAAAATAATTTCTGATTTGGATGTGAGATTCAATCTAATCAATCTAACTGTGGTCAATGTTCAAAGTTTCATTGGTTAACAAAACACTTTAGGGTCATAGAATCACTTTATAAATGCCTTTATCTCTTACTTTAAAAGCAACATGCAGTAAACTATAAAAAAAGTATTTAAAATTTAAAATTCTGATCGTATTACTTCACAATACGTGTATAAATAATAAAGGGCTCCATTCCAAAGTATGGAAAAGCAACAAGAACAACACATTCAAATGATATATAATTAAATTGACCATTTTGTTCACTTCAAAAGCATTATGGATTTTAAAAAAATAGTTTAAACAAAACATTGTTTTCTTCATGGATGATCTGACGAAACTTGAAGAAAAGCCAGTATCATTGTAATATGTACTTAATGTACACAGACTTCTGAACTTAACGCACGTATTATACAGCCATCTTTGCGGAAGGTTATAGGAGTTAATATGCAAGAAAGAAAGTACAAAATAACCTGGAACATTTTAATGTTTGCAAATCATTATAATTTATGAATTCATTTGTCGTGTCTTATCCATGTTAAGATGAACAAGTCTGGAAAAGGATACAGTTGAGAAAAATTATAATTTTTTTGCAATTTACGGATTCAAACATGTGATGATCGAAAGGTAATATACATGAGATAAATAAAATGTTACAATACTTTCAAATTAGTTCTGTTTGGAAACAGCATGAAGAAGAGATAATAAAGAAAGGATCACATTACCAAAAAAACAAACAACGTAGACTGAGTTAGAGCACGCATTAAAACAACAAATTTAAACAGATCAATCGAATCAATGCGTTTCCAAATTATAACTAGTGCTTTGCATTACGATGAATTCATTACTAATGTGATAAAACAATTTATATTTTCATTTCGAGACGAGAGGTAGCAACAGGAATACATGATCTAACAGATCGAAACAATTTAATTTTCTGTTGTTGTTAATTAGGTCATTCAAAAGAAATACCGTGTCAAAGTTTCAGTCTGGAATCTATACGAAGAAGAGATGCCATGCATTGGGATTCACTCAGCGTGGATCAGGTTTCAAAAAACTGTTGTAAATGTATCCGTTCGGTTGAATACTATTAAATTTTCTGTGGCCTCGATTAATTCGAAAGCTTTTAGACCACTCATCCATCCATGGACCCGAGTAGGATTAAAACTATTACAAAGAAAATAAAGAAATATTTTGTTCCAGGATAACAATTGACCAACAACTGTGATGACCATCTTTGCGATTGATTAAGGTATCGATTCATCATATGTTGCATAAACAATATTTATCTGATATTTCTGTGTCAGCAAATAAACACGACAGACTTGCAAGGTTGCCTTCTGGGTCATTAATATGTATTTAAAATAGAAGCGGTTCCAAAGCATCGATTCAATTTATCTGCAAACGTCTGACATGGGCAGAATATATATTACATAAAATACATCCAACAACAGCAATATATATCCTGCCGAGTATCTCTTTAAATCGTTTATGAGTTCTTATCGCTCTACCATCACTGAAAATCATTGAAAACATGTTCCAACATGTTATCAGAAGAAAAATTGAAATTAAGATTCTCATAAATATTACATTTGATCACTGTTAGGAGTAATATTATGGTCCACAGTCTGTCCTGTTTATTGTCATATCGCTACGATGTCTGCAGTGTGGTAGTTTATTGTGATGTCTAGCACTGGGGCATCATGTCCCAGACATGTTGCATCATGTCCCTCACATTAACATTATCCTGACACCAGACCGACCAGTTTATGATCATTATCATGCGCTCTTTAAGTAATACAATTACTTCATTTGCTTTATCTCGGATTTGGTATGTTATTTTTATAATTATGTTTTCATTATCCTGTGTATATCGGATATAAGTATTATACACTGATGGGAACTTTTTCGTGCTAGAAGACCATTTTTGTTCACAATATTACCTGTCCTACCAATAAAGTGAAAATGACCCGATAAACTGTCGCTATACAAATGTTGCAAGAGGACAAGTTTTGTCCAACCTATAGATTGGACTACAGATAATGTGTAATGGTCTCAATTACTTATTACTATACAAATATTGCTAAAGACAATTTTTGTGCCATCTGATCGTGGCCTGAAATTTGAACGTAATATAACCAATTAACTATCGTTACAAAAATGTTACTGGAGGACAATTGTCGTCCAGCCTATAACCTGGCCCACCTATAATATATAACAGACACAACAAAAACTCAAGAATATCATATGTATATGATGCATGCTTATAATCTGAGAGCGTGACTCTCGTCATCACGTCAGTGAATGTAAAATACTAGGGTTTCCATTATCTATACAGCGTTTTCTGAAAAGAAAACAATCCGAACTGGACGACCTTGTATAATAGTATTGTTTAACACGCTTAGAGGATGCAAAAAGCACGCAACTAATATAATTTTCACACAACGTAATCATAAATTACATAGATCGCCTCAATGAAGCTTTTAATACTCTCTTGCAAATAATGCAAACATTATATATCATTCATAAAATCATTATTAAAAGAATGAAGTGTAAGGTATGGCAACCTACTTTTGTATTGAAGACGTAGAACTCATTAAGATGTACCACTTCTCCACGTTTAATGTGTTCAGATAAGATACGCAAGCACATTGCGCGCACAACACCTTGTGTGTTCATATATAAGCCTAATGCATAACCTAAACCAGTCAACTGTGAGACGTAGGTCACGTTAACCTTATTTCTTGAAAGGTGCAGAACTAACAGAGAAGCGGGGAATTTATCTAATTAATGCATGAACAGATATTGCTAAAAAAATCTTTAAATACAAAATAAAGAAAAAAGGCAGCGTCAAGTACATATATGTGTATACGAATGACCTACTTTGTGATTTCATCTTTTAGACTCAAAATACGTAAGATCACAAGCGACATCAGAAACGTAACCACGAGAGTATAAATAATGTTCATACACGCAAAACGTACTGCTAAGAAATATTCCAAAATGCTTAGACATTGTAAGAAACAATGTCCTGCTGTGATGTTGTGCGCATGTGCATGTTTTTATAGCCGCGATTTAGTACAGTAGCCCTTTAAAAAATTATGGAAAATAATGAAAATACATTTAAATATTACAATTATGCGCGTACGGTACAAGTTATACAGTCAAACTGAACAGATGCATGTTTCATTTCGAAACACTTTAATGTTGCCTTAAAGTTGTTACGCCTCTAGCAAAGATTCCTTTCCCATAGCTGTGAGACTAAATTGTATCTGACTTAAAATTTATTTTTATTTCTGAAATGACATTATTTTGTATGTGCGTGATTGATCTTTGAAATTAAAATTAAAAGTTTCTTTTAAAATGTTATCATTTGAATACAATTCTCACACAAAAGATTACAACCTTCGTTTCCGTATTAAAAAAAAAACAATATACAAAGTTTGTGACGTCAGCTCATATTGAGAATCCGATACTGTTTAAAGTCGTTGCTGCGTAAATAAATGACCCGCCCAGTAGGTGTTCATATAGGCCATATGTTTTATACCAGTACTTGTAAAGATTTTCAATCACATGCGCTTTTATTTCATCCGCATTAAAACTTTAGGTTTAACCCTTATTCCAGTGGTTATGATTTGTCCATCTCTAAACATAAAAAGGAGTTATAATTTATATCATTCTTAATTTCATCTTTCGAACCCAATAATTTCACAGTAATGTCTCACAAATCTTGACTAGCATAACTAGTAAAGTCGTCTAATTTTGATTATTATATACCTAAATATATTTATCGTTGTTTCTAAATGTTCCAAACGGATTGACACAAAACTGTCGTTACCTCGCTACCGGAAGATTGAAATTATCGTTAGTCATTTCTCTTGCTTGGGTTGAAGAAGAAGAAGAAGAAGAAGAAGAAGAAGAAGAAGAAGAAGAAGAAGAAGAAGAAGAAGAAGAAGAAGAAGAAGAAGAAGAAGAAGAAGAAGAAGAAGAAGGAGGAGGAGGAGGAGGAGGAGGAGGAGAAGAACAAAATTAAGAGGCTACCAGTTGCAGAAAGATACATTTAACATTCGGATGCATCGTCAGTAGAATAACAGCACCAACTGACTTTGCGATATACTGCCAAAGGTTTAGTCGACATACCATCAACTGTTTTTGTGAAATACTATCAAATGTGTCTGAGACATGTCCTTTTCAACTATACAGTATGAAGATGCAACATGTACCCATCATCATTTCGCATATAAGGGATCGAGTTTTTTTATTATTAACGTGCCCAAAGTTACACCTGTGGGTCATACATTTACATCTGACACTTTGCTGAGCCAATTGTCTGGGTCAAAATGTTGATCCCGATTTTAGAAGTTTCCTCTCCTAAACTTATGCAGAATCGTCGACTCTATTTCTCACATTTTTTGACAAAAGCAAATGGTCTATGGTGCATACTACTGTAACACTTTCAGAACCCAGACTGAAAAATGAAATTTCTTTATCCTAAAATAGAGGGATAAACATTATGCATGAAAGTAAATAATTAACGACGTTCATTTACATTTCAGATTTCTAAGAACAGTGGGTGATATCTCCACGGTAATGACAGCACAATGTTTTAATTGCTCATTGATGCAAATGTTAACAGGTTAAAACATAAATATAACTTTTAAACATAAGATTATTCGGGACGGAAAAATATGATGCAATGGTATTTTATTCAGTTTTGATATATAATTAAATCGCCCTTCAAAAGTAAGAGTGATAAATGTTTTGAAAATAACATTTACAACAATTGCATTTTCGACTCGAAATGGTCCAAGAATGTGTACATATAGCTAGGGCGTGCTTTTAGAACACATAACTACAACCACCGCGAGTTTACATTCATACATGTGTTACGATTGATGTTTGTGTTGAATATTATGAAAGAACGCTCCAGTATTACTTGAAACTGGGAAGTGCGGAGTGCTTTCGATGGGAAGAACCGAAAGCCTTTATTATACATACATTATATGTGTATAAATACCTCACCGTATGTAATGCTCTTTACATTACGGATAGTCTTGTCAGTTAGCGGTCTACTATAAGGACTTGCATATTCCCAGCTCTAGAGGTATGTATGTTTATTATTTCCTTGTATATACGATACGTACTATATCACTATTGTACTATCACGTCAATTGTTTGCATGTTTTATAGCTTTTTTTACGCAGTATAATGCACACATTTATATTCTTGTTTCCGACTTAGCGAAGAATTAATCTTAGTAATATAAGGCTACATTTTTAAGAAATGTTTAGTACAGTTTGATTCTTATCGAGCAGGATTAGGTTTACTTCTTAACTTGTTTTGAAATTATTTTGCCGGTAATGTAATCCGTATAACTTACCGCGTATAACGTTATTACGTTTTCATGTATAGTACACGATGGGATATGTTTCTAGCTGTAAGGAATCTAGAGTGTCCGGTGCCGTCCGGTGTTGTCTTCAGTCTAGATTCCTTTGTGTCCAGAATGTGTAGAGCTGACGGGTGGATAGAGGGACCCGAGCATTCCAAGCTATATGAGTGATAGAGGTCGACGTGGTGCAGGCTGTAAAGCCAACCAAATGAATTAACAGTAGCAGCTGTGAAGCTGAATTGTAGCAGACATCGAGCTAAAATTAAGTGTGCTGGTGACGGAGTGTACCTACTTACATGCAATCTTGCTAATATCGAGGTTCGTAAAGCCTGTTGTATCTAACGGGACTGTTAATATAAGTTGTATGTGTCCTGTTTCGTTTGCATAATATGACAATCAGTGAATTAATTTTACTAAATGAACAAATTTCTACATTGTTTGCTAGCTGAGTAAACTATATCCATCCTTCGATTCGTGTAGTCACTATGAATCATTTACCCTTGTGTTTGTATTTTGTAAAGTAATTTGTATTTATCATTATCACATTTGTTCGTTATTATGTTAATTCAATATTCGGATTAAATATACACGCACGTATACATAATTAATTGCTCGTTGAAATGATTCATTATTAAACATTGTATTTATAACATCGTCAAAAGATTTTTGTTGTGAATCCGGAAATCTTGCCAGGTTATATTGTTACTCCATACAGTCATACAGTACTGAAATATGTACTCATTATATTCGGTTTTAAGGCAAATTTCATTCGAGATTAAATTTCAGTGGACCATAGGCCGGTGTTAGGTAGACATGTTTCTGGTTATTATATTCTAAATCCTAGTGATATTACTATCTAGATTTCATTTAATATATAAAGATAGATCTGACCTAGCTTCCATATGTGTAGTATGCAACATGCGACTATTCTACAAGCAACGTTCATCTACTCGATTACAAACTGTAAACATAGATTCTGATCTGACTTCGTATAATGCGTCCGAAGACTGGATTATTCTGCTGATTCCTCATAACAAGCTGCAGAAGCCACGGTCAGCCTGCAGAAGCCACGGTCAGCCTGCAGAAGCCACTGTCAGCCTGCAGAAGCCACGATCAGCCTGCAGAAGCCACGATCAGCCCGTGCATTGTGCAACATCAGATCTGGATGGATCCTATTTGCAAGCGAGTACATACTGTAGTCATTATGAGTTAATGTTTTAAGTTAGAAATATTTAATACATTTAAGTGGATTGTTTTGCTTACTTTCAAGATGGAACACATCACTATATATGGACAATAACCGTTAGAAAATGCTTTCCAACATCAGACATTTTGATCGTATTAGTTCAATTGTCCAGTAGTGTTAATTGCTATAAAACAAATGCAGTTTGGTACCATGTTCTATAAACAGAAAGGGAAATAATCGCTCGATAGCAAATTTATTTGCATTCTTTAACTGTAGAAATATCGCCGAAAGTAGCTGTCATTGTTCATTTTTGTCACTGTCTGTCTTTGATGTTTTTCAAAATAATCTAGCCTCTGCCTAGCGATTGTAATTGCTAAGTAAATTAAGAGATAATAAATCCATACACATTAAAAACATTTATACTGAAGCTATAAGCGAAGTACTTCAATGCTGAAGACACAATGCTATTAACGACATGATATTTACGTCTCGGAGGATGTGCTAATATGCTACAATCCAGGGTATTTACTTGACTGATCGATGTCTAACCCTAACGCGATTCCCGCTAGAAGTCACAAGTTTACCCTAAATTTCTATAGACTTCCATACAACTTCAGTTGTAAATTAGAAAGCCCGACGTGTCTGTTCGATGCATAAATCAATGCAAGACCACAGATCTCACAATCTGCAAAATATATATATCAACCGCACATCAGAATGGTTTCTCATCGTTAGGTTTCCGTACTGCCAGCAGTTTACACCGTAGAAACTATACAACTATACTCTAACACAGGGATCAATTTCAACTACGCCAACTTAGTCCCGTCAATGTATGGTTTCTAGGTACATTTCGCCAGTACAACTGCATCACATATGCCAACATGGCGACATAAAATGAATCTGCATAGTCCCTTCTAACTACTGCCACTGCAGTAACACCACAAATGTACACCACTAGATTTTAATGGGGACTATGGTATGACCTGGTCCCTCATTCGGTTTTGACCTGAATGCACTACTAGTGAACCATGACATCTTGGAAACTCACTACCACTTCAATCCGTGTTCTTTGCTCCTAGTAATTGGCTAATTAGTTCGGGCTAAGGAATATTTCCCTTACACCGAATTTCAATAATCAGTCAAGTAATCACAAATATCTAAGACTTCCTTAAAACAGCGCGCTATAAGCAAATGCGCAAAATGTAGTTACCGTTCAGTGAGAACAAGAGAACAGAAGTGTGTTTCACAAGGATGGCACTCGTGAAATGATCTCATCGAGCAGATGGATGGATGTAAAACAGCACAAGCATATATGTCCTAAAATGTTGATTTTCTATTGCGAAGTTAAATATATTCAAATTAATCCTTAATACATTGTATTTCTCTGCGTCATGCAATACTCATAAAACAAGAACGGACACATTATTACTTTGAAAATCGATTCGACACGTTTGATATGTATTCTATATGATATGTTATTATAAGAAATTGTATTTGACTCCTGCGGCAAAACGTTGTACGGTAAAACGGCAAAGATTAAAACCAGAATCGAATTTTATAGTTGAGCTCTATGACTGCATGCAGTATGGGTCCAATATATTTAACCGGCGAAATGAATTCAGCTCACGGATTGTATATAATGGAAATATCAATTTCCAAGAGTTAAAAAAAACTGAAGATACAGTTAGCGAATATTTTTAATATTTGTCATGTAGATAATCCAATCGTTTTTATCTTCAAGATCCTTAGTGATATATCTTTCACAAACCTCCATAATTTAAAAGTGAGGCACGATGCCGGTGTATTTAGATTGTTTTGAACAGTCAATTTTTGATAAGAAAGAGTGATACAACCAATAGGAAATTCTTATCTCTTCCAAATGGCTCTTGTTGTAGGTACAAATATACATGACATTTGTTTCAGATTGCTAGAGTTTAACAACTAAATAAATAAAGAAAGTCACAACTATTCGAAATGCTATTATTCCAAAGAGGTCAAGGTCACTGAATTGAATTGAAAGCATTATCTGTGTTGGGTCAAACGAACCCCAGTCTGACTATATATTCGAGAATTATGAATCAATTCATGTGAAACGTTTCATATAACATTTTGATGATTTGTCCAAGCCTATCCCCTTTAAAATATTAAGGGACACATGCGATTCTCAAAGTCGTTTGTTCAGGTACGCTGCCTTTGAAAAGAATTCTTCTAGTGAAGTTGTTTTTATTCAGGGAGTTGAATGCAACAATTTCAGTGTGTCATTTTGGCAGTATACTTAGTTCTGGGACCTACCACTGTCAGAGTAGTGACCTTTTAACTTAGCGAAGGTTTTCATTAATTATTAGGTAGTGACATATGGTCGTGGTTAATCCACTTGAAACTGACACGCGTAGTTTTGCTCTATAAGTTGATCCTGTTGAAATTGAACGTCATGGTTTATGCCTCATGCTTGTGCAGTTACCAGAACTATGGCTAAACGAGTTCTTCATGATCACGCTGATCGGTCAATTATTCCTGTAACCGATACATTTATTCGTCAGTCATTTGATAAGGTCACGCTTCCTCCTGGTATTGGTAAATCAATAGATACAGATAGCAGTATCCTCGTTTACTACTCATTCATTAGCCGATATATCATATTTGTTCAGATGGCAATTAGTGAAACGGATGCCAAAAAAGAACGGGTTGGCTACTTTGTGAAAAAACTGCGATCCTTTTTAGAAACTGGAAAGCACCAGAGCTACCCTCTGGTGATGAGAACTATCAAATTGTCGTTTCTCCCGGTCATTATTAACAAAAAATGTTTAGTCAATCCCTTGAAACTCCATGTATTGGTCATTTTGGAGTCAATAAGATTCATCACATTTTGAATAATGTTACTGGCCGAAAATAACAAGTGATGTTTCTAAACCCTGTAAATATTTTAACCCTTGTTAAAAGATAGGAAAACCCAAATAAAATATACGTATGGTTCATTTGAAAACTAATCATGCCTTTAGCAGAATACAGACAGACTTTGCCGACCCCTTATCTTAGACCAAGTCAGGCAACCATTTTGTTGTGGACTATAACTGATTCCTTACCTACGACCAGGTCAGGCAACCATTACTTGTGGACTATAACTAATTCCTTGCATACGAACAGGTTAGGCAACCATCCCTTGTGGACTATAACTGATGCCATACATACGAACAGGTTAGGCAACCATCACTTGTGGACTATAACTGATGCCATACATACGAACAGGTTAGGCAATCATCACTTGTGGACTATAACTGATGCCATACATACGAACAGGTTAGGCAACCATCACTTGTGGACTATAACTGATGCCATACATACGAACAGGTTAGGCAACCATCACTTGTGGACTATGTTACGTGCTTAGGCTCGAATAAGCAGCAACACAGAAAGAGTGAAAACTAACAAGCTTGTATAAATTGAACAATGAATTTATTAAGTACAATAATTTTCATAAAATAAATAAACTTACAGTTTTAGAGAATCAAATCCAACCTTAATCCAATATAGAATTCACAAAAAATAATCCACTAATAGAATTGTAAGAGTCCTGATAAATAAATGTTCTAATAGTTCCAGGTTCGAACCTTGACGATGTAATCCAAAATGGCTGACAATGTCACGTGATGCAGTTTTTGTTTAATTTATCATCCAAATGAATTATGGGCACATGTTTTCTCCTCCAAATAGATAATAAATCCTCTTTCTTCAATGAATTGACACAAAGTCCAGAACAAGATAATAAAAATTATAACTCAAACATGAATACAAAACTGTTCATTTTAAAGCCCAAAATTCTACTGAATTGTTCTATCCCAAACAAGTCTATATAACTTGTTTTTCTTAAGTAAACAAGTGATCACGCGATTTTTCTAGAAATTCATGGAAGGTCACTACCGTCAACAAGTCACGTATTCTAGATATGTCCTACACCCCAAGAACTAAAAATAAAAGTTATCCTTGAAATTAACCAATAGTTTTCAAGACCTGTTTATCAATCTGAAGCAAGGTCAGATAATGAAGTAAATAAGCCAAGGTCAGCCTGTTTACAACTAGAATCTAGGTCAACCTGAATTTTTCAGAAAAAAAAAACCACCTAAGGAATATCAAACCCCAAATGACAAATTTGGATTTAACAATAAAAAATAAATTAATTAAATCCAATAGCCGTAACAACTATAACTGATACCATACATACGAATAGGTTAGGCAACCATCACTTGTGGACTATAACTGATGCCATACCGACGACCAAGTTAGGCAACCATGCTTGTTAACTATAACTGATTCTTGCCTAAGACCAAATCATTCAACCATTATTTGTGGACTATAACTGATTCCTTACATAAGACCAAGTCAGGCAACCAATACTTGTGGACTATAAAGTGTGCATCCCCAAGATTCGCAGAGGAAATATCTTTGAGAAATAATACAACTAAATCATAGTAAAGTTTATGATAAAGTTTTATTAACCCTACCTTTTGTAGGTATGACTCGGCCCGGATTTGAATCTGCTACCTCTCGCATTCGAGTCGGACGCTCTAAACACGTTCGCCACCGGAGTGGTCTCATTAGGTCTTAGCTCTTATGAACTAGTTTGTTGATATATTGTCCGTGTACGATTGTGTTAGTGTTTTCAAATATAAGTTGTCAAGGTTTTCAAGTAGCAGGAACTAATCTGCACTCAGGTTAGGCAAACACGAGATTAATGTATGATAGAAATACAAAGTACTGCTTGGTAGTAGAATCCCAACCCTCGTTCCTATACCGCAAAACCTTCTTCGTGCTAATATGTATCGTTATTATAAAACTGAAAAGAATCTAAGCAAATTGATAATTAACACTCCTGTTATAAACTAAAAAAAACTTTACCTTATAAATATGTTACATGAGAATTTGAGTAGTTAATATTTAATTAATTTAGTCGCTCATGTCCCACAAAGTGTGAATATCAAGGATGTCATGCAATCTTACCGCAGTGATCATGGCTGAACCACTCTTCGGAATTCGGAAATATTTAACAATCATGACTAATGATTTTAACAGATACATCCACAAGAAATGTGTAAACTAAAACAGCTATTGTTTCATTATGAGCACTTGTTTCCTGTGTTTCCAACACGAACAAAAATTAATATCATGACATTGATATTTTAGATTCCTCACCCGTGAAAAAGCATCTTTACAAGATGAAACCTCTCAAAAATTAATATTTGAGAAAAGATTTTCATTGTTTACTTCAGAATGATTTCATAGAACCAAATGGCAATCGCATCATTACCTTCATATGTAATGCCGTTTACTTGCGTGTGGAAAGTATTCAGTTAACAATGGCGCATGAAAAAGTGCACCAATCATTATAACAAGATCATATTGTTACTAAGTTGAATACGACAATATTTCGGTATACATCCTTCTTAAAGCCTAGGTGTACATGACACTATATTCTCCAACCATTGCAATGTCGTACAATAGTATCAGGGAAATGCAGTTGGTGCATTTAGATAGAAACTAAATTTGTAGCAGAAATACATATTGGTACAAAAGTCTTTGGTTGATAACCTAGCGCTCATTAAATTGATTAATTTTGTACTTTTGAAGAAATGACATAAGGTCAGCGATTCCTTGCAAACTGATGGTGCGTTAGTAGTGATCTCTGAGTTTGAAACTTGAAGATTATTCAGTCCTCTTAACTTGATTATCATTTTATAAACATTTGGTAATTATAGCTATCAGATCAAAAACCAGTATTACAGGTTAAGATGGCGAGAGTCTCTTACGTCCAATACCTTTGATAACCCGTATAAATAGATACTATGGAGGTTGTGGGACCTGCCCGTCCCTTCTGTGAACGGAAACGTATATATTAACCTCTTTTAGATTACTCTTGAATATACACGTAGGATGTTGATTTAGCATTTAGTAAATATAGTGAGTAGGTTTAGGGGAGCCAGAACAATTTCTCGCAGGTTCCTGGGATTAGTTCACCTTAGAGATTTTGACTGAAATGAGTTGGCTTATGCTATCAGACAGCTAATTCAAAAGCAGTACAATCCAATGTTTAACAGGTAAGTTGAAAAAATTTAACCTCACGTGAAAGTCGATGTTGCTTGGCATATGAACCTCACGTGAAAGTCGATGTTGCTTGGCATATGAACAGAGAGGCTACAATATCGGAGCTTATATTTGAACCCGATCCTATTCGCGAATCTGTATGTACCACATACGTGTTTGGACTTTTCACTGTTTGAGTTATGACACTGCGGTCCTATGCATATCCGGTAATGTCGTAGATGAGAAAGTGAAATCAGCTTATCTATACGTCTTACACATGCGCACTTACACTTCGTATCTGGTATCAAGTCGGAAATAGGGATGGGATATACTTCTCCCAACTAGTCATAGCAAGAGTAATAATAATGGAAATTCAAGGGTACTATGGATTAAGGGATAAAAGAAACATTTCACGGAATATCATGAACGTCAGTACGGTGAATATAGATAGAGTGGATTTGAATGAAGTGTGTATTGAAGTGTGTATTGCAGTGTGTATTGTGGCAAAAGAATATGAACCATGCAATGACTCGAAACAAGACCCCAGAACAAGAATTCCCATATAATGGTCAAGTTTGTGAGGAAGTTGGGTGCGAATAGTATCGACGTATGTCTGAATCTTATCGAGATGTAAGCTAGATCAAACTGAATCATTAGACAATGGTAATATCATGTTTCGGAACCAATTATATTTCATGTAAGGACGGTACAATCAGATTTAAATAAACGGACTTTTTAGGTGGATGGGAAAAATGTATATCATTGTGGATGACATTTGCATATTTTACTCAAAGATTTGCGTATTGCAAAGTCTGTTTGACATACTCTGCAATGCGTGGTTCATAGCCCCAAAATTGTATTACGTCATTCTTGAATTCATTTCTGGGGGAAAAGTATCTGGAGGAGTTCAAAGATCTTCAGAGGTCTCCATTATCCAGTATTGTGTACTAATTTACAGGGAGCATATAACCACATGCTAAAACCCAAGAGCAATAATACAGAGAAATAATAAGAATTATAGAGTATGAAAAGTAAATAAAGTAAATATATAAATTAGAAAGGGAATACGACCATCTATTTTGGAAACGACCAACATCATATAGATAAAAAGTATAAAGTTTTAAAGATATTCGTAGCGGTGAAGTTGAATATAATCTTTTAATTGCAGGTCAACCCGAAGATCTTAGAACACTTGAAATTTGATGTGTAGTTACACTCCAAATAGGATCAGTCGCTCTAATTTTACAACTTTCAAGTTATCCAGGTTCATATAAATATCTTACAGTCATATTTCATAATACTGGTTGTTTTGAAAAATCATGTCGTCGTATTCGTGTGTTTTTCTGTGATTGCATTTACCGGTTTCATAGAAATTGCACGAATAACTTCATTATTTAATGCATTTATCACACTTAGTAGTCTTTTAATACATTCACGACATCTCATAGCTTTTTGAACTTTATTCGTTGATTTTTCTTTTGCATATTGATATACATATAACCGCTCAGCAAGTGTTCGATTTAATAGTTCACCGGTTGCCTGATCACGATGAATTGCGATATGTCCTCGTCTGAATTTGACGTTATGTGTTTTCATCAGAGATGATACTGCACCAATACATTACTTGCCAGGATTGCTTGTAGTACCTGTGGCCATCGCAAATGTCCTTTATAAATTCGTTCAAAAGCTAATACATCTTCAGCAGCCGTTTTAGTTGATTTTCGTTCTACTTCTTTATATATTCTTGCAACGTCAACGACAGTATTTATCCGTAAGCGATTGATGTCTACCGCTTTTAAAAGTATCATGAGGTTAAAACAAAATATCTGACTGATGAACTTTATTAGGAACATTGACATAAAAATGGGTACTGAATTTGTTTAGGTGGTAGTAGATACATTTATCCTATAGCTGGTCGTGCTTTCCAATTTGCAGCAACAGAACGTGTAACATTTGCTGCATCGGCGAGTTAACTAGTCGTTGCTCTATCTCTCCAATATCATCTTAGGCTATAATAAATCGATTCCAATATTTCATAATCGGTTGATAAATTACCGGAACCTAATGCTATTTTACCTTTCAACGCTGGATTTACTAGGAAGCTAGCAAGTGTTTCTCTACAAACATTTATTGTGCATGGAATTTAACAAGTGTACCAACCTCACATTGGCTTTTGTTGTAAATCTCTTGTTTTATACGCTACACCATGAACGTGATATGCTTGATCACTATCATTTATGGGATGCTCTCCAGGTCTCTGTTGATCTCATTCGTCCAGTAGAATATCGTTCCGGGCTCCAGTACTACAGTAATTATATCCAGTCAGATGTTTGTCTCCTGGATATTTAACCCATGGGGTTTCCCGAGATTTTAATATTTGAATATTAGGTAAAAACGAAATATTTTTAGTTACATATTGCACATTTTCCACCATATGCTATTATTCCATTTTTTTTGTTGTTGTTGTAGCTGTGGCTAAATCAGCGGTTGGACTTTTAACTCTACAATGTCAGCAATATAAATCCTTAAATTTATAATATGGATGTCACTGATTTCACAGCGACACGAAAACAAGAACAAGGCAAACATCATCCAGCGCTACCAAAGTCTATCAGACTGATAATAAAAGGTCCGTCATGAGTATGGAAAGACACAATTATTACTTAATTGCATAATGAGATGGCATTAGTGGGATAAATTATATTTATTGGCACCATCTGTAGATGATAAGTGATGCTATGATGTTCTTAAAAATTTGAATGAGAACGCAAAATTATTAAATGAAGAAGGTGATGATATTATTAATTTTATCGCCGATGTCGATGAAGAGCCGAGTCTTGATGAACTTGATGCATTTATTATTAATTTAGTTGGTTATGATGATGTATGCTGTACAAACAATTAATTCCAGCAAGAATATTTTCTCGAGGCAGGTATAAAAGTACAGATATAATTTATTTTACACAAAGATATACCCAAATTCCGAAAGTGATCAGAGATAAATCTAATATGTTCACGGTACTTAATGGAGTTGATTCATACATTCATAATTAGTCATAAGACTTGGTGTTCAGGAGATATCAATATAATTAAGTTTAAAGACTTAGTTTCACGTGTGCGAGCTAATTCACACGGATTTATAACGATAAATTTAGATAATCCTAGGTTGCTATATCGTGTAATTCTTGATACAATGTTTGGTTAAGAAATTGATCTAGTTACAGCAGCAGAGAGGGCGCGACCTCAATGAAACATCCTATGGGTAATGAAACATACATACAATTTTTTTTTAAATCGACAAAACAAAGTAACAAAAGAAACTAACCCAACTAGAGATACTCTCGGTCAGTTAGAGGCTTCAGTTTGGCGTTTTTGACCTTAGATATTCTTTCTTCGTAGGAAGCTTTATTCTTCAAAAATGACGTTTCAGCAAAAGATCTGTTCGTCCTCACTGCTTCTCATAGACACTTACTGAGGTCAACTCGAAAATTATTATTATGTGAGTGTGGCCTGCCACTTGTAATACTGTTTCCATAGCATATAGTTTACCGCGTGTTAAACACATGGACAGATTTAACATCGGCTTTCCCATTGTCCCAGGAGTGCCTCTTTTGTTCCTATGGTTCTACTGGCAATTGAATTTGGTAAGAACGTACATTTGTTTAATCACTTTATATTTCCACCAGTCATGTTCAATTTATATCGAACTCATAGTAAATTGTTTGCTCGTCATATCAGTGAGTGTTTCATTTACAAATTTGAATTTTAGCCTCACATTTATGAGTAGTGCAAGACGATAATATGAGACTGTAGGGATTTATGGATTAATGGCAATTTAACTTTATAGATGAAACAACGGGAACTAATAGGAATTGTACAACACGTTTCAGAGACTATAGTATTTACTGGGAATTTGGGTCACTATAGACCTAATGTAAATATTACATTAGATTGATTAGAGATAACAAATACACTCAAATGTATTGACATTTTGAAAGTGATCAGCACTGATAAATGTTGAAAGATATATGGGCAAATTTATTAATTTGCTGTAATTTTAGAGTTTAGAAACAATATATGATCTTGTACAAATCAACATATTAATATGCCTAGCCCAACTCGTTCTTTCACTAACAGATAATGATAATTGAAGAATATTGTCGTCCCTCCTCTTCACGTACAATGTCTAAATTCGCATTAGGGAATAACGGATCGACAATGAATTGACAAATCGATGTACAACGTACCATTCAATACCGTTAACATTGCAAATATTTACATTATTAGACTAGTAGAAGAGTACGATGAGGGTTAAAATGCTCCATGACCGTTGTATCTTTGCCATCAGCTTGAATTGCGTTTTTTTTTTGCTGAAAGAAGATACAACTATAGTGATCAAATAACACCTGTTCCACGTTGTATTCCTTTCTAAAGATAATGCAATGCAAATCGAACAAAAGAACATAAATAACGAAACCAGAAAAACAAATAATAAAAAAGATCTTTAATATTTTATAATCAGATATTAAGTTAGATATTTTGTTTAAATGGATATATTTAAAGTTAACAAATGAAAGTTAATTTAAACGAAAAGCTTAACGAATTTCAATGCATTGCTGATTAAAATTAATTTTGCGTGAAAGATAACTATAGCTGAATGAATTCCAAACAAAAATTACTTTAGTCAAAGGAGAAAGGGATAGCTGTTGGGAGATAAAATGATAAAATGTCAGAGACAGACATATAGACAGAGAAAGATATATATATATATATATATATATATATATATATATATATATATATATATATATAACAGAACACGGTTTTCAATTGGTACAGATCACGGAATGGTAGAGATCACGGACAACGCCTAGGCTTAAATCACTAATACTCCTATCTCTGATTAAAACTACTTAAAGAATTAGAAGTCAGCACACGTTTACATTTTTGTCAAAGCCAGGTTACAATTATAAAATTTGCAGTCATGTGTATTTACTTTTCAAATTGATAGAGACTTTAAAATTAAGTTTTACATTTGAAGACAAAATGACATTGTTGTATTTTGAATTTGAAATGAAAATAATAATTGAATGCGGAGTAATAGGGGAGAAACGGTAAGTATGACTCACAATCCTGTTTTAGCACTTATGTTTGTTTATACATTTAGTTTGTAAAAATAGTATAATTATATTTTTTAAAGTATAATTAGGGGTGTATCCACATGCAATCAAACAATGACACAACAAATTGATAAGGATAGGACGGGAAACGGATTATATATTCATTCAGACGTACAATGACATTTATTAAATAAGCGTATAGTCGAAGGCGAATAAGAAATACGAGTATTTTCGTACAAATACAATCATAAATACAAAAGATGTGTTGAGTGTGAAATATTTATCCAAACAACCACACATCCCACAAACATTTCAGAGTAGGATATGCTATCATTGTGTTATTATTTTTAAAAAAAACACAAAACAATATATATATATATATATATATAGTGGGGTACAAGTATACAATCTTTCCTACAAATGGTGTTGGGTATAATTTTTTATTCTTTAAACAAAATTACACACAAAGAGTGAGAGATAATAGGGTATGTATAGGTCTTTCACACAGTCGTACGCATGTGGGTAGGGTATGACTTTATTCAATCCAATTATATTGATTTCAGAACACAAACCAATACTTTTAACTGAGAAATTAGTATGAATTTATATTAAAATACACAATTATAAAGAAACGTATGCGTAGGATATTTTGTTGCATTCAGATAAACAATGCACATAAAAATGAGTTATAGTATTAAAGGTTTGTTTGTTGTTTTTTTCTTGTGTATTTCCATACAAACGTGCCGATGCTAGGTAAAGACAAGAGATGGAAACACATACAAACGTGCCGGTGTTAGGCAAAGACAAGAGATGGAAACACTGATCAGCATTTTTTTTTTAGAATAGTGTTGTAACCCTGAACATGGCTGTTTGCTTGAATAGCGCATGTGAAAAATATATTTTCTATTATCTTATTCAAAAGCAATATATTACACTTGGATTTGAATTGAGTGTCAAAAGAGACTAACAAATTAGGACCATTAGATCATTGTTTACTGTTAGAAAATTATGTGAATAAGAATTAAATCGTATATTGAAAGCAAGCCATTCTAAAAACCATTTCTTTTTCATTTAATTTATACTATGTTCTCCTGTATGTGATGATATTTTGTCAGTTTGTTTGAATTCTTTGGAAGATTTCGTTTCTTTCTTATGTTCCAAAATGACCTCCTATTTGTTCATAGTCGTTCGTACTTTGGCCGTATTGTTAAATATTGATTGGGAACTCGTGTGACCCAGAAGGTATTGTTAAATTCTCAGCAGGCTCATCAAGTGGTATCCCTAATGTTGAAATGCCATTAGTTTCATAGTGTCGTGTGTAATGTTAAATTTCTATTATTCTCATATTATTCCCTGAACACAATCACACTACTGCTACATCTAGAATCCATTTTCTTCACACCGATGTGTTGCCTTAACCTAAAGCAGATTTTTATTATTACAATAACATGGTTCATGGTTAATTGTAATTATCTCTCAACAGCTCTTGTCTACTTCTGAACCATAATAACTTGTTCCATGTCATTTTAACAAAATGCCCGTTCTTCATATTTGCAGTCATATTTCAGTCACTATATGTCGATCTTATCTGCAGTGTGTTTTATGAGATAATATACACATTTACTAATGTATTTCCTTGCAGTTGCGGAAACATAAACATTTTAAGTACTATATTATTACATGCCAGTTGTTTAAAATGGAAAAGCATGTTTTTTATGATAGCTAAACGATAATATATAATTTATCTCCGAGAAGGATATCTTCTTTCACTTAGTTTCACTCTTGATTTATCTTTTAATGCTATTCCTGGACACTAAATGTGTTTTTAAAACACCAAAAACAGAAGACATGAAAAAGTGTACGACGAAATAAAAGGCAAACATGTGTTAATTTTGACTATGGCTGAGCGTAAGCTTTGATTTATAAAGAGACCATCGATAACACACATACATGGTGTTGATCAATATTGGTTTGGATAGATGGGGTGCTGTGCGAATATTTTAAGATTTTTAAGAACACGCGATAAGATATTTATCAACAGCGCCTGCTGCGCTGAAGCGTTCGCCTGGCTGATAAAAAAATATCATGTTATGTTACTGATTGATCTTATACGAGAATCCGAGTCATATGTCGTAATATTGTTTGCGATTAGACTTTAACCGTTTGACTTCTTTAATTTTGTTTCGTGAGGCGACGTAATTAGTACTTTGAACACTATTAACGTTACATGCTAATGTTTAAAGCGAGAGTAGGGAAAATCGGGATCGTGGCTATACAATTGAGTTTTTTTTTAAAAAAACCACCTTTAGAGTTACTCATTTTAAATTTCCGCTTTCGAATTCTCCCTTTTTTTCTCGACCTCGATCATGATTAGTTTACCAGAGACTTCTTGTATGTAACCGAATTAATATTCTGCCTTTCGCTTAGTGGAAATGTCAACTGTGAATTTAATGTTGTGCATTGTGGTCATTATTTAATTAGAGAAAAATTAACGACTGTTATCATCGGGTCCTTAGCAATAAGAGAAACCAGGGGACTTACGGCCGGAAAAAAATCTATCCAGCAAGAGGAAAGAACGACCGAAAAAAGTAACATAACCGAGAGACAGAGAGAGAGAGAGAGAGAGAGAGAGAGAGAGAGAGAGAGAGAGAGAGAATATCAATAGGTACTGACTAAACGAGAAAAGAATGAGAAATGTATGATAATTTACCAATGAGTCAAACACGAATTATATGATTGTTATTTCACATTTTATAATACTTCAGCCAGCATGCACATTTATGATACATCAAGAAACACTAAATATGAATATGAAGACTCGCATTTTCAGTGTCGTGACCGGAACCATGCACATGTACTTACAAACATTATTTGTATTTCCTTTTGGCTCAATCTTAACTTGTTGGATTTAAGTCTAATACAGTTAATTGAAGGAAAGAAATGGTATTACGTTTTGGCTACCATGAAAACTGTTCGTTATTATACATTCCTCACCCTCCTTGATTTATCTGCAGTATTTGACACAATAGACCATGATATGTTACTTCACCGTCTCCAGCAATTAATTGTCATTCACAATACAGCCTAACTGTGCTTCAAGTCCTCCTTAGCCAACAGGACACAAATTGTTACTGCGAATGGAATACAGTCCAGGCCAGTTGATCTGTGTTGTGGTATTCCACAGGGTCTGTTCTTGGACCTGTTGTCTTCATTCTATAACCTCAGCCGCCCTCAAGTGTCATAAATTGTGATCCAATGTCGCATCAATTATACACTGAAGTGAAGTTGATGCTACCATCCAAGGTGAAAAGACGTGCATATCTGCAAATAAATGATGATAAAACAGAGGCCGTTTTGATCACAACACAAAGACTTTCTCATTCACATCCTTTACCTCAAACAATAAATATCAGCACCAATATTAAATCTACACAGTCAGTACGAAACCTAGGTGTTATTCTGGACAGTACTCTCACACAGCACCAACATAACGCATCACCTCTATTCGCAAATATCTTTCAGTGGATGCCACTACAACACTTGTGTAATCATTAGTAATTTCAAGACTGGATTATTGTAACTCAGTTCTGTCTGGTTCGTCTCAATATCTACTCCAGAAACTTCAAAAGGTTCAGAACACAGCTGCTCGGATCATCCTTAGAGTACTACGATAAAGGCACACCTCCACACTGCTATGTACCCTACACTGGCTATCCATTCGATTCAAAATGAAACACAGAATGTATTATATGTGCTACGTTCACTGAGTGACTCCAGTCCAAGATACGTTTCTGGCCTCACCCATGTGTATTCACCACCAAGATACCTACACTCCTCTTCTGACAATCGAATACTCATTTTGTTTTCTGTTTTGTTGTAGTGTTATCATTATCGATGTTGCAAAGCGCTTAGAGCTTCTAAAGATTATGCAGTTTACAAAGTCCTTATTATCATTATTATTCCCACTATGACAACGAATTCATATAGCCCCGCAAAGTGGAACGAATTGCCCATTGAATCAGACACAAAGACACAGTGATCCTTTCAAGAGTTCTCTTAAAACACACCTTTTCGACTGCAATAACAAACTTAAAGACCAAATAATGTTTTCTACCTTAACTATTTTCAGTATTATTTTAATGTTTTCTAATTTTATGGTATTTGTTCTTTGGTTATGTTTTTTTTTGTCGTCATATCATTATATATGTTATAATGAACTTATACCTTCTAAAGATTAATCGCTATACAAAGTCCTGAATGTTATGCTTTTAACCACATTTGAATGAATTAAAATCTATGTTGATATTTTCCAGTGTATTTCTTATGCAAATGTGCTAGGTTCGGAGTTAAATAGGAGATAAAATATACCAGCACAGATGACTTGCTTGAACCTCTTGTCCATCGTAAAAACCGTGTGTAAACGGGGACACAGTTGTCAGACTAATACACACGATGTTTTGACTAGAGTTGGACGTGTATATTGTTGTGTATAACATGATCTGAAAACAATATCAACAAATGGTAACAAGCTCAGATACGCTTCATGTAAGGCTTCTATCATTAAATAATGCCTTGGCATTCCATTAAACCCGACATTAATAAACCGGGACGTCCCTATTTCAAAGTGTTTTCCCGGTCTGTTGGTGTGTACTCACACTGATATCCCAGTTTCGCGCCTTTTACAAACGTACACACACGCACACGCACACACACAGATTGTCTTGAATATTTTACGCCAGACTGTTGACAGTGGATGAAAAAAGTTAATAGAGATCGAGGGATGCAAATTAGGAGCAAGTGAGAGATGACGAACTGAAGAGATCATCGGATGAGCTGGATATATCGCTGGGCAAGGTGGAGAGATCGTATGATGACTTATAATAATTGTCGGGTGAACTAAGGAGAGTGAGCAGATGAAAACAAACTGCAACGACCGGGTTGAATATCACGCAAGTGAATTCAGAAATCATACATAGTTAACCTAATCCTATATAAAGCAGCAAGCTAAAGACATTTAATCCAAGCCAGCTATATTTATTGGATTTAGGTTTTGATTGTACATCAATAATTGGTATCCAGCTTAAGGTTTCCTGCTGCCCGTCTCCACCTCTACAATCTCACTAGCTAGTCCTCCCCAGCTTGCCAAACAATGTCTCTAACTCACCCGGCGACCTCGAAAGATCTATGTGTGATCTCTCCAACTTGCAATACGATTTCTACAGTTGTCAAAAGATCAATCACTTCCCAGCTCACCGTTGTTTTGTTTTTTGTTGCTGTTGGTTGTTGTTTTAATTGTTGTTTTAGTCTCACTAGTGCACCCTATGAAGTATACAGTTCTCCAATCTAACAATGGATTCTCGATTTTTTCAATTGAAACGCGATTACCGTTTCGCCTCTTTACACCATTTCGCTCTCACTTATAACCTTTCCATACCTCGATTACCCAAGTATGTCTACTCCAACTCATCATCATCTCTTGACCTAGTGTGGTCGTTGAGGCACTGTGCTGCTGAATATCTGACCAGTTACCTCCACGTATCTTGATCCTGTACGTTTCCTGTCCATTCCGTGATGTTATCAGTCCACTTTGTTCTCAGTCTACCTCTCCATCTGCCACCTTGGATGATGCCCTGCGGTACTGTTTTGGATAGACTGTTGGCTCTAGTGACATGGCCTTACCATTTCAGCTTTCTCCTTTTGACAGTGGTGAGGAGGTCTTCATAATGGCCTACTTTGTGCCTGATGGTGTTACGCACTTCTTCATTTGTGTTGTTTTTGATCTTAGAAGTGCCAATGATGGTTCTGTAGCATCTCATTTCAAGTGCTTGAATTCGTCGTTGTAATTCTGCTGTGAGGGTCCAGACCTCACATGAATACAGAACGATTGAGATGACTTGTGCTCTTAATAGTCTAATTTTAGTTTTCAGACCGATATTCCTGTATTCCAGATGGGTCTTAGCTTTCACATAGCTGCCGTTGTTTGTGCTGCTCGTGACAAAATATCTGCTCTTGATCCCTCTTCGGTGAATATAGAACCAAGATATTTGAACTGGCCCACTGATTCCAGTTCCTGTCCTCTGATTTAATTTTGGTTGTGATTTGTTTGACACTATTTGTCATTAGCTTTATCTTCTCGGCGCTTATCTCCATGTCACATCTGGAAGATGTTTCATCCAGGTTCTTCACTAAGGTGGCAAGCTTGTCTTCACTGTTTGCCAGCCCATCAATGTCGTCTGCAAAGCGTAGGTTTTTGATGTTGGGCCCTTCAATGCTAACTGTCCCACAGTGGTTGTCCACGGCTTCGCTCATTATGCGCTCTAAGTAGACGTCGAAAAGCGCGGGTAACAGGAGACAGCCTTAACGTACTACAACTGTTGTCTTGAACCAGTCCCCCATATAACGGTGAGCAAGTACTGCACTGGTAGCCATGGCGTACAGCTGCTTGATGGTATTGGTCAACTTTTAACCCATGTTGTACTTCTGCATTGTGGCCAACAATTCCTAATGCCACACTATGTCAATAGCTTTTTGAAATCTATGAACACATAATTGATGTCTTGTTGATGTTGCGAGTACACTTCACACAGAACTCTAAGAATGAATATTTGTTCTGTTGTGCTTGTTCCACTCCGGAACCCTACCTGTTCTTCAGCGATTATTTCTTCCCCACCTAGAGGTAATGAACTCTCCAAGTTGTCATATGATCTCTCCAATATGCATATGATTACTCAAGCCTAACAAATGTATCCCAGTCTAGATTCGATCTTCTCGAACATTTTGAACAACTGAACATTCTATAAACCTAGCCTATAGCAAGATTATATGTCACGAACATAACAAGGTTTCTCCCCGACAATACTCATTCCTTAATGACCCACATAGCATTACTTATAATGAATTAAGCAATACATTGTGCAGCTATGTAACTTTATCTTTTGTATGATTTAGAGCTCCTACTTCAGTATGTATATATCCAACTTGTATGTAATGCCATACACGAAAGGAGTTTTGGCTCTACTAATGTAATCTCTAATTAATACCGTTTTTATTGTTTCGTTTTATATGGCACACCAACGCATAGAAATGATTGAGTACCGAAATAGTTGATGTTGTGTGCTATACCTATAAATATACCATGGTAATCGACATGGGGTGCTCAGACGGTGTGATTCTAAACCACACTATGTCGGTAGTGAGCTGGCACGCTGACCACTGTAGTGAGGTAGCTCTGGTCACCATATGGAGCCTCTTACATCATACTGGAGAGTGAATCACGAATGTTCTGCATTCCGACCCCGCAGGGACTAATAATCTGAACCGATAACATTATAAGCCTGCTTTTATTGATATTCTCATGTTATCCATAAACCAATGTGTATTTTAATGTCAGGAAGAACACCCACATCCTACTTAGTAACTCGGATAAACGTACTCTAGAGTGATTTTTTGATAACATGAATGGATATACTAGCAGGGGTCACCAACCTTTTTGATACTGAGAGCTACTTCATGGGTACTGAGTCATACGAAGGGCTACCAGTTTTATACACTCTTCTGAAATAACAAATTTACATAGTTTGCCTTATACATTATTAATAATGTGAAGACTCTGATCACGTTAATGATTTCTCACAATAATTACCAACAATGACAAGGTGGGAAACATATATCAATATTCAGCATTTTATTTCTATTTATCTCAGTAATTGTTAAATTTTCAGATGATCACTTACATTACATTTTTAGGAAAAATGTCCCATTTTCACTAGGCACTGACAAACCTTTTAAACAAATCATGAACTATGTTGCACCACGTTTCAAAAAGTTATCAATTATGTACATTGTAATGTCTGTAATGTAGTGAAAAAAACTTAAATATTTTTTAAAAAATCTTGTCACATTTTGAACTAATGACCAAATCTGCTGTAATTTTAACAAAATAATAACTGTTACATGTCATGAACACACATTTTAAATTTAATAATTCTTCAATATTTTAATTAAACTTTGCCATGGCACTGACATGTTGCCACTGACATCTGGTATCGTTTTCTTTGTTAGTGGGAAGACTGGCATTGCATGCTGTTTACCATTTTGTATTGTAATCTGGTGTGTAACTTGACACTGCAACTGTGAGTGATGTGCATCAGTAAGGCGTGTTTTGTGTTTGTTCTTGATGAAGTTCATGTCAGAAAATGCTGATTCACATAGGTAGAACCAAACAGGCTGGTAACCTTCATAGCTGCAGTACTTCTCTGTGTCAACAAGGCACCAAAAGTTTGGTGCAGCCTGGTAGGCTTTGAGGTGGAGGTCATTTTGCCTGTTATGATTTCAATCTCCACCTGTCCAGCATCCAAGTTGAACGTTGTACTTAGTTGCTCAGCAAAGCTTGTTGTGTCCACATTCATGAAAGGATTGGAAATGAATGATACACATGGCTCAAGCTGATCAAGGTCACAAAACCTATTCTCAAACTCTTGCCCAAGTCTGTTTATGACTTCACAGTACTTGTCTGCAACTTTGTCAAATGTATCAGATGCAGAAGCATTGTCCTTCAGCACTGACTGCACAGAGGGAAAGTGCAGCACCTTTTTCTCGGTATATCCACAGAGAAAATGTTAATTTTGGCTTTAAATGCATTTAAAGCACTTATCATTTTAACAACAGTCTTGCCTTTACCTTGCAGCTCGCAGTTCAAGTGGTTTAGTTTCCCAGTAATGTCCGTCAAAAATGCAAGGTCAAGTGTCCACTCTGTGTCCTCTAGCAGTGAGACGTCTTCGCCTTTGGACTGCATGAACTCATTGATTTCACCCAAAAGTGACAAAAAACGATGTAAAACTCGTCCTCTGCTGAGCAATCTGATTTCTGTGTGTAGTAGCAGGTCACCATATTCAGCTGCCATCTCAGCTGTACTTTGAAAATCCTGTGCTGTTTTGCTTTGGAGCGGATAGTGTTTACGATTTTCACAACGGGAGTCATCAGGTGCCCAAAGCCGATCACTTTGGCACACAATGTCTGCTAGTGAATGATGCAGTGGTAATGCAGAAATTTTGGGAAGTCTGGGTCACCTTTACAGTGAGCGATGAAACCTGCATGTCGGCCAATCATAGCAGGAGCCCCATCTGAGGTCACCGCTACCAGATTTTCCAATCGTACCTTTTTCTGCACGAAAAACTCCTTCACAGTGTTATAAATGTCAACTCCCCTCGTAGTTGTCTTTATGGGCAGTAGTGTCAGGAGTTCTTCTTTTGTGGAGAAATCTTCAAACACCATCCGGATAAAAACCATCAGCTGCGATGTACTACTGCTGTTCACGGACTCGTCGCACTGGATGCTAAACCACCTGCACCTCGCCAGATCCCGGTCCAGCTGATCGACCAAGTTACTGGATAAAGCTGACACTCGTCTAGCCATCATAGATGCCCCCAGTTGGACATAGGAGAGAGTGGCGATTACATCGGTTCCATATTTTCTCGTCTTTAAGTACAGTGTTAGCAATTATAATCATTGCTTCTTTGACAACTTCTCCGTCTGAAAATGCCTTCTTCTTCTTGATCAGGAAATGCGTAGCTCTAAAAAAGGCTTCGGTTGCTTTTTGTGACTTTTTCGCCGGCCTTGTGAAAAAAGCCTGTCGCTTACCCAAAGGTGTCTTTAGCTCAAGGGCTTTTTCTGCCCGTAGTGCACTTCCCGGTGGGTAGTTAGCATTGTAGTTTTTGTGATTCGTAGTAAAGTGTCTCTCCACATTGTGCCGTTTTGCCGTTGCCACAGTCGCTCCGCATATAAGACACACGCAGATTTCTTTCACAGTCGTAAAAAATAACTCCGACTCCCATTCGTTGTGAAAGTGATAGTTTTTTTTTTCTTTTCTTCTGCCATGTTTTTGGGGTAAGAAACTGCGTTCAGCGCCAATCTTCGCTGCGCCCGCTAGCTTACTCTCCACGAGCACTGTATTGTCACACGCACAATACTGACCTTCGAACTGGAGTACGTCAGAGTTCACCTAAACTTATCTAAACTTCATGTATAAGAAACATATCTTGAAGATATTGTTATTTTTAAAATCTATATAAATGCAAGTGTGATTAAAAAGAAGAATAGCAACAGAATAAAATACAATTTTATACGCAGCTGAGTTGTGCTATTTTCAGAACAGGCCTGCGGGCGACTCATGTGGTCTTTGGGGGCGACCTGGTGCCCGCGGGCACCGTGTTGGTGACCTCTGGGATATAGAGATGCTTTGTAAAATACAAAAATGCAACATTTAAAATCTTCTTAGTCAGAAAAAGGAACTTTTAACGTTAAATAATTTTAAATCCCTAGATTGGTTTCATTTGCTGTCCGATTATGTAAGAATAAACAGTTGAAAACATCCTAAAGCAGATTTTTTTTCTAAATCGTATGTATGTATGTGTATGCATGTATGTATGTATGTATGTTTGTTTGATTCGGATTTTTTGAACGTAGCTTTAACAATTTTTCAGTCATATCGCTACGATGTCTGCAGTGAGGCAGTTTATAGTGATGTCTAGCACTGAGACATCATGCCGCAGACATGTAGCATGATGTCTCACCCAGTCACATTATCCTGACACCAGGCCGACCAGTCCTAACACTAACCTCTTAATGCTGATCGTCAAGCGAGGCAGCTGTTAGTACCATTTTTGTAAGTCTTTGGTATGACTCGGCCGGGGATCGTACCGACGACCTCCCGCTTCCGGGGCGGACGCTCTAACCACTAGGCCACCGGAGCGGTTGTATGTATGTATGTATGTATGTATGTATGTATGTATGTATGTATGTATGTATGTATGTATGTATGTAGACCGCTCCGGTGACCTAGTGGTTTGAGAGACCGCCTCGAATGCGCGAGGTAGTGGATTCGTTCCCTGGCCGTACCAAAGATATAAAAATGATACTAACAGCTGCCTCGCTTGGCGCTTAGAATCAAAAAGTTTGTGTTATGATTGGTTGGCCTGGTGTCAGGATAATGTGACTGGGTGGGACATCTAGCTAAATGTCTGCGGTATGATGCCTCATTGCTATAGACGTCATTATAAACTGCCACACTGCAGAAATAATATGTATGTATGTATGTATGCATGTATGTATGTATGTATGTATGTATGTATGTATGTATGTATGTATGTATGTATGTATGTATGTATGTATGTATGTATGTATGTATGTATGTATGCATGCATGCATGCATGCATGCATGCATGCATGCATGCATGCATGCATGTATGTATGTATGTATGTGTGTGTGTATGTGTGTGTGTGTGCGTACGTGCGTGCGTGCGTGTGTGTGTGTGTGTGACGACCGAGTAATTAAAAGTCTGATCTATCACAGTAATTCCGGATTCCTTTGAAAGAAATCAATGTATATATGATTAATCATGGAGAATTATAAATATATACCACCATTAATGTTACAGTGAACATATTGTCATTTTGCACTATGTCAAGATTATTTGGTGCGTTTACTGAAGAGAGGAGAACCGTCATTTTAGATGTAGTTAAAAACATACTACTGTTCAGATGAAATGTTAGAATCAACGCTGTTTTTCAGAGGGTCCACATGCAAAAACCAAAACGATATTTTAGTTAAAGGTTATTCACATATACATTTACATTTTGTAAACATGCGATCGGGACTAGCTTTACTTTATAAAAATAGCTAAAACTGACTATTCCTTTTAGACAATCGTGAACTCATGAGCACGCGTTTGACTTCCTGTCAAAGACACTTGACAGCTGTTGACGAATATGATTCCAGAAATGTTAGTGGTGTTACAAAAGTGAGTGAAACAGACAGTTTCTTAGCGCAGTGGTGTACGCGTAATCAGGAGCAATACAAACATCGACCTCAGCAATGCAATTGTCAGAAGTATTGAAACATTCCCGAAACGATTGAGATATATACAAATGTAGTATCGGGATGGACCCTCGAAAGATGTATGCAGGTTAATATACAACTATCACCATATTATCTATTTGGCGGATATAGCTACAGAGCAACACCAAACTGGGTACTGCCTAGGTAAATTATAAAAGTGCACAATGTTGACAACAGATGTTTTGGCAGCGCTATATCTTGCTAGTGATCATCAAGAAATTAGGACATACCAACAACACCTGGGTAAAAGCAACTTTAGTGATTTCGTATATTTCTTGTAGATTTCAAAGCCACTGCACAAATTTGAAACACTTAGCAAAAGTAGCAGTCGACGCTAGTGTCTATCCTAAACAGACCTTCTGACGCAAACTTTTTGCATTCATACGAGTACATGGGTGACTGGAATACATTTTGCAGAACCTCAATTTATACCGATAGAAACGTTTTGTTCATCGTTGTCATGTAGCAAACAGGTAAAGAAAGTTTGGTCTGCATTCGAGTGCAAAATCTTGGCGACTATCATAGCCTGTATCTCCGCACTGATGCGTTGATGCTCGCTGATGTGTTTAAAATATCTTGATACTACCATTTATTTGTACAAGCTCGATGCTACACATTTCTTCTCGTCATTTCTCGTACCCGGGCATGGGTTGGGATGTATTGTTGTCCAAATCCTAACTGTAATTGCTCACTAACACTGATCAGCATTTGTTTATTGACCAACTGGACTTGTCGAAACTGCTCATGTTCGCAGTTTGAACACATGATCAATCTGTTTAATTGCGATCGGGTTCAGATTACATATACAGACACTGTCTAGGGGGTGATGCATATCACGACCGATGATATATGTACGCGGATATTGCACAATCAAGTTAAATCTGATACCAGTGAATATCTGAACGTACATTGTTAGTATTGTCATTCATAAAGTTGGTTGGAAACTTAACAGACTAATGCTCGAGTAAACTAATCGAAGAGAAAGTGGGACTGCTATAAAATTAAAAGTTAAATAAAATACAATTGAGTTTTCCTAGATCGTAGAAAACACTATAAAGGTATCATTATTGAGGCTCTCTAAAATATAGTAATAAACCTATTCTATAGCACTATAAACATGTCATTCTCCAACCCATCCGAGAATATCATTCTTTCGTTCTAAAACGCTATATGATTGAATTGTAAAAATCATTAAAAACTTAAAATGAAAACAATTCATCCAAACCACTCCAATATGTGATTCACACACTATCATTGTAAAGCATCTCTAACAGACTATAATCATGGCATCAATGATCCCATAAATATATCAAATATTCCCTTAACATCAGCAATAACATCGAAAAACACAGATAAAGTAACATATTATTTTGAAGCTATCCCAAAATATTACCTTATTGAATGGAATTGTATTGCGCTTCAAAATCGATTTTCTGATATTTTGTTCAACAAGGAGTGCATAACGGTCTCATAACACTTTGCATGATATCATTCCTGAACCTCTCTAGTTGATCAGCATAAGAAACAAACAACATTTTTGGGTCGTTTCTTTTTCACTTATAATATATTTTTTTCATAAAGTGTTGGTTTGTATGACCAGCAGAGGGGGCGAATCGGATAAATTTTTTAGGCAAATATTTGTTAAGCAAAGACCTCTTACGAAAAACGAAAAAAAAAAAATCTTACCAACCTAGGTTCAGATTTGTTGTCGCGCCCCCATCTGCTGCTATGGGGTTAACAATTCTTGTTGAAATTGCTAGCAATTTATGATTTCACAAACAAACTAATTTGTAAAACCTCGCCTTGTAAATCAATCAATTATTGGAATGGTCAGTGAGTTTAAAATTAATTCTCGTTAACGAATCATTATGACATCTCATATAAACTAGATTAGTTGGATCCTCAATAATTAGAAATCCTGGAGGAGCTGTTGGTGCAAATGAATATAAAATATATCCCTGCTGAGCTTGATTTGATCGCTCGCGATTTATTTGATAGCTTCCTTCGATAACATCACATACTAAATGCAATGCAATCACCGAGGATATATTGACGTTGAACGGAGCGATATGTCTGCCGCCTCCGTCTGGGTCATTATTATGTTTGAGGATAGTTGGACCCTTGTTTTGTTGTCGTTGTGCCGTGACTATCGTATTAAATGTTTCATCAATGAGATTATTAACGGATTTTTTTAGTTCGTGCGCGTTATACCCAGCAAACTTAAAATTCGGTAGATCAGTTTCTGTTATATTGTAACTGGTTAGAGCATTTTGTTTAGAGTGATTAATATTATCATCGCGGTGATTAATTATTACTTGAATTACTCGCTGGTTGATATATTCCATGTCGGACGCAAGTTGATTTAATACTTCAGTTCGTTTAATAATTTTACTCTGATTATACTCATTGAAAGCTTGTTGTAGTTGTTGTAGTTGTTGACTGTGTTTTTGATTGATCTCTCTAAAATACTCAATAATTCTATTATGATATATATTTATGTATGTGATTGATTTTGGAGTTTGTCCAACCTTAAATCTCCAAAAAGCGGAATCCCGATCAACAAAATTAAAATATCTACCCAGCAACGATGACTGTTTTATATCATTGAGGTGTTCTCGATATGATGTGGTAATTTCATGATATGATTGTATATCAGTGACATAATCAGATTTTTGTGGTTCGGGTGGAGGTATTATTTCAGGCCACCCTAGTATTGTTCTTATCGAACTCTGATAGATATCTATGACATACCCGGGTGAGTTTATCTCAAACGCAGATGATAGTGTTGGTTCGTGAACCGTTATAGCGATTTTTGGTTCTCGCCCAGTAATAGATTTTATTCTACGTTGGAATTCAGCATTGATTTGTTCGATTTGGTAAGAATCAGATGGTAGCGAAACACTGTTCCAGTCTGGAGTTCCGTCTTTGCGGTTTTTATACGCGAACACCAAAGAATTATTCGGTTGTTGGCCACCAAATGCTACCTACCTAATATTAGGCCAACTATGGTATACTCATAGTTTTGCTAACGCGATTTCCTTCACGGGAATCGGAGTAGGGAAATTTACACTGAATTCAGGATTGGTTGATGTTATTGATATCATGCTTGTTTTGACCGGGGTTGTGTTCTCCAATATCTGCCGAATCGGTTCGGTATTTATTACTATCCGTTGAAGTAGTTCTTGCGGGGTTGCCATTGTTTTTATTATTGTCGCGCTCTAATTCTAACATAGTTGACTCGTACAACTAAACCATTCTCGAAAACTCATCCAAGGTTGTTGTCGTGTCGTCGATCCATGATGAAATCAACGATGATAATTGCGAATGTGCATGAAATACCGCGGTATATCTAACAGTGTAATCGTGTAGTTTTTGTGTCGAGAATGAAGATATTTTTTTTGCTATCGCGTTGGCTATTCCCGCGATGGTTGACATCGCAGCTATACAAACCGGAATAACAGCCGGAGCGGTCATTGTAACTGATGATATAGTAATACCAGCGCCGGCAACTACACCAGACAGCGAGTACACAGCTACATCGATGGCAGTGATTCTTCGCCGGTGTTTTTTTCATTTTTATTCGGTACTCCTCAGAAAGAGTTTTGAGTTTTGTTGAAAATTCCTTGACAGTGTCATAACGGTATTGTGATGCCATGTTATTTTCAAATTATTTACGATTTTAATTGAAACCGCTAGCGGTTTAATTGTTTACTTAAATTCGCTACGAATTCCACATACCATGTTACTGAAACTCTAGCCAGATTATTATCATTGGATTCTATTGTGAACTGTTCAGTTGTATCATTGTCGATGATCGTTGATATCGTATTGTTGACCTCAGATGAACTCGACGATGATATATTAAATTGAGTCGGTGTCACTAGTGTTAATCGATAAATACCCTTGACGGTCGCAGTGATATGTAAAATATTGTTTGTAGGTGTCCACGCAAATGATCCATGTTGAATCGTGCATACTACGTTATTGGTTTTCTCATGAGGAATTTTTGTTTTTTCAAGTATTTTTATCATATTCTCTGCATCATCTTTGATTCTCTTGGTGAAGTCTTTCGTATCTTCGATGAATTTTTAATTTCCGGGAGTTTTATGTCGAGTTTATCGAATGTGGTTCCAAGAAATTTATCTACGATGTTTTTACGAAACGTTGAAAACTGTTTTACATGTTCTTCATATTTGGATTGAAGTGTTGCTAGTTCCAACATAAATTTTTTTATCTCTATAAGCTTCGGTGTGGTCACTGGTGGATTACCAACAAAATCTACTACGGGCTTATCAATATTGTCCAAGATGGATTTTTGTAATTCAGTACACTGATCGAATTTAGTTATATGATCGTTGTATTCATCGCGTAGTGTTTTTAATGGTTCTAAATCGTCAATTCGTTTCACAATAGTTGAAATAAGTACGCCCGGTTTGAGTTTACCCTGATTGGAAAATACCGCGATAGTGCCTTCGGCTGCGTCCCGTTGTTCAACAAAAATATCATCAAGGGAAATATTACTCGTTTTCAATTCACCCTGACGATCTTGGAATACAACTTTTTCGTTGGGATCTACACTTGCTAAGTTCAACATCTCTTCGATTATTTTTTTATATCACCGGTTGCAGTGCCATCAGCATCTGGTTTCTTCGACGGTGATAGAGGTCGTCCCCAAATATCAATCATGCTATTGTAGCGCTAATTATTTCTCTAAAAAGCGACTACTAGTGTATTCATTCACAACCCGATGAGGTGGTTTTCCAGATGTTGAAATAGCATCAAGGAGAGTCAATACTTCGTTGCCGCATATTGGTGGGTCATTCATTTGTTGTGTTGGTAGCGTATAATATCAACGAGGGGTGTGTAAGCGGTTTATATATCTGTTAAATTCCCTCGGCGGCGCTAATCCATATGAATCGAAATAAACGATTGCACGCCGATCAACGCGTATGCAACCCAGTGAGTACCAGGTCCGGTGCTGTTATCGAGATTAATGATACCGGTTTCAACGCTGTTTGGTTGTGTCGGCAACTGATCTTTCATAAAGACACCTCTGCAGTTTTTAATCGAAAGTTGTTTAGCAGCATCGAATAAATCAAAATTGGACTTGGGAATTAAAGTTTCTCGAACTAGTAAACAGGTCTTAGTCTCAGGCCGCTTCCCTTGTACCATGAATGCGGGGTTCCTGGTAGTCTTAGACACTTTCCTCGTTTCTTTTTTTTTATACCCGCTCCCGGTTGCTTTCTTTAGTGCCATTCCTGCCGCGGTACCGACGGCTGCTAACTCTGCCGCTTTAGCCACCGCTGGGGCCGCTGCCGCAATCAACGCTGGAATCGCGGCTAACAACGGGAATATACCACCTGATTTTCTCATGTCGCTGATCGCTTTCGCAGAGAGTGTAACCTGAACACCTTTATTATCTTTGAGCGCGTCATTGAAGTGTTTTATCTGACGAGTTGTCAGTGACAATTTATTCGTCCCGCCAGACATCTGATTGTGTTTCAGCGTTATTGTGGTTCCAAATTTTTTAGCTGATTCCGATTACAATTTCTTTACCTGACCCGGCGTCAGGGCAACACTAATATGACTATATAACATTATACAATAACAGATTGATCTAATTGTTACAGATTTTCCATTGGTGCATCAATTACTCTCATTCGTCCACCAACACCCTCAAGTAACATTGATTTGTTGCTGAGAATGACAGCAACCGCTCTGTATTCGGCGATAACACCACAAATCACATTAGCTCTAAAGTGTATATCAATGACGGATTGTCTTGTTAAATCAAGATGTTCCAACGAAAAGTAATAGATCGGATAAAGGGTACTAAACTCCAACTGTGATATTTGCAGACCAGTATCTACGTTTTGATCGCGTCCCATATATGACAACAGGCGATGATACACGCGTGCAATATGGTTTTGACTGTAATTAAGTTGTATATCCTCGGATGGTTCCTGCTGGCCGTTTATTCTCAACGAAACGTCAGTAACGCCTAATTGATTAAATATCATATGGTTGAGAAGTTGATTACCAACTCGCGCGTTATCCTGTAACGCAATAAATATATGACGCGCAGCTGAAACACCCTGTTTTGATGCCAGGTTCCATGTAAATGTACCGTTAACAGTTGATTGTACAATATCTGTTGTTGTTATTAGCCAACTCACCAACGATTTTCCTCCACGATCCATAAATGTTAGTAATCGTTTTTCTGCGGTGATTGATGGATTCAGTACTGGCATCCACAGTGTTAGTTATGTTAAAGCAACTTTACCGGCATCATTACGTGGATTTGCTTGATCTGCTGGAATCCTCCAAATTGCATCATTGCCAGTACCTTTTCGCACGAGTGCTACTGTATGCTTTGCTCCATAGATAACTTTTCGGATATTTCTGCAGAATCCAAATATATGATGTAGTGGAATCGCGCATGAAAATGATATACGCGCTCCATGCAACATTATTATACGTGTTGCGGCTCCTAGATTATTGTTTATAATCATATCCTCGATAGCAGCAACCGCACCAGCACGATCATTTGGTTGTCTTATAATAAATGGATTTTTTTCCAGCCGCATTTTTAGCATCCTTTGCAAACATCATAGAAGGACCTGCCGATCTTGTATAATCATCGGAATATCTTGCTAGCCCTATTATTGTTGTGGCCACATCAACATCACGTTCTATCGACTCAATTTCTTTTCCATCAATGAGATATCTTGCACTATCGAATAGCGCCATGATACCATTATTGACAAAACCGACTTGGGTACCATCTGGATATGCCGCATCATTATCTCGTAAAATTTCTCCTTCTACTTCGATAAATTCTTCACATGGAAGAAAGTATTTACTGGTATCATGGACTTGAAGTTCAAGTCTTGATCGAATATTTGGTTGTATTGCGTGATAGGAATAGTATTGATAATCACGTACATAATCATTCTTGAGCACTGGAGCATCCATATCAAACGCTATATCAGGTGACCGTTTGAACATTTTATTATATATTCTCGTTGATTTATCGAGGTCTAAATCATCGTCGTCGACCACGTCGTGTTTTTTTTTAAGCCACTTCCCTCTATCATATTTGCGGTTATATTATCTTGGTTGCTGGCTGTCAATGATGGAGTTGTCAACGAAGTCGCCAGCGACGCTAGTTTTTGATCTACTGCGTTATTTATAATTTTACTAACATTTGCAGGCATATCCGCTGTAGATGGTAGTGGTCCCAAACGCGCTGGTGGTTTCCTTCGCCGCCGAACTAGCGCTGTTAGTTTATCCTTCGCGGCTGAAAATGCTTTCCCGGCAACATTTCCAACAGCGCTAATACCCTTATCACGAATAACATCAATGGATTTCATCGATAATTCTTTTGCTAGCGGCGCTAATTTTGGAGCCATTCTTGCAAATAACCCTGCAATGGTATCTTCGAGACCGTCGACATAGTACACTCTGTAAACTGGCAATCGTGAGTTTACTACATAGGCTCTGGCTGGTTTATCGTGGTTGTAGTGTATGATCATTCTTATTTAATTGTTATTTATCTAATCGCTGTGATAACCATGATGCTCGGCTAAATCATCAATGAAATCTCGATATGTTTTGATATCCATGATACCGCCTTGAAATAACCGCCTGCAGATATCAGCTGCTTCGTTAATTATTTCCGGTGAGTTATTTCCAGCTCGTTTCCCTCCTATGAGAACTTCTAATCGTGCAGTATCGCTGAGAATATTACCAGGAAAACAAACTAAACCACTACCTGATACCCCACTCCCAGAAAATCCCTTCCCGGTTGTACCCTGTGCGCCATCATCATATTGTAAATGCCTAAAAGGATTATCATCATCATATTGTAAACCCCCCCCCCAAGGATTATCATCATCGTAAGGGCCTTCTTGTTTTTTTTTGTCTTGGTGTTGGTGTTTGGCGTTTTCTTTCTTGTTGTCGTTCTTGTTTTTTTATAGTAATCAAAGTCTCTTTTGAAGGTTCTATACTCCTTCATCCTTATATCTAAACCCCAGTATTTATTTTATACAACGCATTAGCCCCGTCATCGGGTGATATTGTATAATCTTTATCCTCGTCTGCGAAAAACTCCTTTTGTGAACTATAGCTGTTAGCAGCAAAACCACTTAAATCGTCATACTTCTCTTGTCTTATTCGTTTTTTAGCGCTTTCGGTAAATATATCCACGATCGTTTTTCTAACACCCTGTGGTTTTTGTTGTGTGTCACCAAGGGTTTCTGCCCAGTTTGTTGTGCAATGTGTTCAAGTACTGGAAGAAGAGGTGTTTTTTTCCTTTTTTTCTTCCTCCGGGATATCTCCATATATTGCTCGCTCAGTGGCTGATATTACCCCCTTCGTTGCCATGGTTATCGGTTTAAACAACTCTTCAGATCCTACGGCAAAGTCAGTCTGAAGACTCTGTCTAGTTTGTAGTTTATATCTGACAGAGTCGCGTATGGGTATATACGTTTGAATCGCGAATAGTCTCTCACGAGCCAATCGGGTCGTTAATGCTTCGTTGGTCATTATTGAAATCGTCAACAATTTTCCAATTTGAATCTCAAAGAGATTTCAATCTCGAAGAGATTTCAATCTAAATGCAGTGATTTTGTCAACCGAAAATAATTCCAGGTGGAAAGTCTACGAGAAATCTCATGCAAATTCGCCTCTGTGACCCAACCAAGTGGCACAACAGTGGAAAAAATATCATTGGAAATTTCATTGAAAAGTTGATTTTCTCTAAGTGAAATGCGGGGTTTTTTACACAACGGTTTGTTTTTAGTAATTACTGGTTATTTTTTGTCCAATTTGGTGACTTTTTGACTATTTTGGCCAGTTTGAGCCATTTTTAATTGTTGCTCGATGAAAATTTCATTGAAAAGTTGATTTTCTCTAAATGAAATGCGGGGTTTTTGCCCTCAAAAAACGACCAAAATCAGTCAAGCGATGACTAAAATCAGTCAAGCGATCACTGAAATCAGTCAAAAAACGACCAAAATCATTCAATAAATGACCAGCAAGGACTAGAATTTAATTAAAAAAATATTTCAGTAATAAATAAAATATTCTACTATAATAAAAATATACTACAATGAAGTTGTAAAACAATCATTGATAAATGCCAGTATAGAATTTCACCGCTATTGTTGACTAAAATTACCTTGCTCTAGTTGAGCGCACATACCTGTATTGTGATACAATACCGTCCAACGAGTATTATACATGTTTGTAGTAAGAATTTTACACACAATTAGCTTATACAACAGAGGCATCCTCAAGGGGTTTTTCATGTTGTTCAATTAGCGCTCTTATATTCCTAAATTTTGAATAACCGACCTTTTGATCTCATATTCCCGCCCCAATTCTCTTCTTATCCTTTCCATGATAGTACATAACGGGACAAACACACTAACATCTTCACAGAATACAAGAGAGGCACGGATAGAATTCTGGATTCTTTTTATTAGCGCATACTTCTTTGAAAGGACATATTTGTTATTCATAGTAGCGAAATCGATATCCTGAAAGTCGGACATAATTTGATCACAATTTAAACCATAATAATAATGATAATTGTATTTTTCGAGATTTCAACTCTGAAATTTTAGTTATGATTTCATTGATATTTTCAGAGTTCATATATATAATTATATATATTTCTAATATAAAAAAATAAAAATTGGGGGTCAATTTTGACCCGTTTTTTAGACAGCACAATGCCATTACCCCGTTTTGTGAGGGTGGTTTCTAGACACATTACATATACTTAATTAAGGACAGCATAATGCCGTTACCCCGTTTCGTTAGGGAGTTTCTAGGCACTACGAGTATACTTAATTAAGGACAACACAATGCCGTTACTCCGTTTTGTTAGGGAGGTTTCCAGGCACAATTATTTACAATTAAAACCCCATTTGGAACCCCTTCGGTGTATTTACATCGAAGGCACCCAGAGGTTACATATACGACAACATTATCACGAAACATAGTCTCCGATAAGATTTCTAACACGCCAAATAGCGGGATAGGAATCTAAGAAGGTATGTTTGGCGAATGACGTCACAGGACAATACATATATACAATTACAACTCCATTCTCGACTTTTATGGCAGTTGTATAATGAATGTATGATATAAAAGGATTATCATCATCATATTGTAAACAATGACAATGAATGGATGATAAAGGACATCACAGAACTATACAACACAACAATAAATGAATGGATGATAATAGTATGAATGACGGGCTATCCTGCACTCAAGCGCAAAACAAGCCTGCAAAATCAACCTGGCTTGAATGTAAAAAACATTCACACCACGTGCAACGGTGTGGTTGGTTTTGCGCTTGAGTTTCGAGCTAAAGCCCAAATAGAAAGAGAGAAATTTCCCTCATATATGTAACTAATACAAATTGGCGGAAATTAATAAAGAAAGAGGTGTGTGATCTATATATCCTTTGTGTACTAATACTGATTATTGACAACATTGAAAAAAAAACACTAAAAAAAAGAATACAACTGTTTGTAAACACTACGTATTTGATTCGTTTTCTTACAAAAAACAAATATTTGATTATCCTGTTGAGAATCATAACAATTATAACCAGCCAATCAGAAATCAGGTGATACAACCAATTGAGATCTGTAACTCTTTCATAAGCCGTACACTTACCCGTACAATTTTTTTCCCTTGGTGATTTATAGAATAGTATAAAACACGATTCAGACATATGTAAATTGAATCCTGTTTTTAACACGCTTCGAAAAAGTAGACCGATAAATTCCCTCTGCAACACGTCGTACTGAGGGTTCACAAATATCAAAATATCTACCGGCTTCATTGATTGATTGGAATACAAGTTTTTTCGTTAGTTGCTGTATTAATTGATTTTACAGACCTCGCATTTTTTTTAGTATTTTCTAGTTTTTCCAGATGTAGTATTCTCACTCTGTGTAACAGTTCGTAAATTATCCAATTTGTTATTCTGAGGATTGGAATCAATGTGATCGATAACAAAACCATATTCGATCAATCCGTTATATACTTCATACACAAAACGATGATTATGATATTTCTTCTTCGCAGCAGTAAACATCAAATACCCCATATTAGTTACAAAACCAACTGATTTCTTCAGTCTTTGGTTTCTGACAATACCATCAGGGGAAGCCTCATAATTTGCAATCACAGGATGTGGTCGGATTTCTTGGTCCATTTATATACTATACTATTATTTGTCTAATTCATTGTTTGATTGAATGATTGCATTGTTTGGAAATCTATCAACGTAGTCTTGGGGTGTTCTTATAATTTTGTCATTTCATTGACACAGAGAGAGGTAGAGTCATTGATGGAATCTTTGATGGAGTTTTTAGCTCTCTTATGATAATAACTCCTCAACTCTCTATATCTCTTACCACCACAACCGAGACACAACTGTGATATTCCACTAACCCCTACCCCACATCGTAGGCAGGGTAAAGGGCCAAGACTCCCCCTACGAAAACTTTGCATATGATATCCACAGAATTCCTTTCTGCATGATTTGTTACACGGGGTTACTAATCCAATCATGAGCCATTTGCAATGATTCATTATATATAATTTTCTTATTTAAATACTTGTTTTAATTATAGCATGGAGGAGTTCTAGAGATTATCCAAAATTGCGCATTCGAAAAATGCTAAATTCAATCTCGACAGAGTCTCTGATACGTCAGAGAGTCTAATAGGTGATAGAACCATGTTGGGTAAATCCGCGATTGTTTTAATGAATTCAAACGTGATGGAGCATCTCACTGTTGGTCAACATTTCGAATTGATGGTAGAGTTGATGATACCATGAACGACGAAAACGCAGCCGAGATAATTTCACATCTTGGGCGAAAAAGGTATTTTTTAGAGTGAAATTCACTATCCGCTCGGAAAACCGAGATTGGATTATCAGAGATAAATTTGAATCAATCTTGAAGGATAAAAGAACCGTCGTTGTGAGTCAATATTCCAAACCAGGAATTCTAACTGGAATTGACAAACCATACTAAGAGAGATCCTATCCTGTAACAGTTGTTTTTTATGGGATATATCCGTTAAATGATAAACCGAGTATTGAAAAACTAAAACCCATGAAACTGTCATAGTTGAATTGTGTAGCAGAACGAATAATAGAACACTTCACACATGCGTTGCGTGGAAACAAATTGACTGATCTAAGGTGCAGAAAAATAAATGAATGGGGACTAACAGTGAAGGAGCGAGGGGCAACTATCCAGGATATAACCAAGTTGGAAACATCATTAAGATTTCCAATAACCATAATGACGATAACAGGAGAAGTATTGCACGAATCAAAATATAAATCAAAAGGAGCCCCAATCAAAATTATTGATCATAACGAACACGAGTGGACACCTGCGGTAACAATATGTCTGCGGGATAGAACAAAAAATATATACCTGCAAAGTTTTCCCCGGAATTCTCTGAGGAGAAATTATTTGATTTTATCTACCAGCTGAGTAAAAACGGTCCTGTGTCAGTGTGGTTACTTCACAGTTTTGAAAACTCCGAAGGCAGTTTGTAAGACCCGATGGAGAATTATACCGTACTGAGCCTCTCCATGATGCGATGAAAAACTTGCTAGTAGTTTTTCAACAGAACATGACGAACAATTACTAACAAACTGTTTTACAATTCCGTCGGTTGTAGCTCATTTTGCGAGAAAGAGAAATCAATGGAAACCAATAAAAGCTGAATTTCTCACAGACATCAAATCAAGCTGCATCGAATATGGTCATGCTGGATTATGGAATACAAAATATGACCGCGAAAACATCATTTCGGTTGATATGGTTGCGTGTTATCCCGTGAGTTTTCTCGAGTATGGAGAATGCGCTAAGTACTTCAAGCGATTTGGACATCCCACACATGAGATGACCCGTGTTACGATTAATGGCCCACTGCCTGATTTTGATTTAACCGGATTCGCTCGTGTGGTATCATTTGAATTGGCTACAGGGCTTCATCCGTTCTGTAATGTTTGGATTGGTAGACACATCTCTGAAAAACACTGGATGCCAATAGTGCTATTACGATATATGATTGATTGTAGCATGCTGATATCACTGATTGTCAGTGAACGATTATATCATATCGAGCGCAGACTGAAGTCTGGTTACCACAACCTAACCTAGATAGCATAATCAGCGAAAATAGAAAACAATTTCCCGATCTCGACGAAAAAGAGATCTTGAAATGGTCCAAACAGCTATTTGAAATTGAAAATAGACAAGCAAAAGAACTCGGTAGAAGAATAATTGGTAAATTCACTCAGGGTGGAAAATACAATACAAAATATTCTTCGCGGTTGATTATAGATAGTGTCGAATACGATTTTATGATCGCGGATGTAACATCTAAAGGCATATATGTAAATCGTAAAGACGCTTTCTTGTCCGATGGAACCAAAATGGGTACAATTGTTACTTACATGGATGGAAAAAAGTCTTCAGTATACACATTTGAGGGCGTCTATGCTGGCTTATGCTTCCATCAATTTGTTTTAGATGATAAATAGATTTCCTGACACCGCGGTTAGAGTAGCCACTGATTCATTTTATATAAGCGTGAAACACAGCGAAGCAGTAGCTGAATTCACAAATTTCGACGAGAGTAGGGATCTGGGAGAATTAAGCGGGAAATGCCGATATCTGATCCAATATGTAGATATAAAACTGTTTACTTAAACGGCTGTGGTGGGTCAGGAAAGACGACTCGTGCGATTGAATTATTTCGTGGGAAAAATCCTACGGATTTTCACGCTAGCGTATCCAAATCAAATATGATTGTGCTAACACCGACCCATAGACTTGCCAGAGAGATGAAACAACGAGGAATTAATACAAGCACTTATCACAGGTTTTTTTCGATGGAAAGGCGATGAATGGACTCCTGTTCGAATGGGTGAGAAATGTATTCCTGAAGTCATTATTTGGGATGAAATATGCACGGTGTCGTTAGATGTATTACAAAAGCTTCTCGAGTGGTTATTGCTAGCGAATACAAAAGTAATAATGTGCGGCGATCATGGCCAACCACCACCATTTGTCGGTTTATTTCCACATAATTGGCTGAAGAATTTTGTAGACAACTATGAAGAGATTAATACCGACCATAGAGCACTTGATGAACAATTACGCGAATTCAAGAAACTAATTAGATTACAACCGGATAGAATCCAATGTGAAATAGCACGTGAAATAATTTCGGAAACCCCATTAAAAGATTTCTGGGAAACGTGGAGACCAAACGACTTGATAGTAGCAAGTAGAAAAATAGTCAGAGACACACTTCAGATGAAGTTATTTGAAACGCATAAAAAAATTTGCAACACTTCCAACACCGCTGTGTTATAGACCCAAGGATACACGGCGACAAAATATCAAAGTTGATATTCCTGGGCAGCGTGAAAAGCAGATTCTCGTGCTAAATGATATTGTGCTGGTTGATATCAACGTCGTCGAAGATGCATTGCGCGCTGATAAATCCCCATGGACGCTAGGTTACGCAGCGACGATACATTCTTCACAGGGATTAACTATATCCGATACAATTGTGTGGATTATAGATAATCACATCGAGTGGTCAAATTTAGTTTACTTGGCGGTGTCCAGAGTACGAAGAATAAATCAACTTCGAAGAGTTGTTCTAGACGCTAATGACACTACAATAAGTGATATTGTCAACGATGATATAATCAGAAAAAATCTCTCTGGCTATAAACAACAGGATAAAAAAATAATAGAAAATTTGATATTGATGCTGAATTATTAACTTCGTTGAAACAACAACAGAAGAATCACTGCGCAAGTTGCAATTGTATAATGAGTTGGTGTTGGTCGGATAAAGATCCTCGCCGATTTACCGTAGACAGAAAGAATAGCAGTATTGCTCATACCAACGATAACGTGATGCTGACTTGTCTTGAATGCAACAGACGAAGAGGTGCTAGTTAAGACCACGCGGCGGTAATTGAGTATCCTCGGGTATCACTTGTAGTTGTTCACGAGTAAATCCTCGCTGAGGAGCAGTTGAATCCAGTCTATAGATTGCTGGTCTACCCGTAGATCGTGTTATACAAGATATTTTATGCACGGTGACACTCCAAATAGGATCAGTAGCTCTTTTTTGCTACCTTCGAGCTCTCCTGGTTCGTATAAATACCTAACAGTGACATCATCGAGTATTGGTTGTTTTGAAAAATCTTTTAGTGGTTTTTTAAGTATAGATTTTTTCTTAATCGCGTTGTTAGGTTTAATGTTGATTGATCGAGTAATCTCGTTATTCAGCGGTAATCACGCCTGGTAATCTCTTGACCCATTCACGGGATTGTTTATCCTGGATGAATTATTTCGCGTATTGATATCCAAATAACCGCTCAGCAAGTGTCCGATTTAATCGTTCAAAAATTGCCTGATCGCGATGTAGTGCAGTGTGTCCTCGTCTGATGGTGACATTATGATGCTTCATTGTTGATAGAACCGCACCCTGAAATTCCTTGCCAGGATCAACTTGTAATAGATTTGGCCAGCGCAGAGGACCCCGCCGATAAATCCTTTCAAACGCAGAAGCGACTTCAGGTGATGATTTTGTTTTTAGCGGCTCTGCTTGTTTGTATCGACTAGCAACATCAACTACGGTTAGCGCGTATTTGTAAACACCATCATGCGGCAGAAATAATATATCAGCCTGATGAACCTCATAAGGAACGGTCACATCAAAATGCGTGTAGTTAATTTGTTTAGGCGGTGGTAAATAAATCTGCCATATCGCCTGTTTAGATAACCAATCCGCTGCAGTGGTATATTTCAACGCTGCGGCGCTAGCGAGTTTACCAATTGCTGATTTACCCCTCCAGTATCCTCTTGGGGAATAATAAATAGATTCCATGTTCTTATTAATTACCAGCACCCATCATTAATTTACCTTTCATTGCCGATTTTACTAACCATGAAGCCAATTTTTCTTTGAAGGATTTATCAGTGATAGAATTCAACGAGTGAATTAATTTCACATCTGCGAGATGTCTGTGTTGCAGATTGCTGCTTTTATAAGCAACATCATGAGCATGACAAGCCTTATCAATAGCGTTTATTGGTGCTTCACCACGTCGATGCTGGTTTGGATCATCGAGTCTGATATCGAGTCTGGTTCCGGGTCCACAGTAACTATACCCTGGAAGGTGTTTTTCTCCTGGATACTTTGCCCATGGTGTTCCTGCGAGCCTTACTAACTTGGCTGCAATATAACCTCCTCGTATTTTTTTTAAATCCTTGATTTTATCAAGGGAAACAAATCTAAATGTTTTGTACCATACGTTATACATTTACCAGTAAACGCTGGTCTGTTATTGCTAGATGTAATCGTCGTCAAGTCATCTGTGCCAATATGCTTTTTACATTTAACACAATATAGATCCATAATATAGTTATGTTATATGGATATGAGCGTAATTGATTATTCATCAACACGAGAACCAGAATCCGTAAAACATCACGTCATGTTACCAAACTCTATTCGAATGATTATCATTGGACCTTCAGGGAGAGGTAAAACACAGTTGTTAATAGATATGATAATAAGATGGATGAAAAGGGACAAGTTGTAATTGGTCGCTCCGACCATAGATGATCAACGATGTTACCGGGTGTTAAAAGACTACAACAAAAGAGCCATAGAGAGGGCCAGCGAGCTTATAACCGAGATTGAGGAAGCACAGAGTACTAATAATACCGATGGAAGTGTCGCATACGACGATGATTACGAAAGAGCTGTAGAGATTGTCAACGAGGGCGGTATTATTAGATTTATAACCGATATCGAAGAAGCACCAAGCATTGATGATATCGATGGAAATATTAACAATTTAGTCGTGTACGATGATGTGACGTTAGACAATCAAACGAACCCTGCCAGGATATTTTCCAGAGGCAGACATAAAAAAACCGACGTGATATACGCCACTCAACGATACACTCAAATACCAGAAGTGATCAGAGATAACTGCAATTTATTATGTATGTTTAACGGAGTTGACAACCATACCATTACGAAATATTTGGCAAACTTGGTGCAGCGATATGGATTTCAATCTCTTTAGAAATTTCTTTAGTCACGCTCAGTCAATCCCACATGGATTTTTACGATAAATTTATCAGATCCTCGGACGCGATATCGTGTCGGACTTGATAAAATATTCGGTTCACCCGTAGCAGCAGAGGGGGAGAGACAACAAATCTGCGCCTACGTTGGTAAGATTTGTTTCGTTTTTCGTAAGAAGCCTTTGCTTAACAAATATTTGCCTAAAAATTGTATCCGATTCGCCCCCTCTGCCGCTGTATGTGTTAGTGACTGTCTATTTTTGTATATATATGTCGCAAAAATTGTATCATTCTTGTAACTTAAGAATTCATTGTTTATGCATTCTTGGACGTATAAAATAATATAAAATATATTTTCAAAAACAAATTTTCTTATTTTATAAAATTGTTATTGTAATGTTCCTTCCTTGATTCCAACTAAGAAATCCATGCTTGTTTATAGTATAAATGCATCGGAAGTAATAAGCTTGTTGTTTGCATTTTATTAGTTTGGAGAAACCTGATATCAGAAGGCTCTCAAGGTCAAACCTGATGTGGATTACATCATCTAAAATTAAACTTAGGGCCAAAAAAATCGAAATATTAGTGATGTGGGACAGCTACTGAATTCAGAACGGTTAATAAAAAAGAACAATACCAATATTGAGACTGAAAATATATGGCCTGGAATTTGTCGAATGTTTCTGAACAATTTATCTCTCACGCTTTAACCTATAACATTTTCAACACAAACATTACCTTCCAAGTGTTTGAAGCACATCCTTTTGCACATGTTCTAACAATATGTTTTTTTATGTTTACGCCCCGATAACAAAAACCCCACTAAATTAACGGTTTGTCGAATAAATTTTGTTTAATCAGGAGGAACATTTTCTTAATTTATTTAACTTCAAGCACCATCCATTCATATTACTTTAGTGTGCAGTATTTGCGGAATCAAAATTCTCGCTTATGGATGTATATATTCTGTAGACATGGTGGCGATCAATATACATACTGCAAAGTAATGTGTTGTATATCGATAGCCAGTTCACTGCGTGAATTCTTTTGCCTTTGACTATCTCTGTCTGTAAATCCGCATTATTCCTTATTTATCCTCTAAACATTCTGTTATTCTCCATTTCTGCCAGAACAGTTCAAACTCTGCCTCAGTAAATATGTTATCCCACATTTTACTGAGTACAGTTTGCTGATCGTTTAAAGACAGTTATGTGCAGCCCAAACAACTCGGAATAGACCCGTATTCGTGAATGTATTTGTATCGAATTAATTTTCTAGCACCACCAGAGAAACCTTTTAATATTGATATAACTCTTACAATAATATCGATTTGTACACAACCGATGGTTGTTTTTGCTGTGATTGCAATCGCATCAAAGTCAACAATCGTTGCCGCGGGATGATCACAATTAGCATCTAACACGAAGCGTACTTCGTAAAGACTATCCTTTTTACTGGTATAACTTTCGTTCAATTATAGACAATATCAGCCTCTGAAATATCTACATTTCCTGCAATACCTCCAAACACATCCACTACGTTAGCACCTTTTACATCTAACGAGTGCCGTTGTCCAACACCAGTTACCCGAACAAGTACGTCCGTGTTAAATTTCAGTCAAGCAGGTAAAAGTTGGCTTAACATTATTAACAAGAAATATAACTGGGATGGATAAATAAGTGAATGGCACATTGTAGCTGCAAATAATATCTAAGCGTTTTCATGTGCACATGCGATAATTCCAAGCCAACCTCGAGTTGGTAGTGGTGCATCCCTGAAATTTCCAGTGTTAAGTGCTTAGGCTCTAAAAAAAAGTAAAACAGAAAAAGTGAAAACAACAAGTTTAATACACGAATTAAACTTTTAACAGTCCAAGTAAATAAATGTTCTAATGAACTGAAGTTTGAGTCCTGAAGAAACATCCAAGATGGCAGGCGATGACATATGCTGTGTCACGTACTGTGTTGTATCTACAGTTCCTTGTAGAAACACAAAAATAGCATATCTTGTGTTGTAAATTAGAATAAAAGTTTTAAGAAATATCTTAGCCCACGAATTCTGTCGTCGAAGCACTCAAATATTTCCAGAGAAACTAATTAGTCCTTTAGAATGCAAATAATTCGAATAAAAATTATAACTTCAACCTGACATAACAGACACTTTCCAGTGTAAAGAAAAAGACCCAGCTGACGAAATATCTCAATAAACAAAAGTTATACTGTTACTTAAAACGCAAAACAGATTCACGGGTGAGTGTCAACTCTCCAGAGTTTTCGAGAAGTATTTACGTCTAAAAGCGGGTAGTCTCAGTTATAAGCTTGACAAAAACCAATCATTTTACTCTATAAGATATTTAAAAACAGTTGTCTACTTCACCAAAACTATTTCCAATTTTTGGGTCACGGATCCAATACAATCTTTATCTGGCTCTTATTATTCTCATAATAAAATACATAAATAAAGAACTTATTTACGTGGCTGTTTCAAATTTGGATATAAGGTCAGGATATAAGCCAGCCTTGGGTGTTTATCGATAAACGGTCAGGTCAAGCAAATGTCCGAAAATTGTAAAATCTCATAAAAAAAATTATATTATTTTGACATATAACTACAATCTCTTCAAACATAGATATTATTTCTGCTTTATTATTATTTTTGTTGCTGTTGTTGTATATGTATTTGTGCAGCCACTTAAATTTGTGTTTTCTTTTTATGTCGGCTCTCGTTAAGGTACTTTTGAACAAATCCGCCAGGCCAACAATGTGGATTACATGACTTTGACTCCAATGCCATATTTCAGGCCGTTTCGTGCCCTAAACCAACATGTAATATCTACGTGTGTTTTACAGTACACATTACGGCATGTTTTGCCACAGGCTTCGTATAGTTTAAGACAGGTAGCATTGTATTTTTGGTCCCAATTCCATGGAGTTTACAATAAATACCCGCAAGCGTTTTATTTAATTAGCAGAAAACTGTCTATGTCTTTTCCGTGGTTTCCAACCAGAACAATCATGGCTGACGTTTGTCCCAGTTTTGTTGCCTCCTCCGCATCAAATGATACGTTGACTTCAAGGCAAGGTGGATAACAAATTTGACGGAGTCCATATATGGTAAATCGAATGACGCTTTCCTTTTAGTATTTACATAAAATGTTGCAAACGAAGATGAAATTCATTTTCAAACGAGGATTAGATAAATTGCAACTCATCGTCAGACAAAATGAGATCAAGTAACCCATCTTTGAGTTCAATGTATCTGCCACCGAGTACTATACCAACTCGAATACGACACGATTTGGTCCGTTTATATGCATGAATATCAAACGTCTTAGAGCGTTAGTAAATTTCTTGCATCTTTTTTGCTTCGCTGACTTTGGCCATAGCTTTATGAAATTGTTTCAGATGCTTTTCTCTCTGCTCTTCTTCGTATTTCGTATATCCACTGAAAATAAGTGAGTTCGGATGCCATTCCTATAATTATGGCAAAAATTATTTGTTTAATTAGCATGCTCTTGGACATCTTCGCGACTGATCTCATTAATAACGTCATTTTTCTCCAGATACAGTGGGTGGGTTATTCGGAATATTGTTTATTTTATTTACGTTATAGACATGACCAGGCTTATTTCGTTCAATTTTAAGTTGTATTCGGATGATATGGTATAGACACGTTATAGCTGAACAAGCTCAAAAGATGTCTTTGTTGGAAACTTACAAGGTTTAAATGTATATCAAAAAGTTTACTCATGTACGTTTAAAACATTGGTACATTAAAATGTAAGAACGAACTACTCTTTTCAATGATACAGCATTTCTTTTATTCATAACATGGTATGGCTCTTCACAGAAAAAAATTACTTCGATCAGAAAGGATATATCACCTACATGTGGCTATTCTAACAAAAGGAAGGTTGTAAATGCGACTGACAATAACTTTGTTTGGTCTATTCCATGGAAATGACAGTGATGTGTCTGCCCTGATTTTAATATCATTTTCATTTGAAAAATAATCTTTTAAAATATTTAAATACTCTCAGTCAGCTGTTAATGATGTTCATGCTGCGCAATATCTTATAGTTCATATTTGTCATCTTCATTTTGAATTGTAACCCAAAGTGTGGCTATTTCATATAATATTTTGTATTATCCATATAATCCCATCTTCTTTTCTCCATACCGGTACTGAGGGATTTGTTCACTTGTACTGAGTAATCATTTGTCAGAGAACAAAAACACTCGAGCATTGTACCTGGTCGAAAAAGCAGAAAATGTATATCATTTATAATTAATTAATAACTTAAACTTTCACCTTTATTTTTTATCTATTAATTTAAAATACATTGAAAAATTGAAAATTGAAAGAGTTGTCTTGTTGAAACGTTGTCTTTCTTCTAAATTAAAGGTCTTCTGTTTCGTTGTACATGCAATGATTTAATTAATATTAAATATGGGATATATTGACAAATAATTTACTCTATAGCAACAAATTCCGCAGGGTCAGTAGTTGTCGATAACATAAGTATGTAATTTTGCTTAACGCAAACAAAACTTACGCCTCAAGAAAGTTATTGATGAATTCGTTGTAGGGTACACGTCTTGTAGAAATTCTGCACCTGAAACCTCTTGAAGGCAATACCAACATACTTCATTTCCCTGTAATATATTTTATTTATAGGTGATACAACAGTTCACAAACAAATAGACGCAATAAGATATTAGCATCAAGTTATAAATTTAAGATTGAGAACAATAGATATAGTTTCGTCTTTAAAATCGTAAAATAAAACAAGAAGCATAATTTACAGCATTTTGACATTTTTGACAGTTTGGTATTAAATTGGATAATAAAACATAAAATTTGGCGTAAGCTCTTTACTTCTGACGCAGTTTGCCAACATATGACTATACGTTTGTTAATTTCCTTCTACTAATATATAAATTCTTCACATGGATGCAGCTTTCACGTCAATTATCTTTACGTGTCAGAACGTATTTGTTACTTTCAGTGGTTTGATTATGGTATGTCTATTAACTGTCATGAGCTATTTCTAAAACCAAAAAGAATGTGTTATATACAAACCTGGCAAAACTTCAAAGATCAGACAGGGATAATCAACATGTTATTATCATATTCCTGATATACTTTGAATCCATTTTAATTAGACATAAGAGAGTAACGTTAGAACTCTGAAGTAAATGTTACAAATTGTTATGAACTATCAGAAAATGGTGCATAAGAAAACACAGACGAAAGTCTTACTACTGATAAACAATTTTGTTCAATGCACTAATATTCTGAGCTTTTTAATCACCCCTCGTACTTATAGTATCAGGTAAAGACCTTGCAAACTGATTCAGTCCACAATGATACCACTAACAGATTTGAGGAATAAATCAGAACATGATAATTTGTGTTTTTTTCAAAAATTGAAAACCAACGTACATAAAAGTGCTCGTCATAGATGGATGACATGTTCGCTTGTGGATAATACCTAAAGACAAATTATTTGGCATCAAATAAATTAAAGATGTATTGAAGAGATATTTGCAAAGCATTGTTAAAAACACGATGGACTGCAACTGAAAAAGAACAAGCGTGTCAGACTTGTAAAGAGACTGACCCTTGTGTTGACATGCAATGTATTACCAGAAACTGGTTCATTATGTCTAACGTCGTTAACATATAAAATATATTTAGAAAGGTTGAATAGTTCTTCCACAAGCAAGACAATTTTGATAACCATACCCTAAAATGTGACACGTATGACTCTTTTGAATAAAATACTAACCACAAATTTACTTGGACATTTGGGAGGTCCAGCCAGGCTGAGCAGTGTCGATGGCAACATCTGATTGCGGCATTTCCCAAGACATTTATAAAAGAAATTAACTATCAGTAGCCAAATCATTGTACCAACTGCAAGTTTATTTCCAGATATCATGACTGTTTTCTGAAGATAAAATTCCATCACCTCATGATAATACACGCAAATCAAATGCGAAGTTTATCTTACATTCCAGTAATTTGAACTCACACCATGCCATGAATGGAGACCATTTAATTGGCAAAATACTAGATCCATCATGCGTTATAGGAAGAAAAAGACTATATACAATCTACCAGCTACATCTTCTGTTATGTTAGTTGCCTACAAACGTAAATAGAAATAAGAAACTACAACGGTTGAATACTGAGAAACAGATGAAAGAAATTATATTGCTTTCTCCAAGATAAAACATACAAGATCTTACGTAATCTGTATATAGTGAAATATGTATAAATCAGGTTATTACACAAGGATATAAGTCACAAATTGAATGCTACTCGAGCTATTGATTTTAGGACCTACAATATGTTTTTCCGATGATGATGTACAGTTTTCACAATGATTCCGAACTCATAAATGGGAATTAGCTTGTATTGGCTAAGATATCATTCACTTACTATTAGTCATATCGATTATATCGATGCTATTCTGATATATAATGTATCGAATATGCTCGGATTAAATATGCCTCATTTTTGATGATATAGTGAATGACATGCTAACAGTTCAGAGACGATCCGTTACTAGTCGACAAAAAACTGTAATTGAGATAGGAAAGCTGAAATGTTACTTACGTTATGCAGAAAAAAAAGATGTTGGTGACAATACACCTCATTTCTGTGTCATGTGCTTCAGCACATATCTGGCACAGTACGTTATTGGATACTTATATCACCAATCAAATAATATGAATATAAAAAGTATCAAAACAATATTTTATTGCAGGAGTTCTCATTACATACATTTCAAAAATATATGTTATGAATTATGGCAGATGTTAAGCAGATCGTGAAGACTGTTAAATGTGCACATTACATCTGATAAAAGACGTAAGATTCAATGAAGTGAAAATCCATTACCTCTCTTTATGCAGAAGAGTACAAATATGAAGTCAATATAGGCAATGCACGTGGATTGCACCAAATATATTAATTAAATATAGATAGATTACAACAAAAAATATGAATTGAACATATATGCAAATGGAAAACACAATGAAGTGGGATAAATGTTTAATCGTCATTAATGGAATTAATGACTATTAAGAAAACATATGGAATCGTTGCCAATGCTAGAGCTGTTATAATTTACAAATCAATGCGACATTACCGATTATTTGTTCCAATGAACAACTTTGACCATTTACAGAATAAACTGGAAAATAATGTATTTCATCAGTATATTTTCTTACTGTTCTCCCTTAAATAATTTCCATCTTTTTACCATACACGGCTTATTTTGTTGATTTCAGAAAGTTTTTCTCAATATAATTGTGCTGTTATTGTTTTGTGTGTCGAACATTTGTATTCAGTTTAATACAATATTTAAATAACTGTCTAGTCTACCCTAGTAATAATCACTTAACTTAGATATGTTTTGATTCTATTTGTTTCAGAAAGACACAGATTAAGAATACAGTTTTAAAACATGTAAGTTTCTTCCTTGAAACATATTATGAAGCATAGATTAGATATATAACATTATTCTAATAGATTAATTATATATTTTGAAACTTCCTATGTTGAAACCTTGCGAAGTGTTCTTCTCGCGTATCTAATAGTTACTACCATAAAAAATATCTACTGTCAAGGAATGATTATATGTAAGTCTTTAAACAACCTTTATCCGACTTACCTATCTAGCCCACGTCAACTAAGTTCATTAAATAATGAAGGAATCTTAGAGTTACCACTGATAATGAACTGCAAATTCTGATTTCAATTACAAAACTTAAAAAAACTATTTATTGTACCAGCAGGGTACCTTTCCAATTCCCTGCTTTACAAAATAACTACGTTAAGCAAATATACATTAAAATCTCGTAATTCTACATTTTAGCATTATATCCAGTGATAATGTGAGAGTGAGCCAGCCGTGCAGAAGTGAACAGCAGACATGAATGTTTCTTGCCATTGTTTTGTAAGCATGATTGTGTATTCTAGATCATAAATACTTGTAAGCCTTTTTGTTTTATATATGTCTGTATGACTATCGGCATAGTTAGATACGAATACTTGTGTGTTACATACATGTATATGTTGCGCTTTTAATGAAGCTAATGAGAGTGTGAAATCCCGTGATCGTATACATGAATGCATGTGAGTGGTTTTATAGCTATCTTGCCTGTACATGTGTTAACACTAATATTATAAACGTGTTGATATTGATGTGATACATGACACTTATGTGATAAATATGTTGACACTAATGTGGTACATGTGTTAATATTGTAAATTAGTATACACTAATGTGGTCAATAGTATTTGAATTACCAAATAAGCACTTAACTTATCATTAGTATTTATTTAGTAGTAGTAGTAGTAGCAATAGTAGTAGTAGTAGTAATGTTGCTGTTACTGTTGGTATTAATAATAATAATAATACTATTATTATTATTATTATTATTATTATTATTGGTATTAGTATTATTTTCCTGTAACAAAGGTGTCCAGAATTCTCAAATATAAATTTCTTTCTGTGTAATTATTAAAAGATTTGACAACAATTTTCACTAAATTGTTCAACTTGTAGCTCTGAATTCCATAAACCTGAAACTTTATATCACCCAGAACAAGCATTATGTTGAAACTACGAGCAATTTATGCTTATGCATAAGCCGAGATAATTGCACACAAAACAGTTACTGATAGCCAGTAATAAATACGCAAAAATTGGTCTTAGTCGAAACAGTGCTTTTTCAAACTAAATATATAATAGGTTAATACTTTACATCTGCCAAATCCAGCCAAGGGCATTTATAATTATAGTTGAATATCGGTTGAATAGGTGAGTGATCAATAATTTTAATGATGGCTGTACAAATTATAACGGACAAGTAAAACATTTTTCCATTTTTTGTTGATCGAAGATATTTATTAATCTTTATCAGATACTAAATTTATTAACTTTAGTTAACATTTTCATATTCTTTCTTTGAATTCAGCATCATATTCTTCGGGGCGTCATTTATTAAGTAACGCTGTTAGAAAATATTGGCGTTTAAGACTATGATAATGACCACAAATATAGTTAGTGACATGCAATGACCTTAAGATAGCATCGTTAGTGAAGACCTATGAAACAAATGATATGCGACGAAGAGCTACTCTAAATTCGTCAAATATCTTGAGCGAATCAAACTTATGGCCAGACAATCCTTAAGTGTCTGTTGAAGTCCTGTCAACAGGATAGCCTTCATTATTATGAATTATTGCTGAGCGCAAGAAAATATGTACGAAACTTATATTCAATCAAGTCATCTGTTTGGAACCGAGGTTTCTTGACGGGTCTAAATTATTATTACCTTAGTATGTTCTCTTCGATGTATGGCTAGCGTAAAGTTAATATATGATTTTGATCAAACCAACAAAGCATTGAACTCTGTTGTCGCATGAAAACAATAAATGTCAGACACTTAAATAAGAGGTTGTTCTGTGGCCCTAAAAAGCGGTTTCTATCAAAACACACTGTCGCGGTTGTATTTGCACAAATTTGAATGTATAGTATTATAGAATCTTGCAGCGTATTGATTTTGAATAATTATTTAAATAGTATATGAATAAACATATTTTCTTAATAGGTCACTTACTAGAAATGTCCTACTTCCTCTTCTTCAAGTTTATAGTTTATTGCAGACATATTGATATCACGTTACAGAGACTGTCAGAAACGTAAATGAGCATGTGCTGTAACACTGATGTTGCCTATTTACAAGAATTAACAAGCCCGTCAAGTTTTACACACACACACACACACACACACACACACACACACACACACACTCCCCCGAAAGGAATTCAAATAACGTCACTGTTCATAGTAATATATATAAATTAAGGAAAGATTATGCTAATATACAGCTAAGTTATTCTAACAACATATTGTCCGCATTATTTACTGTTTTACTTGTGTTTAATTAAATGTGCGAGCTGGTTTAATTTGTGCTGCTTATGTAACTTGATTTAATGTATGCAACGATGACAGCTCCATCAGCCCCACAAACTCAGAGTGACTTTTCATTGATTTGATTTGTTCTCTCTTCAAGATGTATCAGAAAAAAAGTAATATTTATATTTTTATAGTTATTAAGTTCAGCTCCCTATTGCCAATCCACAAAAACGTTTTGTTGGCGACCAAAACATTATCAATATTCCAATAATTCCATCAATACTCGATTTTCAGTTTATTGTCTAGATTTATGACACTAACACTATTAACACATTTAATTTTATATTGGCAATCAGACGCTTGGACCTTAGTAACCATTCACTGCCTTCTAGTACAATTGCAGTGACATGGGCTTGTTCGATACCACTGCCTGCTAGGGTCGAGCCTGATAGTTCATCTTAGTACTATCAAATGAACGAGTTTAATATATAAATAAATCGAAGCGGAGAAAGAGACTTATAATTTATTGAAGTAATCAAGCACACATATAGTTTATTAAATTACTTGAAAGCTATTAATTTTACATCATTCCATATTTTTTAGGAATCATATTTGTACTCAATCGTACTCGAATAAAGATGCATATAATCCATCTTGTATCTTCCTAAATCAAATGAAAAAACATGCTAGAATCAAGTGTGAAATGTTACGACAATATATCCATTACAATTTCTTACACGTTCAAACACAGATAAATACAATTTCACAAAACACTCGAAATAATCACTATAACTTTGCAACAAACCGAAACACGGTTCTTTGTTTCAATGGAATATATTTTCGTCCATTGATTATTAGTAATGTAGCTGGACAGTCTTATCTGGCGCATTTTCCATTACTTGTACAGCTCAGGTATTTTGTTCCACTATTGTCGTAAGATACTAGCAGAATAAGACTAACTTCTGTTAGCAACAAACAACTTTTTTCACATAGTGTTTTATTTTAGGTGATCGAATATGCATGAAAAAGTTTCACTCATGTGTCAAAAATGACTTTTATATTCATTATTTCAGAAATGTGTTTTTTAAAGGTGTGAAATCCATACAAGAAGAGTCTGCAATAGCATATAAACTGGATAATAGTTACGAGTCTCATACCGTCTTTTTAATGACTTTGTGTCTTGCATCTAGCATTTCTTGAAAGCTGAAAACATATATTATAACATATAACTTTCATGATATCCCTTTGCGTAACATGTGTAATGTCGCTTATCCTAAGTGCCTTTTATATCTAATTATGTATTGGAGCACATCATTTACATTACTTGTTTCTTTTGAATCTTCATCGTTTACCCTCACCATCTCATCGTTTTGCTTTTGTTTTCAATTGTAGGATTTTATTGCCTCTTGTAATTAATGAACCTTGGATCATAACCTCATTTATTTCGACCATATTGTTGTTGTGTTTTGTGTTTTTACCCTTCAATGTCAATCTTTATAGAATAATATTTGTCGTCATATAACGTTTTACGGCGCTATACGGACTTATGGTGCTGGTGAAAATACAGCAAGTCACAATCATCTCGTTTGCGGGATTTTTCCATTTCAGATGAACATATCTGTTGGACCGATATATTGTTTATACATTTTAGTAAATATCGTTGAAAAAAGTCCATTGCATAATGAAGTCATTACCCTCAAGATATCATAAATCAGGAACACATTAATGTAAAACTTCATTGCAGTTGATGTAAGGGGATAGATAACACGGCATAACATGTGCTATACGTTAAATGTTCTATATCCAATTTTTTTGTATCATCTTTTGTAACATATAGTGTTTAGGTCCCTATTTGTTTTAATATTTGAAAGATAACCTTGAAATCAGATGGTTACAATTCTGGTTCCAGGATACAAATTGTGTCTTAGTCTTGCACCCGGATACCTCTGAACTCACCAGATTATTAATCGTAGTCATCACATACACTTCTTATAAACAGAAAAGCAACAAGTTGTAAAGCAATGCAACGCGATTGATCATTTCGCGCAAGGGCCAATCTTGTTGTGATTTGTAATAGAACGTGTCCTTTAAGATCTTGTTATAATCTATTAGAGGAACACAAATACAAACAAAAAACCCAGAAATACTGATACTAGGCTTTATCCACAACCCTTACTCTTCCATGATGAAATATGAAAATCTTTAAGTGAAAATCATCGACATTGGTAAGTAGATATTTCTCAGCATAGAATACGCATCCTATGTAAAGTTGATATTGCATACGACATCACGCAGCTTAATTGGTGATAATTATAGACCGACCAATCTTTGTATAATGTCTGTAAGATGATCTCAAGTTTTGATGCATGGATACAAACTGATAAAGTTATATGGACAAATATATTAAATCTATTTACATATCCGTTGCTGAAATGCAAGAACAATTGTTTGAATAACTTGTTTAAATAATTTTAATAACAACATTCACCATTAAAATACATGCCACATGTTTGTGTCATGCAACATTATTATATATATATATATATATATATATATATATATATATATATATATATATATATATGAATTGATACTGGGATGTTGATAAAGATATAGATTTTATCGGACACGTTAATGAAATCCTTTGTAAAAAACATGTAGTTCTCCCATCTAACGGCACATACAAAAGCACTTTTGTAAATGTTTAAAGTTTTTAAAAGGGATATAGTAGAAATTATTATTACTCCCTCTTTTTTAATAAAGTTCCCTTGACGTGTTGCAAATGGGTTAAAGGAAATTATACTTTTCACACCATTCGGGAAAGGCGATATTTATGTAAGCACATAACGAAAATAAAAAGACCTGTACATTGATTTTCAAATGAGTTGCTTTTTTTGAAATCAATAATACATTCATCATGTTTGTAAAAAAACATTGTCATGATATCTCTCGATATACCACACATTTATAAACAACTCCAACGAATACATATGAGTTCCAACTTAAACGTTATTATCACTGACGACTTAAAGGTGCTGAATAAAACAGAAAATAATACACAGCGCATATGAAATAAGAAACACAAACTAATTTATCACGAGTCAGAAGGGCACAAATAAGAAACATATGCTCATTTTCTGAACGTTGGGTACGGAACCAGTGATCTGAACATTTGCAAAGAAACCAATTCCACTAGTTCTTAATTGATACTCTGCAACCTGCAACGTCTGCAACAACAATGTATCGCTATAGTCAAAATGTAAACTTGCCATTAATTTGGGAATCATTATCTGCTGTTCGTTCTTGCTTACATTCTAAGAAACGTCAGATGGAAGCGACAACATTTGGAAGGTTATGCAATGCTGATAGATGGGTCAGATTGGGGCCCTGTTGGGCACAATTGAAGTAGTATTATGAAAATATTGAGAAAACGTATTTTTTAATCCCTTTATCTGAAGGAGACTAAACTATTCAGTGTAATTTTTTATATAATCTACCAAACAAATCTTTAAAATAAATGAGATCCCAGGCTAGAATACAAATAAGATTGCACATCTTGTCCTTCTGGCTTTGTTGTGTAACTTGTAATTACAGTATACTGTCGTCTTATATTGTCTAGACAGTTCAAGAAATAAGCAGCTTTAGATAATGTAAGACTTCTTTTGGCTTCTTCGAAATAAATTGTATATTTTTGTTGAAAAAGTGTAATTACGTCTGTCTTCATCTTTGCTGTCGATAGAGTCTTTAGTGCTACCAAATTACTATAGAAATCACGGACATCCAGTTGACTTTATTTCTGGTATTAGGATGACACCGTAATACATTGTAGACGTGTGACAATATAATGCAACAATCTAAAGAAAACCAGAATTCTATTTGATGTTGTGACTCTGTAAAACTAATATATGATAGATTCAAATATCTATTAAAGAAAAACTATGTTTTGAATTGAAATAGTTTTTTTTTAATATTATTTTATACCTGGAATATCATGATAATGTTTTTTTAAAAAAAAGAGTTATGATGAATTGCATCTATTGTGCGCATCTAAAATAAAAAAAGTGATCAACATTTGATTATTTTTAATGAAACAATAACACCAGAGATATCGTTATTGCATATGTACGCTATAACACGTCCGCATAAAAGAAGTCGTATTTAGTTACATTTGGTATGGATATGGGTTTCATGTGTACAGTTTCATCGCGACTTACGTTTTAGTTCTTATTAGAATATACATTATTCATGGACAGATTGTTTGTGTTTTTGCCGCGTTTAACATGTTGCCAACAATACAATAGATCTGTACACGTGTTAGTTTCACACGTGTCATAGTAGACTACATAGTTGGTATGCAATAAGGTTCATGTGAGAAATCTCGTAAAAGAAAGAGTGTGATACTCGTTGGTACAAAACCTGTAGATGTTTCGAAGAAGTGTACTCCAAGGGAAACTTTCGTCAATTGCAACACACTGCATCATTAATGGTAAAGACATACAAGAAAATAATATGCATGACAATATTTATTTGTCCGCAACAAATATCATTTTGGTTGAAACATAAAAATAATGAAGCAATTCCTATCAATTACATATACTTTGTACACGGTCAGTACCGTTCGTAGAGTAAAATACCTCAAGATCATAATCTGTTATTGTGTGAAAATATATACGCTCGCAATGCTTGTTTTCCGCAAAAAAGAGGTTTGTTAGGTAATTGTCGATTTCCTGGAACGTATATGGAATACCACCTGAATTATATCCGCAGAAATAATTTTTTCATTGGTATATGATAAAATAGTTTACAAATATTTGAGAGATGTTTAAATCGGAAGTAGGAAAATTATAGCTTTTACCCTTTGTCGGTACTACATTCTTCATTCGAATATCAGTTCTGTGTGATCATGATTGTATTTCGTAATTACACATTTGTTGGCCGGGTATATGTCACGTGACTATTTGACAAATAGAATCATCGTTTAAGTGAGCAAACAATTAAATCTTGTTCTCGTCCAGCATGGGATTTGTTAACCATTTTGATCAATTATAAAATTGTGTATATCATTTTGTTAGAAAACACATTATTACGTACAATTCACGCATGAACGCAAATTATTTTCCAGAAAGTTCAATGCAAAACCAGAAAATAACAGAGACAAAACACAATTACGACATTTCTTTATAGTCATGCCGAAATTGCTATTAGTGGCACATATTTCTGCTATAACAAAATACGTCCCCGTTCGCATTTCATTGGTATCCTAAGTATGATTCTTTGCTTTCTTTGGTTTAAAGGAAGACAATATAAACTAATGAATGGTGTAGGCAATCCTCAAAAACAGTTTAATTTTAAACTAAGGAAAGAAATTTAAGATTCGCCCAAGAGTGGAATAATGGGATGTTGCTATAGTGTATGTGACTTGCAAATAAGGGAACTAAAAGATGTGTTCATATGAAAAACCGCTTTATCATCAAACATGGCATCTGACCTTTTACTGTACACCCTAATCGAGTCCCAAACCTGACAGAGACATACGTACAGAATTGTAATTCCCGTGCAATTAGCGTCCGCAAAGAAATTCGTATTAACTCGATGGGAAAGAAATATGGTCAGAATAAAAATAATCCGATTGAATCGAGTTCTGATGCTTGTTATATGGCTACATAAGACAAATTTGCTAAATTTGACATGTGCCTTTGTGTGAAAATGTCAGGTCCGGTAAGTGTCGATCAACCTTGATTTAATTTCTTTGGAAACGTTGACACTCTCCAACATTGATTTTCGGGCAGCCATGTGTTACTCGCAGTTTGTCCTTAATTCACAAAGCAACTAAATCGATCGCTTCAACAAACCTGCGGTCAGAATTATATATATAAATTCTTGCTGTGTTTTTTTTTTAAAAAAATATTCTGCTAGTTCAATACATTATACCAGATGCTGACACAGCAAATGCTACATGTGATGTAAACTAGGGCTTCCTATTATTAATTCGATCGAGATGAGAAAAAATACTTTTTAATTAAAATTTCGAATTACACATACCTCTTTCAATCAAGACCATGTTTTCTTGAGGAAAGGGTAGAACTAAGATCATATCATATAGACGATCTCTTTCCACACTGGAATACAAGCAGATTCCGATGCACAATATATACTACTTCCTAATAAAAGTGCAAGTTTGTCGCAAGCTGTGTTTAATTGTCCCATTTACTGAGCTCATTTGTGTACCTAATGTATGTTCTAATCCTTTGTTGTTAGTATATATCCATGCTAGGTGTGTATTCAACAAACTGGACTATGTCAGAGATCTTAATTTCCATTAGATCATTAAATGAGTCTCACAGAAACAATGCTACAATAAGCGTATTCATCAGTGAACTTCTTAATAATGATAACCACAAAGTTTTCAGAAGACATATAGATACCAGAACATCACAAATTCTGAAAGGCAGGCGTTATTTATTAACTATGAAAACATTTGAGGGTAAACTAGTGTTTGGCCCTAATATGAATAGTTTAAATCTCATGAAAAGGTGTTTTCATTGCATAAATTAGAATTTAGAGTCATTTGTCGATGCAAATGAGGCTTTTTGATATTTTGCAAGGAAACTTACGTTCTATTCTAAATATATGTTTACCAACTCTGAAACATAAATATAGATATTTTTAAGTTTGGTATTATACGTACCTAATTGCAGGCGTGAGGAAAAAGAGTAAGCATGGAGCGAATATTTGAAATGTTAAAACTCTGAACAGTATCAAGTTTTGTTCTGTGCAAGAAAATATATTTAAAAGGCTTGAAAAGAGTAACCTTAAAGATTATATCATGTATACATTCGTTTGCGATAAAGGTAAACCCTAAATGTATTCTGAGGTTTATAGAATATACGACTCAGGAAATTTCAATGAATTACCCTATTATCGATGGAGTTTCCACTACTACATGCATTTTAGAACAGTTGCATTCCATCCATCAACACATTCAGCAGCATCGACATTATTTACAAGGTGCTAAGTAGAGAAGCGCGATTTCATCTTAATTTTGGCATTGTGCTACAACATTTGTTGATAAAGTAGTTGTACCTGTAGGCAAAAAGATTAGGTTTTCATCGACGTGCTTCATTTATTAAGAAGTGCTCAAAAAGAAAATATTATTCCACTTTTAAATTAGGTGAAAGATAGAATTTGGGATTGCAGATTGTGTGAAGCCATTCCTAAGGCAAGTTTGGGGTCTTGTTGGGGCCTAAATTATTAATAATAATAATGAGGTCTTTGTATAGCGCCTAATCTTTAAAAGCTCTAAGCGCTTTACACCATCAATAATGATATGACTACACTACAGAACAAAAAAATGACAAAAACAATGAAATTGGAGAACATAAAAACATGCTGAAAATATATAAGATACAAAACATGATTAGGTCGCTAAGTTTGTCCCTGAAGTCGAAACAGGTGAGTCTTGAGAGCACTCCTAAAAGGGACCACTGTGTCTTTGTGTCTAATTTCAATATGCAATTCGTTCCACGTCACCGGGCCCTTGTATGCAAACGAACGTTGTCCATATGACTTTGTTTTCACCTTGGGAATAATGAGTATACGATTATCAGAAGACGAGCGTAAGGATCAAGCTGGTGTATGCACATGGGTGAGGCTGGATAGGTATGTTGGACTGGAGTCTGTCATTGAAATATAACACAGAGAACAAATTTTGTGTTTGATTCTGTATCGAATCGATAGCCAGTGTAGGGTACAAAACAGAGGTGAGGTGTGCTCTGATCGAGGTACTCTAAAGATGATCCGTGCAGCTGTGTTTTGAACTTTTTGAAGCTTCTGGAGTAAATATTGTGATGAACAAGACAGAATTGAGTTACAATAGTCCAGTCTTGAAAGTACTAATGAACACACAAGTGTTTTCGAGGCATCAACAGAAAGATAATTACGAATGGAATTGATGCGTCTCAATTCAAGATATGCAGCCCTGCAGATGTTCATGACATGTTGGTGCAATGTGAGAGTACTGTCTAGAGTAACACCTAGATTCCGTACTGACTGTGAGAATTTAATGTTGGTGTTGCTGATATTTATTGTCTGTGGTAAAGGATGTGAATGAGAAAATATTTGTGTTTTGATCAGAATAGCCTGTTTTATCATCACTCATCTGCAGATTGTTACATGTCATCCATGATTTCACATCCGAAATGCACTTCTCTACTCCATGGATGGTAGCATCAACTTCAGTTGGGTGGCTATACTTGTATATGTGGGTGTCATCAGCGTACAATTGGTGCGACACTGCTTGATGATCTATGACACTTGAGAGCGGCTGAGTGTACAGAATGAAGAGAACAGGACCAAGAACAAATCCCTGTGGAACACCATAACATACGTCAACTTGCCTGGAGTGTATTCCATTTGCAGATATAATTTGTGTCCTGTTCACTAAGTAGGACTTGAACCATTGTAAGGCTATATTATGAATGCCAAATACATGCTGGAGACGGTGAAGTAATATATCATGGTCTATATTGTGTCAAATGCTGCAGATAAATCCAGGAGAGTGAGGACTGTAATCTTTCCAATATCCAAAGCAGAGAGAATGTCACTAAATACTTTCAGAAGAGTAGTTTCCGTACTGTGGCAAGGGCGATATGCAGACTGTACATTGCTAAAAAGACTGTTTGAATTCAAATGAGATACAAATTGAGTAGAACAACCTTTTCTAAGATTTTTGATATGAAAGGGAGATTAGAAACTGGGCGGTAGTTCTTTAAATCGTTATGGTCCAGTGTTGGTTTCTTCAGCAGTGGCTTTACGATGGCAGTTTTGAAAAATGATGGGAATTCCCCTGATGAGAGAGAGATATTAATAACATCAGTTAGTGAAGACAATATTGGTTCTAAGCACTCAAGCAGCAGTGATGTCGTCGGAATTGGATCAAGTTCACAAGACTTTGGTGTACTTTTAATCACGATTCTCCGTACTAAATCTATAGAAACAGGTTCAAATGCTCCTAACGGTTGTCGCTGAAATTCTGCATCATACCTGTATGGTGACGAATCAGTTGAAATTGTGCTGTCAAGCGAATCTCTAAAGATTTGAACTTTGTCATTGAAGAAATTTGCAAATTGGTCTGGTAGGTCTAGTGGAGAGAAGGTCGTTGGAAGTGGTGTACATTTGTTCCTTGACATTAGTTTGTTAGTTATCTCGAAGTGCTCTTTGCAGCTGGAACTCTCCGTGATGCTAGAACTGTAGTGGGATGATTTGGCTAAATGGACTATGGCTGTGTCGTTCTTCTTAGCGGCTTCGTAGATTTGTTTATGAATAGTGAGTCTGGTGGAAAGCCAAAGCCTCTCTACTTTTCGGCGATGTCTTTTAGCAGTGCGAAGCTGGTCCCTAACACTGCTATACCAAGGAGAACACTTTTTTATTGATACTCTGCATTTGGTGGCTGGGACATGTTTTTCAAGCAATGAACGCAGGCAGTTATCAAGTTCTTGCGCTGTTGGATGTAAGAAAGTTGTTAGGTTTTCTTGGATGTCATGCATGAATTTGGTTCTATTTATCATGCGGATGATTCTCTTAGTAGCAAATAGAGATGGAGGGTTAGGGACTGATACATCGAGATGGCATACAATGCAGAGGCAAGTTCGTGGGATACAAGAGTTGATTGCAGAATATTATCATCAGGTCTATAAAAAAACCAGTCTAAAATGTGGTTTATGGTTAGGTTGGTTAACTGACTGTTTAAGATTGAAAACATGAATGAAATCTAGGAGTTTTGACGTGTTTGGTTTACCAGGACAGTCGAAGTGAAAGTTGAAATCTCCAAGAATAATCAGGTTGCCACCAATCGAATTTCCATACTCTAGAAGATTTGGAAACTGCTCCAAAAATAGAGATTCATTCAGCTTGTTTTTTCTACTAGGAGGAGGACGGTAAAACTGGACTGACCTTTGTTCCAGTATGAGCGTTGTTTGGACTAGTTCAAACGATGTGTGGCAGAAGTTGAAGGTTGTGCTGTACTTGAGGCATTTGATCATGGAATTCTTTGTAATTACAACAATTCCACCTCCGCGAGAGTTGCGGGGGAACGACTTGATGGAGTAATCGCTGGGTGTTAAATCCGCAAACTTACATTCATCACCTACGGAATGTAACCAAGTTTCTGTCAGGAAGAAGACGTCAATATTCTGGTCGTTGATCAGATTAACAATTTCTGTGCGCTTTTCCGGTGATCCTACTGACTGAGTGTTCAATAATGCAATACGTAGTGGTATCCCTGGGACAGTTGACACAACGGTTGACGATTTAGGAGGAATTTGAACCAGGTTATTGAAATTAACGGCAGAAATTTTAAGTTGTTTATCAGTTACGGGCGAAAGGGAGATAACTGGAATCCTTGTTCCTCTTCTACGTCGGCCAGCTTTGAAAGAACGTTTCTTATTTCGCTTCCGTTTACATTTAAGAAATGATGAATGAATTCCCAGTTCGTTCAGTCTTGAGCACAATGTAGTATCTAGAACCAAGTTGTGGTCATTTATTCGAATTAATAAGGATTCGTCGTAGCGTAAGCGGTCACGTGACGGTGGTTTATTCAAAACCAAATTACGTCTCAACAGCGGGACAAAACAGCTGAGAAAAATCCAATCCAATTGCTCTCGCTTCCAACACAAGGAGATGACCCAACACACATGAACGGAACAGCCAATGCATGATGAAACACAACAATGTAGATGATGACAGAAAACAAGCACAAATATCACAAATATAGTACAAAATCGGAAGAGCCCACTTTCAAGCAGTCAAGCGATGGCGGCCATCTTTCCGGAATTTCAAATATTATTATTATCATATATATTTACATATCACCTTCCATCAGTTTTAGAGAACACAAAGTGTCTTTTATTTGTTAAATAACCGGTTTTGAATCTATAACACCGAAACAGAAATGGAGAGATATACAGAATGTAGTTGATTAGTGGTAGAACAGGCAATTCTAAATGAATGCGACAACATGCAGTTATATCAATTGTACAAACAATTTAAAAACCTATTTGCTCTAGCTATTCGTGGTAAAAAATGAAGCGAATGTGAGAAACATTCTTGTGTCAGACCGATTGTACTCTCACTCTAAAAGTCCATGATAATACAAATGTAATTTTCTAAAACTTCCTAGACATCGGGTTTGGACATTTGCACCATAACACATGCTGTTTTTGCACAATAACACATGCTGGTTAAGCAGAACAAAACTAGATGTATCTTTTAACTAATGAATGAGCGCGTGACCAGGTTCAACAGTCGACGAGAGTGATATGTACGTGTTAATAATGTTACAGTGTATTGTTAATACTGCATTTATTTTGGAATCCAGTGACACGGAATTGTATAAATCCCTTTATTTATTATATAAAGGTACGCGGGTTTCGTTGTTACGATACCTGAGGGTGATATATGTATATTGTACAATATTTCAAAACAATGACAATGGTTCATCCTAAGCAGCACATGCAAAGTCCTTTCAATGGGAAAGAACCGATATTCATCAAGCGCACATACGTCAAACTGTTCAATCAGGCACGACCAAAAGCGAAGAGCAAAGTGCGTGAAGCAGTTATCAGGGACATGCTCTTCGTATCCGATGCTGCCTAGCCACTCACACAGAAGCTGAAATACAGCACCTGATGGACTGCTTTGCTAAAGCATGTGGTGCGTTTGGACTGACGATCAACCTAAAGAAAACAAGTGGTTCAGAACATGGAATGGACGCGAAGCAGCATCATCAACAACTACAAACTTGAGGTAGCAGTCAGTTCAAGTACCTTGCCGCTTCTATCACCAACAATCTAAATCTATCGCTCGAAGCTAAGCTCAACAAGCGGATTATAAAAGCATCAACATCTATCTGCAGGTTGTTGCAGAGAATGTGGAAAAACAGCAATGCTGATCCTGAAGATAAAGATCTCCGTGTACGGTATATCGTACCTGCGTGCTAAGCACTCTCCTGTATGCCAGTGAAACCTGGACTCCGTACGCCTCACAAGAGAAAAGACTGAGCGCCTTTCACATGCGATATATCTGACGCATACTCGCATTGAATTGGAGTGATCAAGTTATAAACAAAGAGGTACCTGAACGTGCCACGATTTCCAGCATGGCTATACTACTCCGCCATCTTCGGATCAGATACCAGCTGGGGCATGAAACGTCGGATGGAAGACGGACTGATCACGAAAGACTTTTCTTTATTCGGAACTTGCCTCTGTCAAAAGGTTGACCGGACGGCCACATTTCCGCTTCAAGGCTGTTTGAAGGCGCGACATGAAAGCCCTTCATATCTATATCGACGCCTGGGAAGAGCTTGGTCTAGACAGGATCAGTTTGTGACACGCTCTGATCACTGATCTGAAAGCCGACGAGGACAAGCTACTCTTGTTAGCTGATGACAAACGAACTTGGCGGAAAAGGGAACAGCTCAAACACATACCAGACTCAACTTTCAAGTGCAGCAAGTGCCGCAAGGACTGTCTCTGCCATGGTGTGCTACAAAGCTACTACAGAGGCTGCACAACCATCAACCGGGACATCTCTCATGGGTGCACTTCCGTCGTCTCTCGAGACTAACAGATACCAACAATGTTTTATTATAAAAACTCTGATGAAATATTAAAGGTTCATCAATAATATATCAAGATATAATGTTCTTTTCATTAATGTGAAATATATATATATATATATATATATATATATATATATATATATATAACAAAAATGTTAATACAACTGTTTATCTCTATCGCCCGGAAAGAACTACTGACCCACGAGTAGCTACCGGCAAGCTTTCTCACATACCCACAATGGCGAAATCTTAGACTCGAACCGACGCAGAGGTGAGATGGCAGTGATCCGATATATATATATATATATATATATATATATATATATATATATATATATATATATATATATATATATATATATATATATGTGTGTGTGTGTGTGTGTGCGTGTGTGTGTGTGTGTGTGTGTGTGTGTGTGTGTTCGTACCAAGATGTCAACCAAATCTGCATGTCGGATAATTTTGGCCAACAAAACGTTGTTTTTTTCGGTTAACATTGGATCACGTGCTTTATTGGGTCCAGATCAATTTGAATCAATAAAGAACAATTGTACTTTAATTGGGAAAGGTGATATTCATAAAGTGTACAAAAATATCCCACATTTCGACTCGAAAGGCATATGAAAATACGATTTCTCAATAGCACCATGAAGACTCATTCATTACCTTCTTAAACCTGCAAACCAGAAAATCATATTTACAATGTATCTTTAGAACCATAAAAATAAATACATAATATAAAAGACAGAAATGTATACCTTAACAAGTTCTGAATCTTAATCCAACTTTTCAATTTTGCATCCTATTCATGGTTCATTCTTCTCCACATAATAGCTTTTTTGATAAATACTGAACGTTATTAATCTTTTTACAAAGATCGGTTTAATTTGCTTAATAAATCATGCCATTTATTGGCATTGTTTCGTTGAATTTTGTAAACTAGGTATAAACACTGACTAATTATTCGACTGAAATATTGACAGAAACAGTCGAAAGTAATCTATTTCACTTCTGTAACCCGATATATCAACATTACATCTTTTCAAAGATATGCGCAAAATAGGCCGACATATCACAAGTCATGAAAATTTGAAATGGCATCCACAGAATTAATACTATTGTGAACAAAATATTCTAGTGACAATTGCCTCTTTTCAAATGGTATGCATTGTAGTAGTTTTCAATCATTATTGGGGACGGAAACCTTAGGTGTGCCGCAATGCCTTATGTGTGTGTATATATATATATATATATATATATATATATATATATATATATATATATATATATATATATATATGGGGAGGTATTATTTTGATGATTTGTTGATTTGAATTGGCAAAACGCAGAAATGGACATGGCAGTCACGAAAATCAATAGATGACATAGATTGATAAGGTAAGCAGGAAAATCAATACAATCAAGGTTATTGAAATAAACAGTATGTGCCAAAAATATCATTTAAAAGCTGATCGTATGTCATTATATTAATGGTCAAGTAAAGAATACAAAAATGATAGTGAAGCCAGTCAGCGTTATTTCATGTCTATACTCAGATTTGATTTTCTGAGAATACCTATAAGTTGTGTAGCTATATATAGTTTTCTGTTTTCCTCAGCTTAATTTAAATCGCAAAGATTCAACGGAACCAGTCTGGTGGTTTCCACTAAAATTATATACAAAAAAGGTAAACAAGTCTAATTAAATATACCTTCGATTAAAATGAGGTCAAGAAAAAGCTAAGAAAATAAAGCAAACATTCTGATTTCGTGTATTGTCGCTACGAAAAGCGCCATCTCAGTATAACATTTTTGTGTCATGGAAAGGAATGAACTTTAAAATATTTTTAAAAAAATCGTATACATTATTCCAAATTGTTACAAACACCGTATTATCCCTTTCATAGACTTTTACATGTGCATCAAAACAAAGACATTATTTGACTCATTTTGAAATACTTACAGAATCCAGAGCACCTTGTTGGCTTTAGCCTCAAAAGCCAGAATGTCAGAAAGCTGTATGTAGACGTTCCGCCAGAAAGTGACCATCATTAATAGCATATGAAGTACCCATCTGAATGTTAAACGGATCATATTTATCTGAAACAATTTAAGAATGTTTGTCTTCGCAAAGTTCTTTAGGATGATAAAGTGTTGATTAGCTTTATAAATCTTTACTTCTTTGATGTTGTAAAATAATTAAAAAACAAGAGACACTATTAGTAGTAATATGGGGCACTCTATCCTCAATGGAAAATCCAGTCAAAAAGAGCTTCGGGCACTCTAACCTCAAGGGGTATTTAACATGGTGGGCCTATCTAGCCTCAAGGGGAATTTAACATGGGAACTATTTGGGCCTTTCTAGCCTCAAGGGAAATTGAACATAGTGGGCCTATCTAGCCTCAAGGGAAATTGAACATAGTGGGCATCTCTAGCCTCAAGGGAAATTTAACATGGGGAATATTATGGGTATAGGGGTCTTTATAGCGGCAAGGGGAAAATGGAGGCAAAGAAAGCAAATATCTTTTCGAGGTATATGAGTGGCTCTGAAAAGGGCCTTTGGATACTTCTTCTTCTTTTATTTTCTGTCGTTGTTCCACCACCTTTTGATTTTACCAATGATTCCCTTTTTCTTCTTCTTTTCGTCCTCGGGAATCCAGTCAGGATGTCCCATAGCTCTAATCTTCTCTTGTATCTTTATCCAATTGGTATTTAATCTTTCAAAGTCCTCTTTCTTTTTTTGGTTTTCATTGTCCTTTCTCTCCTTTCTCTCCTTACTCCAGTTATCTTTTATCTTCTTCACTTCTTCTAATAGCTCCTTTCTCGTCAGTTCTTCAGCTTTCTTGAGTGGGTCTAAACCATTTTGGACATGAGGGTACTCTGTCAAGATATTTTCCAAAAAGCACTTGACGTTTTCGACAATATCTATCACTTGCTTCAATGTCCCCAATCTAACATAGGGTGGGTTAATGCAGCCTCGTAACTTTTTGGCTTCTTCTTCTAGCATTCCTTCTAAGAGCTCCCTGGCTATTTTCAGTCTTTTTACAAAGTCCAGACTGTTCGTAAACTTCCATTTATGATGTAGTTTTTCCACTTGATATTCCCCGTCTAATATCCAGAAATAGCTGTGTCTTAAATTGTTGAATAAACTTGATGCTTTCGCCATCTTCTATGGTTATTCCGTGGAATGGTTCTAACGTCAGCCACTTTTTTTTTAAAATATGAATTAAGGTCGCATGCGCAACTATGTGCTTTCGCGACCAGTTAATGCCCGAGGGTCGGGCTCTTTGATTGGTAGGGACCAAAGGTAACTTTGACTACACTAGGCTGTGTTGTCGCAGTCTCCCCGGAACCCGCTTTAAATGGCAGTCTCTCCTTAGAGTAACATGTCGGGTCACGGTAAAGCAGGAAGGCACCCGGTTTAGGAAAGCTAGTTTGTCAAATTGTTTCACTCTAGTTAAAGACATAATCCAATCGGTTTGATATCTTATTACTTCTAAAATGAAGTATTAAGTATCTGTGTAATTAGTGAATTGCCAAATAGTTTAGTTGTACTTTACATCAGTGTGAGAATAGGCCGAGCTTGAAATCAAGATTTCCAAAATCTAATCAGAACCCGTGTTACGTAAAAGTAGATAAAGTCCATTGGATCAGCCATGTTTTCGTCGACAATCAGGTTAGCCTATTTCTGTTTCTCCACACTCCTTGATGTTGCCATTGTTTACGCTTGAAACGCCCTTATTTCTAATCTAGTCCAGTTTTACTATGGACAGAAAAAATACCAATAATGTGTAAGCACCTGTGGAATTATATCAAATCCATATAGTATAGAATTTTTCATCTTTCCTATCAATAAATATTTCTAGTGCATAGTGTACATGTTGTAGGTCCTTAACAAATTTAATTGCTAAAATGTCTTAGCGACATAAATGAGTGTAGTCACTGTTAGGTATTTTAGCTTGTTAATTTTGAGCGGTGGTCAAAAAATTGATCAAGTTAGATTTCGAAAAAGAGATTGTTCGAAAAGGGTTCTCGTACCAAATGAGAACCCTGGGAAAAAAATTAAAAAAATAAAAAAAAAAAATTTTTTTGAGTTGGAGTGGGGTGTGTTTGGTGTTATTTCATTTCTTCCTTCTTCTTTTTCTCTTCTTTTTCCTTTTCTCTTTCCCACTTTCTTCCTACTCCCTTCTTCCCTCTTTCTTTCTTTTTCCTTCTTCCATCCTTCTTTTCCCTTTCTTTTCACTTTTTCTTGTCGGTTGGTTGATGTTATGTTTCCTTGAGCTATCACTATCTGATCCCGGTGTTCTCATCACACTCGTATTTATCTTGCCACTTGTCGGTTGACTGGTTTTACTGTATCTACATTGTGCCACTACTAAGTGTAATGTTCTCTTTTCCCCCCTTCTCCTTCTTCCCTTTCTCCCTTTTCTTCCTTTCTTCCTTTTTTCCTCACATTACAATGTTTATATTATCCCCCCTTTCCATTCCTTTCCCCTTTTCTCTTTTATTTTATATATTTATTTTAGGGTATTGTTAAGTGGTTCTGCTTTTTCTAGCTAGCAGTATTACTATCCGCTCTGGCCCCTTTAACCGATATGGCCTTGTTAATTATTTATTTATTTGGTAGTTATAATATTTATGTTTTGTCTGTCTATTTAAGGCATTGTTACGTGGGTCTGCTTTTGAGCTAGCGGTGTTATTATCTGCTCTGGCCCTTTGATTGATAAATATTAACTTTATGGCTATGTTTATGTTTATTTATTTATTTGATGGTTTTGATATTTATATTGTGTGTTTTATGTCTATTGATTTTAGGTAATTAAGTATATTTATATAGGTAGTATTTACGTTTTATTTATACCTTTTATCTAGAATTTGGGGGAATGATGTAACTGAGTCAAGTTTTCTTTGTTGTAGTTGGAGGACGGTACGTTGTCGGTGATATGTGTGACATATGTTAAATACATGTTCCAATGTTTCAGTTTCTGGACAGTGTGGACATTTATCCGGCGTGGGTCCTGTACTTATATGTTTCACAAAGCTGCCATTTAGTAGTGTTTTACCTGTTCTGATTCTGTTGATGATTTTAATATCAATGGGTGCCAGGCTTTTTGGTAAATATTGGGTTCTAGTGACCTCTTTTTGTAGTTGGTATAGATGTCTACACTTTGTGGAGTTTTCCCATTGTTGTTGCCATATATTATTAATTCTGTCCCTGACTTGACTATATAGTTCCTGAGTGTTCTACTGTACGGGTTCAATTTGGTCTTTCATCAGACTGCTTTTTGCTGCTTTGTCTGCTTTTTCATTTCCAGGCAAATTGATGTGAGATGGTACCCACAAGAAGTGTATGGTTTGGTGCGATTTATCCGCTTCCCTGATGGTCAGCATGGTGTCCTCTAGCAGGTTTTGTCTACATTTGGAATTACCTGTCTCAATACTTTAAAGTACACTGAGTCTGTTATGATGACGTACTGTTTTTGATATTGTGTTACTATCCATTTTAGGGCTCGGTTAATGGCCTAGAATTCCGCGGTATATATTGAACAGTCATCCAGTAGTCTTGTCGTAAATGTGATCTGATGTTCTGGGATCACTACCGCTGCAGCCATTCTATGTAGTTCTTTAGATTTTGAGCCGTCAGTATAGATTTTTACATATCCATCATAGTTTTTGTTGACGAGGCTTTATACTTGTATTAATGTGATATTGGGGTTGTCGCGCTTATGTACCAGTTGGAGTGCTGTTAGGTTGATGTTAGGTTGGTTATTTCTCCAAGGTGTGGGGTCCTTGACAAGTAGTTGTTCTGCTTGGAGTTCTTTTTGATTGAGTTCTTTGCAGAGTGTGTGTATTTTGTTAGCTGCTGGAGGATGTGGTACCATTCTTGAGCTAAAGGTGGTTTGACATTTACTTATTATGTTTCTGTTGGGATTGATCTCCTTATGTATTGAGATTCTGCAGGCGTATCTAAGTATATGTTCTTCTCTTCTCAGTTGTAATGGTGGTTCACATGCGAGGATTTGTAGTTCTTCCAGGGAGGTGTTTGGTAATGCAGCGGTGCAGAGTCTAAGTGCTCTATATTGAATGCTGTCTAGTTGTCTAAGTGTTTCCTTATTGGCTGAAGAATATATCTGGCAGCCATAGTCTATCTTAGCTCAGATTAAAGATTTGTAGATCATTAGCATAGTTTGCTGATCAGCTCCCCATGTAGTACCTTTGATGTTTTTAAGTATGTTTAGATCTTTTTGACATTTTTGAATAGTTTGTTGTATGTGTAGTTTCCAATTGATTGTTTCATTTAGTAGCATTCCCAGGAAGTGGGTCTTTTTTTTTTGGAATCGGATGGGCTGATTCTGTATATATAGTTTAGGGTATTTAGGTCGTTTATTAGTTGGGGAGAAGAGCATGGCAAATGTTTGTATTTGGGATACTTTGAAACCCCAGTTGTTGGCCCATGTGTCGATGATGTCTAGTCCTTTCTGAATTTGAGTGATGTTCTTTTGACTATTGGGGTTTCCTGTTTTCCAGATACTACTGTCATCGGCAAATTGTGACAGATCAACTGGGAAATTTTTGAGATAGTTGGTTAGATTGTTGACTATTAGATTGAATAGGGTTGGGATAATCACACTTCCTTGGGGGTTTCCATTATCCAGTGTATATGTTTGGGACAAGGCCTCTCTTACTCTACTTTTAAAGGTTCTTCCCGTAAGGAAGTTTGCTATCCAGCGGTGCATTCTTCCTGTTATGCCAAATTGGTTGAGTTGAGAGATGAGGTCATTGGTCCAGACTAGGTCGAAGGCTTTTTATAGGTCTAGAAATATTGCTATTAGGTGTCTATCTCTTTTCCTTTTGGCATTAAATGCTAATTTGATGTTGGCTTCCAGACGGATTAATTGATCAAGTGTATATTGTTTATTCCTAAACCCACTTTGGGTTTCAGCCAGTAGTTGATTTTGTTCTAGGTGGTGTTTTAATCTATTGTTGACCATTGTTTCCATTACCTTACAGATTGTATTTGTTAGTGAAATAGGTCTGTAGAAGGTTACATTAGTAGGGTCTTTGCCTGGTTTTGGGATGGCTATGATTATGGCTCGCTTCCATAGTGTGGGGATGCGACCTGTTCTCCATATCAGATTTATTAAGTCTAAGGTAATGCTCTGCATATTGGGTGGTAATTGTTTGTATATTTCATAGCCTAAGTTATCCTCTCCTGGTAATGTACTTTTTTTTTGCTGAGGGCTTGTCTCCATTCTTTCAGATTAAAAGAGTCATTCAGTGGCGAATCTCTGTTGTCTCGATCTTTGAAAATGTGGGAAATTGTTGATTTTTGCTGTAAGAACTCGTGTTTATGATTGTTATTGCTGCTGGAGTTAGCGAAGTGTTGGGCTAACTTCTTTGCTACTTCAATGTTGTTCTTTGTTCCCTGGATTTTCGGCGCTGTTGTGGGTGTTTTTACTTGCATGGCTTTTATTTTATTCCAGATTTCTTTAGTATTTGTTTTATGATTGAGCTTTGTGTAGTATCTTCTCCCTGAGTCTTTTTTTGCCTCATTTATTACCGTCCTAGTGTTGATTTCTGTTTGTTTGTATATAAGAAAGTCAGAGGCGGTTTTTGTGTGTTTAAAGCGATTTAAGGCTGTTTTTTTTTCTTCTGAATGGCAATTCTGCAATTTTCTGTCCACCAGGGGATTGCAGTCTGTTTATAATGGAAACCTGTTGTTTTGGGTATACTCTTATTTGCCGCTTCGTTTATAATTTGTATGAGATTGTCATAATATTTATTTGTATCCTCATCTTGGATTTCCGCAAGGTTTACTAATTTAAGTTGGTCTTTAAAGCTGTTCCAGTTTGCATTTTTGAGTTTCCATCTTTGTTGTGTTTTTTGTTGCTCAGTTGGGCACGAGCCGAATATGGTGGTACACAGGGGGATGTGGTCGCTGCCTAATGTAGACTGTTGCATCACTTCCCATTGGGTAATTACAGCTAGGCTAGGCGTCGCAATGGTGAGGTCAATGGTAGATAGTTTGCCTTGGCTGGGGTCTATACGTGTGGGGGTTCCGTTGTTCAAAAGTTCTAGTTGTTCTTCTGTTATGTATTTTAAGATGTTTTTCCCTCTCGTATCTGTGCGGTCACTACCCCATTCTGTGTGATGTGCATTGAAGTCGCCGCAGATAATAGTGTCTGTGCCCCTTTTCTTGAATATTTGTTGAAAAAGTCGGTTGTTGTTTTGGCTATTTTGTCCTGGATCATATATGTTGTACAGATGTATTGTTTTGGTTGCTACTGTGAAGACAATTTTGAAATTCAACTGGTGTTTCTGTTGAGTTCACATTAATAACTTCCTCTACTGCGTCTGTGATGGTGTCATGTACATATATGGCTAGGCCTCCTCCTTTTTTGCCGGTACTTCTGTGTTTTAAGAATGTAGTTTGATAGCCTGTTATTTTAGGAATGTTTGTACTAGTTTCCTTAAGTAGAGTTTCTTGAAGACAGATGATCTTGGGCTTGGTGATGGTTCCGTGGATTGCTGCGATTAGTTCTCCATGGTTTTTATATAGCCATCTGCAATTCCATTGCCATATAAGTAACTTGCCCGGGGTCTTGTTTTTTGTTTTGTTAGCCGAAGCATTATTTTTATTTTTATTATTATTATTATTATTATTTCCATTTCCAGTATCCATTGTTTATGCTGTTGTTAATATTTTTTGTTTGTTGTTGATTTATTCGTGATGGCTTGATGCTAGGTAGTCCTGTATTTGCTGCATATATATGCTAATAAATTCATCTTCAGTAATTCGGTCGTTCCTCATTTGGTTGCTGATTGATTTTTGTAGTTTGTTTAAATAGGTGTCAATGGTTGTTCTATTGAAAAATATCCCGGTGTTTGCGGTTGTATCTAGGTTTCTCGTTCTCGCAGGTGTTAATGTTTGTTCCTGATTTGAAGCTTGCCTTGTTGTATTTTTGTCATTATTTTGTTTAGTTGTTTTTGGTTTGGGTTGTACTTCTGCCTTTTTTGCTTTAGGTATGATTTCCTTTTGCATATGTTGTTTCTTGGCTTGATTATAGGAGATGTTTCCTTCATCCAATATTCGAATGATAACTTTTTCTTGTACTGCTTATGGGGCATTGGTTATCATATGATTTGTGATCAGCCGTATAGTTAGCACACTTTGATATTTTGATAAAGCATGTTCCTGTGTGTTTGCCGCCACATTTTTCACATCATGGGTGTGAACGGCAGCGGGAAGAAAAGTGACCCCATTTACAGCAGTTATTGCAGTATCGGGGTTTGTTGATGTATTGCTGTAGTTTTACTTTAGTTCCATGTGGTCCAATTTTGACGTATGCTGGTGGGGGTTGTTGGGATTCTAGTAGGATTGTTGACGTTTCCATTCCTAGATGATTTCGTAATTAGACAACCCTTTTGCAAGTTATTTTGTGAAATCTAAGGTAATATTCAATATGTTCTTGCGTTGTCCACACCATTGTTCGAGGTAGTTTAAGGATTGCTTTGTATTTAGCTTGGTGTGCTAAATATGTTCTTTGGGTGTATTTATCCTTATCTTGAGTTGTGCTTGTTTTGTTATTGTTATTGTAATTTTTAATGTGGCTTTGTGCCTTGTGATTTGTACTGGGAGCCCTGCTATGGTTGTGATTTCCATATATTTGCAGACTTGTTTCAATGTGTTTCACTGTATTTTGATATAATCCTTTTTCGATCTAACAATCCTAAACTCTCCGCCATGTTGTTGTATGAGTGCATTAGCTAGGCTCCTGTTACTAATGCGTAGCAGTCTCGAAGTTGCACTGGCTATGAAGATAGTGTGTTATGGTGCATGGTACTGGTATTGGTGATTGCCCATTTTCCTTTGTTGTTGATGTTGCTGATTCATCTTTTATGTGTTGCTATCTCCTGTTTGTTGATTATAATTGTCGTTTTTCATTATTCGTATTCCTTTCAGTACCGTTCAACCCGATCAGCCTCACTAATTGCTTTGTTTATCTCTTCCATCTCTCTATCCGATATGTGTTTAGATGGTCCGGGTTCTTGACTACTGTGTAAGGTGTAGCTGTATGTTGATGTTGTCCTTCTTGTCATGGTTTATGTTGATTGAAGTTTGATTCATTTGATCTATTTTGTCTCCTGTTATATTCTTCTCATGTGGGTCATCTTTTGTTATTGTTGTAATTGTTTCCATTTCAGGTGTTATTATTGTTGTTGTGTTTTCTGTTTCCTGTGTTATTGTTATTGTTGTGTTCTCAGTTCTCACTCCTTGTTTATATTTTTCGTTGATTGTTGCATCTTTGTTTCTCGCTTTATTCTTTTCCTGCGAGTCGTCTGTTGTTATTGTCGTGGTTGTTTTAACCATTTCAGGTGTTGTTTTTCTTTTTTCCGTTCCTGAATTTAGTGTAGTTGTTGTGTTGCCAGTTCTCTCTCCTTGTTTCTCTATTTCGTTTGTTGTTGCATTTTTACTTCCCGCTTTATTTTTATTCTTTTCATGTGGGTCATTTGTTGATATTTTTGTTATTGTTTTTTCCATTTCAGGTGTTGCTAATGTTGCTATGTTTTCCGTTCCTGTTATTGCTGTTATTATGTTGTCAGTTCTCACTCCTTGATGATTTAATTTACTAACCACACAAACGGGAAGCAGCCAAATCAAACCATATCATTTACTATCCAAAATCGCACCATTTACTAACCACACACGGGAAGCAGCCAAAACAAACCATATCATTTACTATCCAAAATCACATCATTTACTAACCACACACACACACACACACACACACACACACACACACACTATTATATCAGTAAAGAGTTAGTGTTTATAATCACACTACTCCTCTCTCATACCCATTGGCAATTTGAACAGTCTCTTTTCTTGACATTTGGGCAGCCCTGAGAAGGGCTGTTTTTTTTAACTTCAAAATTCACCTGGGTAATGCTGACATCTCCCAGGTCTAAGAGATAGTGGTGATTCTCCTGTAAGTATTTGCATTTCTTCTATTGATGTATGTTTCCTGCTGTTTGTGCATATTTTAAGGGCTTCTGTTTGTATTTTGCCAAGTTTCTTTAGAAGTGTGATGTTTGCAGTGGCATACAATCGGCACCCGTAATCAAGTTTGGATCTAATTAGGGCTCTATATATGATTAGTAGAGTGTCCTGGTCTGCTCCCCATTTTAGTCCCTTAATGTTTTTGAGTAGGGTTATGTCTCTGTTGCATCTAATAATTAGTTCGTTAATATGTTGTTTCCAGGTGAGGTTCTGATCATAGAGCATTCCCAGGAATTTTACTGTTTTTTCCAATTTTATTGGGTCTCCTTCTATAAAGAGTGCAGGTGGACTAATATTGTATCTGTATCTTGGAGAGAAGATTACGCCTGTAGTTTTTCCTTTGGAGAGCTTAAATCCCCATTTGTCTGCCCACTTCCCAATGTTGTTAAGGTTAGTTTGCAGTTCAGAGATTATTATATTGCTATGAGGATTTCCAGCTTTCCATAGACCACTATCATCTGCGAATTGTGATAGGTCCACTTTACTGAGATTGATTTATGTTTCCATGTCGTTTACCATGATGTTAAACAGTGTCGGGCTGAGGACACTCCCTTGTGGTGTGCCATTATCTAAAGTGAGTTCGTCGGAGTATTGGTCTTCTACTCTTACTCTGATGCGCCTGTTGGTTAGAAAGTTTTTTATCCAGGCATGCATGTTGCCATTTATTCCATAATGATTTAGCTTGGCAATTAGTCCGTTTGTCCAGACCAGGTCAAACGCTTTTTCTAGATCGAGGAAGATTGCTATGAGATGCCTATCGCATTTCCTCTTAGCATTGAAGGCAAGTTTGATATTTGACTCCAATCGGACTAATTGGTCAAGAGCAGACCTTTTATTCCGGAACCCACTTTGATTACTTGAGATGAGATTGTTACTCTCAATGTGATGTTTCAGCCTATTATTAATCATGGTTTCCATTAATTTACAAATTGTATCTGTCAGTGAGATTGGCCGATATGATATAATTTCGGTCGGGTCTTTCCCTATTTTTGGAATTGGGACGACTATGGCTTGTTTCCATTTGTTTGGTATGGTTCCTGTTTGCCATGATTGATTGATCAAATTAAGTATTATGGTTTCGACGTTATATGGAACGTTTTTGTATATCTCATAACCTATATTGTCCTCTCCTGGTGATGTTGATTTTTTGTTTTGGATTGCTGTTCTCCATTCTTCCAAAGTTTTCATTTAGATGTGAGATGTTGTTATCTTGGTCTATAAAAAGGTGTTTAAGTTTATCTTCTACTTCTGCTCTGTGTTGTTGGAATTTTTTGGTGTGGTTATTGTTTCCACTCATGCCGGCAAAGTGTTTTGCTATGGCGTTGGCTTTATCTATATTTGATGCTATGACTTTGATGTTGGGTGCACTGTTATTTCCGGTTCCTTTTATGGATTTAATTTTATTCCATGTTTGTTTGGCATTGCAATTTTTAATTTCAAGAGTGGAGCAGTAGTTTCTCCATGTTGTTAGTTTGGATTCTATTATAATTTTTTTGTTAATTTTTCCTTGGATTTGTATTCCAAATAGTCAGTGGATTGTCCACTGCGTCTAAATTTATTGAGGGCTTTCTTTTTCGCTTTTAATGCTTCCTTGCAGTTATTATTCCACCACGGGACGTGTTGTTTAGTTTGATCTTTCTATTCCTTTCCAGTGGTTGGTATGCTTAGATTTGCAGCTTTTTTAATATTGTTCATGATGTTTTTGTTGAAGATGTTGATGTCGTCGTCATGTGTGTTGGCCATAGTTACGTCTTTGAGTAGATTACTGAATTTACTCCAGTCTGCTTTATTTAGGATCCATTTGGGAAGTTTGCCATTCGTGTCAAGAGGAGATGTTAAGTTGATCGTAATTTGTATAGGGAAGTGGTCACTCCCTAGGGTAGAATCAGTATCCACTTCCCAGGTTGTCCTAGTTTAGGGGTACATATTGTCAGGTCCAGCGCTGATAAGGCACCATCTTCAGGTGAGATCCTGGTTTTGGAGCCGTCCTTGAACAGTACCAGGTTCTTTTTCCGCATCCATTTTTCAATCAGTGCTCCTCTTTTGTCCCGATGGTTTCCTCCCCACATCTGATTGTGGACATTAAAATCTCCACAGATGATGAAGTCACCATTACACCCTAAATTGTGGTAGTTTGTTGCTGCTGCTGGATGATATTTTCCTGGGTCGTAGATATTAAATATTGTGAAAGATAATGATCCTGTTGTAATGATGACTGATTTTGGCTTGATGGGACTTTTGGGTCTTTTAGGCTGTGTGAGTTTTCTCCGAAAGTTGTGTTTGGTAACAGGTCGTAAACGAAAATTGCTAGTCCCCCTCTTTTTTGCCCATTTTCTCTGTTTATGAATTCACGAATTGAGTATCCTGGGAATTTTGGGATGTATTGGGAATCTGTTTTTAGGAAGGTTTCTTGGATACAAAGGATGTCTGGTTTAATTTTGGAATTTTGAATTTTAATTTGTGTCTGATACGATGCAGAGTGACGTAAGCTTCGTTCAGCTTAGCTAGTCTTGAGCAAATCTTCGTAGGAGGATGAGTCAAAGAATGGATGGCCAGACTGGAAACTACCCCTGCTTTATATGGTTCTAGCGCGGACGTGGTGGAAAACACCCTCTACGGTTTAGGGTTTGGAAACGTTGGGATAGTTTGATGTGAGGGATAGAAAGAAAAGTCAAAGAGCATCTATATGAATAAAAATGTAAAACAAACGACAGACGCATTGGTTTCAAAACACAACATTTTTATTAAAATAACAAAACAACTCACAAAACAATTTTTTTTTCAAATAACAAACATTTTTTTCAAATAACAAATTATCTTTTCTTCAATAACACAAATACATTATCTTTGACATGGTTGACTACGTTATGAATTAAATTGAGATTTGAGCCATTGATGTACACTACGTTTCCTAGCTAAAGACAACAGATAGCCATAATGGTCACAAAGCTATCGATCTACTTTGTCATCGTTTGGAGACGAATGAAGATCAAAAAAGTCACTAAATATTCTAAAGAATATCTATAACTGCGATGATGTAGATAATAGACACGATATTGTCCACACACCATAGAATCTGTGCGTTGTAATTTCACATTATTGAATCGTGTCGTCTGGGCATTTCTTCTCATAAAGTCAATGATATCATCTTCGAAAGGGGGTAATCCATACGAATCAAAATACTCCGCACAACCCTCTTGAGGAAAGTAGACAGCTACCCAGTGAGTTCCTGGAAGATGACTATCATCTGTGTTGATGACATAAGCTTGATTTTCTTGAGGTTTGCGATGAGGTAGTTCATCTTTAGCACACACGACAGGATTCCAAGAAGCAGTGTACGAACTACGGTTCAAAAGATAATAAAGTTCCCAGGTATCCATTTTTTGTTTTGTAGCCTTGTTTCTTTTTTCTTTTCTTCACATGTGATGATAAGTCATCAATTCAATCCAGACTTTTTGCTTGAAAAGGGTCTGTCAAGAAGAAGACGAAGATTACGAAATAAATTCTTGTGATGTTAAAAAATCCATAATATCCCAGTTAAAATCAACTTCTTCTGGATGTAGATTTGTCATGACTTTAGTAGTCACTGCTGGCCCATGACTTGCTGTCTCTACTCCTGGCTCACCCCAATTCATCGTCTTCTTAGTGCCCGACATCATTAACAACTCTGTCGCATCGATTGACTGCGCACAGACGATAGTACCTCTATATAGAGAAGGTGACGTCACAGACTACTCTCTTCCGATTGGATGACTGTGACTGACTTTTGTAACGCACGTTTGGATTGGTGGATTCACTCAATCCGTTTCGATCCGATCTTCCCCTATAAATAACCGCAGTTCACGGCATTCGCTTCACCTGTTTCTCATCACAAGATGTGGACTAACGTAGAATCGTCTACCCTTGTTTCTACCATGCTGTTTCGGACTGATCTACCGATGTATGTCAGATCATCGTGGACTGTCATTCATATGATGGATACAACCTTTTAGAAGAGAAGAGTATATGTGGAAAGACAAGGTTGTTTAAAGAGAGTTCTCCTCTATGGCCCAACAGTGAGGAGAAGTTTAAGGAAGAGAAGAAGATCTGTGAGATGTCCTCTGTGTTAACAAGATACTGTTAGCATTACACATAACGGCCCTTTTCAGGGCCACTCATATACCTCGAAAAGATATTTGCTTTCTTTGCCTCCATTTTCGGCTTGCCGCTATAAAGACCCCTATACCAATAATATTCCCCATGTTAAATTTCCCTTGAGGCTAGAGATGCCCACTATGTTCAATTTCCCTTGAGGCTAGATAGGCCCAAATAGTTCCCATGTTAAATTCCCTTTGAGGCTAGATAGGCCCACCATGTTAAATTCCCCTTGGGACTAGATAGGCCCACCATGTTAAATTCCCCTTGAGGCTAGAGTGCACCATATTACTACTACTATTTCGTTCTGAATGAAAACAATGAATCCAATAACAGGTATATGAGGTAATGAAACGATCTGTATTTTCTGCAATTAAGTCGCGCATGTCAATTACTAGGACATTGGTAGTGAGAGGTCATGTGGGTAATTTAGCACATGGTCATTTAATATGAACGTTAAAAGTAAATTATAAATTATTCTGACATGTATGTTTGACCGTACAAACACACTCACTTAGATTTAAGGCGAGACAAAATACTTCGAATTCCGAAAATTAGTCATCTTTATAGAGTTATATTTGTATATGAAACGCAGAGGTGTATTAAATCGATTTGTAGGAATCTATCATTAGGAACTTTAGCTGGCAGTAAATTATATATGCAAAATAATTGAGGTTGATACAGAGTCACCACCAGACAATATTTGCTTTACAATTCGAACAATTATAACTCAGAGTTATTTCAATCAGTGTCATTTTGGTGACTGAGGTATCTATGGAAAGTTTTTAGAAAAGTATTAATCAGAACTGCAAGATTTCTTTTTAACAACCTCTAAACAATGTACTTGCCACATGTGCGATATTGTTTCTATAACTTTTAAAAGCCGGTTTACAGAGGTTGATTCAGCTAGAATTATCATAATCCAACTACTGTTTCTATTCCCACTGTTTGTCATTTATGACATTAATATTTCATTTGTTTCAGTTATAGTCTTTTCTAATAATTGGTACTTTTGCTCTGAATCATGTAGCTACAATCGTGAAGTAGTGCGTATGATTAATGCAACGTGTTTCCAATACGATTGTAGTATTAACACAATATTAAAGTACAGATTTAGGGAGAGATTTTCTAAATACACTGAGGTGACAAAAAGTGATTAAATATCAAGCCAATATTAACGAAACGAATATGTGGAAAATGCCATGAATTTGTGTTTCCAGTAACGTTGTATAGTTTTCTTGCATAGGAGTCTCGAAGGATATAATGCAAGTTTATGTTCTCCATGTCTATAACGAGATCGTAACCCTTTTTGTATTCTGAAAACTATATTATTCTTTAGTAGTAGAGAGAGTGAACGGACCAAAACTATTTCAGATAAACTAATATATGACAGTTTCGGTTTCGTACGAGGTGTTTATTTGTCAAACAGAGCAAAACAAACCAAGTGTTTAGACAAAATTAAAGCCTCTATGATGCGGTAAATCAGACCGAAACGAATTCAGACAAACTAAAAAATGACAGTTTCTGTTTCATACGAGGTGTCTATTTGTCAAACCAGGACTGTTGCGTCAAAAACAGACGTATTTGTTGTCGCGGTGTTGTTAGTTGTTATTAATTAAATCATATGATATAACAATAATGGTAGGATAATCGTTAAAAACTAGACTAGCTCGAGAGCGATTAGAAGAAATAAAGAAATGTATCCCCCGTGAGAGAGTATAGTATATGAGTAAAAAACCTCAGAGGTGTTTTTATGCGAGATCAATTACCACAACAACCAAACAGCGCTTAAACCGGTATCATTAATCTCGATAACAGCACCGGACCTGGAACTCATTGGGTTGCATATGCGATTGATCCACGTGGAATTGTTTATTTTGATTCATACGGGTTAGCGCCACCTAAAGAATATATGCGTTATATACATTATTTAAAATCCATTCATAAAATTCCGATCTGGTACTCCACGCTACCAGCAAATGAAAAGACCGACCCACCAATATCCGGCCAAGAAATAATAAATGTACTTTAAGCTATATCATCATCGACTAAACCACCCTATTAAACCGTACACGAATACACGAGTTATCGCTTTTGAGAGAGATCTTAAAATATAATGAATGATATTTACGGGAGAGCTCTCTCAAGCCTGAAAAAAACACACGGGGGAAATATCTGCAACAAGAGATGTAAAGAAAATAATCGAAGATGAATTATTCGAAATGTTAAATCTTCCAAGTGTGGATCCAAACGAAATAATCGTATTTCAAGACAAACAGGGGAAATTGAAAACGAGCAATGTTTCCTTGAATGACATTCTAGTCAAAATAATTGGAGTAACCGAAAGTTCCCTAGCAGTGTTTGATTCCAGCGGTAAGATTAAACCAGGAGTTTTTTTTTCAAACTGTGATAGATAGTATTAACAATCGAGTAAAGACATCCGGTGACACAATGACAGGCAGCCTCGACATGAACTGGAATAAAATAATCGCACTTGGCAATCCAACATTGGACACTGACGCTGTGACAAAAAATATGTAGATGTCATAGACAATAAACTAGAAGCGCTATATGGTGAGCAAAAAACCACGGATGATAAACTAACAACACTGTGAGCTGAGTATCATGTTCATGTAGGCGCGTTTGCAAACCTCCTTAGGAATTTTAGAAAATCGGATGTATCCATGGATAATTTCTTTGCTACTCCGCTGACTGTCCCAATAAAACTTTCTGATATTAAAACAAATATTGATACGATTAAACAAACACAGGACAATATCGTTAGTGATTTTCCTGCTATCGCTGAACGGCTTGATGAAATCAAGATACCGCATAAACAAAATATCAATACCGTGTACTCTACACATCATGGATATTTCACCTGGACACCTCAAAATAACATCATTGGGAGTTACTGAAGATGTCACGGGTATTTAATGATTGACCCTACTTTCATCGTTACAGTTTAATGTGTCATCGGGTACATCTACGGGAATTATTACTGCAAGTGCAATAATAGATAAGGGTGTCATGGAAACATTTACATTAACCTCCACTGGTGGTAATTTAGCTAGGGCATCAATGTCATACTACGTAGAATTTGTAATTGAATTAAGTAAATAGTATAATGAACGTCCAACTACATCGATATGATCAAGTCCGTGAAAACAAATTGACGAATATACAACGAAGATAAAAAAATAAAGCAGGCGAATTACCAGTGTTGACCTTATTGTGAATTCGGTTTTAAGTGTAATTGCTGAAACGGTTATATTGTTATCAGCGGTAACAGCGCTGGTACCTGTAGTTGTCACAATTTGTGTGTCATCAACGACAACTATTACAGGGATTCTTAGCATCCTCACAAAAAATATATCCACATGCAGTCAGAATAAACTACACGAGTTAATCAAGTGACATATTGCATGTACCGGGTATTCCCTATTTTCGTCGCTAATATCATCTAGTCTCGATGACACAACAATATCAGATAACATATTCTCTGCGATGATGAACATCTACCATACAGCAACATCAAAATTAGAAAAACAACACAATAATAACAACAATGACAATTTCAATGTCAACAATGGAATTACTTCCGCAAATAGCCACAAATACAAACCCGCCAAAGACAACCATGATCTCAATAACCTCAACCAACCCTGAATTCAGTATCAATTTCCCAACCTGTGAAGGAGATCGCACTGGCAAAATTAGGAGTATACTACAGTTGGACGAATATTAGATCAAAATAATTTGGTGGGCCTCAACCGAACAGTTCCCTGGTGTTTGCGAGTAAAAATTATAAAGATTTAAACCCGGAATGAAATATTGTTTCTATACCATCTGGGAATTATCAAATCAAACAGATCAATAATGAATTGCAGCGTTGAATAAAATTCATTACAGGAAAGGGATCAAAAGTCATTCTAATGGTTCATGAACCAACATTATCAGCCGCGATTGAAATAAACTCGCGTGGTTATGTAGTAGATATCTACCAGAGTTCGATCAGAACAGTGCTAGGATGGCCTAAAATTCCTGCTCGGACACCATCTTATCAAAATCTACTTGAACCCAAAAAGTCTGATTGTGTCACGGACAAGCAATCATACCAAGAAATTAACCCACCATACAAGCAGCATTTACTTCATATAAAACTACAAATACTGTAGGTTTTTGTCCGATTTATATAGGTGATGGCGAATATGGTGGTGGGCAATCTTGGGATTTTTATGAACTATTCTCTGACAGAAGATATAATAAACCTACATCTATCAGGGAAGAAGGTATTACTAAATATTTTAAAATCATTAATCAAGAACATACAACACAACACAACAACTACGGCAATACTTCCCAGAACATCTTTTTGATATAACAATTTCCCATCTTTAGATTTAGTGTAAATCAAGTGTGCATTTGGTGAATGGGTAAATGCCCTATGAAAGTTAGAATATCGGACGATTTGTCAGCGCTGACATAGCGCGTGTACGGTTTTATTATTAAATAGAAAAAATAATAACGCGACCTACTTTCGCTTCGTTCTTAGAAGACGTCTTCGTTTCCTGTGTCAATGAGCTGTTTGAGTTGTCTGACCCGGAAATTTATAGTTTTTTTAATTTCATATTTTATTGATAGATCAGTTCTTTGTTTTATCTAATGCGGTAAACAAAGGTACGAACATATCTATTTTGCTGTTAATCGCTAATGATTCGTTAACGGCTTGTTGTATTTGTTTAATAAACTTATATTGAGACGGTAGAGTATATTTGTTTCCAAGGCCTATGTCTTCTAGATATTGAAATTAAGTAAGGATTTATCACAATCTAATTTATTTGATAATTGTATTTGTTGATTTTTCAAATTTGTAATAGCAGAAATTATATCATTGATATTTTCATAATTCATTATATAATAAATATATCTTTAAAAGAAAAAAAATGGGGTCAATTTTGACCTGATTTCAGTTTAGGACGGCACAGTCTCCGCTAATTTTAAAGTGCCCTATAACATCTTATCACGCTTAGAGATATACATATATACATAAACTCATAAAGTGTCCTATGACATCTTAGAAAGTTCCGAGGTCACACATACAAGACAACGAAACCAAATATGAGCCCTCAAAGTGTCACATAACATCTCAGGAGGCTGAGGGACATCACGAAACACAATCCCCGTTGTGAGTCTTACCTGTCAAACAACAGTCTAGAGCCTCAAGAGGGTGTGTTGGGTGAATTACGACACAAGGACGACACAACATATAATCTTAAATAAGTACGGTACAACCGCTCTTTTCACCGCAGATTTACAATACCGTAGGACAGCATAACATATAATCTTAATTAAGGTATATAAGGCGTGGTTTGATAACGTGGCTTGATGATATGATAGTACGGCACAAACACAAACGGAGGCCATTTTATTAATTCAACAGACGTTTTTGCACACCCTCGCCCGGAAATTAATTCTCTGGTGTACAAAACGGTACCCCATACCAATTCACGGTGTGGGGGAGAGTGTGTATTTTATCTGAAGAACTTTGAGCTTGGGGCGGAACCCCATTATATAGAAAACCATACAATCGGTACCATCCACAACAATGCCTGCCACGAGATTCGAACGCTGGGCCCCGGGACGAGACTCAACCACGTACCGATTACGCTAATATCCAAATCTAACAAATATATATTTTAAAATTAATATTTAATTAACTGAGACATATTATCTAAAATCAACTTATCAAGAATATTTAGTCAAATTAGGCTATAGACTTATTTAGTCAAACTGTGATCTATGTCTATTTATAAATTCATGGGACAGAAACTCTATACACACATATCTCTTGTGGAGTTATCTAACTTCAGTGTCGTTATTGTATGTAAACTGAATTTTTTGCAAATATTTCTTGGAATGAGAGGATTTATATACATTTTCTGCAACACGTCGAATCGATAGCATACAAATATCAAAATGCTTGCCGGCTTCAGTCATCGATTGAAATATTAATTCATTGACTTGTCAGGGACGCTGTCAGAGTCCTTTACTCTCTATCATAATAACGATTAAGATCTCTGTATCGCTTACCACAACAATTGAAACACAATTGTGTTTCACTTCATACTCCAACAACGCTTCGCATACAAGGTTTCGGACCTAAGCTTCCTCGTCGCACACTCTGTGAATGATATCCACAGAATTCGTTTGTGCACAATTTGTTACTAACGGTTACTGATCCTATCATAAGCCATTTACAGTGATTCATTATTTATAAATTCGTTATTTAAATACTTGTCTTAATTATAATATGAAAATCAAACCCTGAAAAAATATTCAAATTCAACCTCGATAGAGTCTCTATAGGTTCACTAAATAAGGGTCTAATAAGTGATAGAAGCATGATCGGTCAATTTCATGAAGCGTTTAACGAATTGGTCAACATTTCGAATCGCTTATAGTTTTCATGCTACCATGAATGACAAATGAGCTGCAAGTATAATAATGCATCTTGAACACCCAAAGTATTTTTTCAGAGTGAAATGCATTATACTATCAGAAACAGGCAACTGGATTATTCGGGATAAATTTGATCCTATCCTAAAAAAAATAAAAAAAGTTCTCATTGTGAGTCAGTATTCAAAACCAGGAATATTGACTAGAATTGACAAACCGTATTACGAGCAAACGTATCCTGAGACCGCGGTTGTTTGGGGATTTATCCAATAAATGAAAAACCAAGTGTTGAGGAATTGAAACATATGAAATTGTCAAGGATAAATTGTGTAGCCGACCAAGCAATAGAGCATTTTACAAATGCATTGCGTGGAAACGGGTTAACAGATCTAAGATAAACAAATGGGGGCTAACAGTCAAGGAATTTGGTGCCACAATTCAAAATGTGGCTGAGCTAGAAAAAATATTAAAATTCCCAATAACAGAAACGACATTAACAGCAGAAATATTATACGAATCAAAATATAAATCAAAGAGAACTCCAATCAAGATCATTGATCATAAGGCACACGCGTGGACTAACGCAGTAACAATATTTCTGCGGGATACAACCGTAAAATCCCTTCCGGTAGAGTTTTCCCAAGAGAACTCTGAGGGAGGGAATTTGTTTGATTTTATTCACGCAGAAAGTAAAAACAATCCTATGTCAGTGTGGTTATTTCAGAGTTTTGAAGAACAAGATGGTAAATTCGATCAATTTGTAAGACCTAACGGTGAAATATACCGAACAGAATCTCTTCACGGTGAGATGAGAAAACTCGCTGAGAAATTTTCAACGGATAATAATGCGCAATTACTAGCAAAATGTTTTACAGTCCCTTCAGTTGCAGCACATTTAGCCAGAGAAAACAATCTATGGAAGCAAGCACAATATGAATTCCTCTCAGATGTTCAAGATAGTTGTGTAGATTACTGACATTGTGGATTATGGAATACCAAATATCATCCTAAAAACGTTTTATGGTTGCGTGTTATCCTGGTAGTATTATCGGATATGGAGAACGCGATAGATATTTTAAACGATTTGAGTATCCCACCCACGAGATGACACGAGTTGCGATTAATGGACCACAATGGATTCTGATCTAACAGGATTCGCTCGGGTGGTATCATTTGAGTTCGCTAAAGGACTTCATCCGTGCTGTTATGTTTGGTTTGGTATACATATATGTGAAAAACACTGGGTACCAATAGTGTTATTACGGTATATGGTCGATTGTAAAATACTAATATCGCTGATTGTATGTGAGGCAATTATATCATATCGAGCGCAAACTGAAGTTTTGTTACCACAACCCTATAGTCTTGATAGTATTATTAACGATTTCCAAAAAATGTTCCTGATCTCGACAAAGAATATATTGTTAAAAAATCCAAGGAGATCTTTGAAATCAAAAACAAAAATGCAAAAGATCTCGGTAAAAGAATAATCGGTAAATTCACTAAGGGTGGAGCATATGATCACAAGCGACATTATTCACGATTAAATCTAGATAATTCTCGATACGATTTTATAATCCCGGATGCAACAGCTAGAGATATATTTGTCAGTCGTGAAAATGCCTACATGTCCGATGGAACAAAATTTGGTACAAATGTTAGCTACATTGATTGCGACTCTCCACAATACATACATCTAAGAGCGTCAATGCTGGTTTATATTTCTATCAATTTGCTATCGATGATAAATAGATTTCCTGACACCGCAGTAAGAGTCGCCACAGATTCATTTTATATAGATATCAAACACAAAGAAGCAGTAGCTCGTTTTACAAATTCTGATGAGCGTTGTGGGTCATAGAGAATAAAACAATAAATGTTGCAAGATTATTCTAAATCAGCAGATGTTACGATTGAAGATAACTACATGATAAATAATCAAATAACAGAACTATCCAGTATGTAGATATAGAACCGTTTACTTAAACGGATGTGGCGGGTCTGGAAAAACATCACGAGCGATCGAATTATTTCGGAGAAATCAGACATGATTGGGCTAACACCCACACACAGACTTGCAAGAGAGATGCAACAACGAGGAGTTAATTCTTGCACATAGTACAGCTTATTTCTGTATAAAGGTGACGCATGGACTCCTGATAGAATGGGTGAGAAATATATTCCAAAAATCATTATTTGGGATGAGATGTGCTCAGTGTGATAATGTGTGGCGATCATGGTCGGTTTGTCTCCACATAAATGGCTGACGAATTTTTTTAGATTATTATGAAGAAATTAAGACTGATCATAGAGCACTTGATCCAGAATTAAGTGAGTTCAAGAGATTAATCAGATTACAACCAGATAAAATTCAGTGTGAAATAGCGCGTGAAATAATTTTTGACACCCCATTAAATGATTTTTGGGAAGCGTGGAGACCAAACGATTTGATAGTAGCAACTAGAAAGATAGTAAGAGACACACTTCAAGCGCGGTTGTTTCAAACACACACAGAAACATTCGTAACACTTCCAGTACCATTGTGTTATAAACCAACTGATTCACGAAGACAGAATATTGAAGATGATATTCCAGGACAGACTGAAAAACAAATACTTCTGTTAAATGATATTGTGTTAGTGTCGTCGAAGATGCATTGCGTGCTTACAAATCTCCCTGGACGCTAGGATACGCAATGACGATACACTCATCTCAGGGGTTAACCATCTCTTATTCAGTTGTTTGGATCGTAGATGATCGATCGAGTGGTCGAATTTAGTTTATCTCGCAGTGTCACGAGTACGAAGATTAAATCAACTTCGTAGAATCGTTTTAGATTCTAATGACACCACAATAAGTGATATTGTCAGCGATGATATAATAAGAAGAAAAAAACTCGCTGGTTATAAACAGCAAGATAAGAAAAAATAGGGAATTTGATATTGATGTTGAATTTATAATGATGCTGAAACAACAACAACATAATAATAATCACTGCGCATGCTCTAATTGTATAATGATATGGTCGTGGTCGGATAAAGATTCTGGTCAAATTACCACAGACAAAAAAAAATAGCCGTTTGTTGTCATACACTAAAAAATGTTATGCTGACCTGTCTATAGTGTAATAGACTCAACGGCGCTAGTTAAGTGATCGTGGAGGTAATTGTGTATCCTCGGGTATCACTTGTAACTGTTCACGTGTAAATCCACGCTGAGGAGCAGTTGAATATAATCTATATATTGCAGGTCTACCCGTGGATCTTGTTATGTTAGATATTGCATGCGATGTGACACTCCAGATAGGATCAGTAGCTCTTTTTGTACCACCATCAAGTTCACCTGATTCTTATAAATATCTCACCGTGACATTGCCAAGTAATCGTTATTTTGAAAAATCATTTTCTGGTTTTTGTACGGGTATATGCTTTTTTTGATCGCGTGCATAGGATTCATATTGATTGTTCAAGTAATTTCATTATTTCGTGCAGTTATCACACTTGGTAATCTCTTAACCCATTCACGCGATCGTTTATCCCCTATAACTTCCTTCGCGTAATGATATCAAAATAACCGCCCAGAGCGTGTTTGATTGAATCGTTCAACAATTGCCTGATATCGGTGTATTGCAATATGTCCTCGTCTTACGGTGATATTATGATGCTTCATTGTTGATAACAATGCATACTGAAATTCTTTACCAGGATCAACCTGTAATAGATTTGGCCATTGTAAAGGTCCTCGTCGATAAATTCGTTCAAATGCAACAGATAGCTCTGATGCATCCTTGGTCAACAATGGTTCAGCTTCCTTGTATCTACTCGCAACATCAACTACAGTTAACGCATACTTGCATGTCCGTATATTAACAGTATCATGCGGCATTAATAATATATCAGCCTGATGAACTTCATGTGGAACAATGACATCAAAATGTGCAAAGTGAATTTGTTTAGATGGAGGTAAATAAATTTGCCATATGGCCTGTCTAGATAACCAATCCTCCGTGATAGTATTTTTAACCTTTGCGGCGCTGGCAAGTTTACTAATAGTTGATTTACCTCTCCAGTATCCTCTTGGGGAATAATAAATAGATTCCACATTAATATTAATTACCATCACCTAATACCAGTTTAACTTTCATCGCAGATCTTACTAACCAGTTAGCTAATGATTCCTTGAAAGATTAATTATTAATAGAATTCAACGCATGAATCAATTTCACATCTGCGATATGTCTATGCTGCAGATTGCTACTTTTATAAGCAACATCAATAGCATTTATCGGATATTCGCCGGGTCGGGGTTTGTCTTGGCTAAGAAGTCGAATATCGAGTCTGGTTCCAGGGCCACAGTAATTATATTTTGGAAGATGTTTTTCTCCTGGGTATTTGTCCCATGAAGTCCCGGGAAGTTTTGTCAATTTTGCTGCAATATCACCTCCTCGTTTTTTTTTTTTAAATCAATACCCGATTTCATAGAAGCAAATCTAAATTTTTTGTACCACATTGTACACACTTACTGGCAAGTGCTTATCTGTTATTGCTTGTTGTAATTGTTGTTAAGTCATTTGTACTAGTGCGCGCCTTGCATTTCACACAATATAGATCCATAATTTATTGATAGCAACATGAATGTAATTGATTTTTCAGCAAGGATAAATAAAAACCAATCAAGCATCATCCCGCGTTACCAAATTATATAAGAATGCTTATCATTGGTCCATGTGTAAGTGGCAAGACACAGTTGTTACTTAATCTGATAATGAGATGGATGACGTGGCACAAGTTGTATTTGATAGCACCATCAGCAGATGATCAAGAGTGTTATGAAGTGCTTAAGAATGTTAACGAGAACGCGAAATCGTTACATGAAAACGATGTTATCGAATTAATAAGTGATATCGACGAAGCCCCAAGCATTGATTCCATTGATAAATATATCAACAATTTAGTCGTATATGATGATGTACTCGCGGATAGGCAAGAAAATCCTATCAAAATATTCTTGCGTGTTAGACATAGAGACACAGATGTGATTTATCTTACTCAGAGATATACACAAATTTCTAAAGTGATCAGAGACAATTGTAATATTCTCGCGGTGTTTAATGGAGTTGATACTCACACACTTAAAAATATTCATCAGACCTGGTGTAGCGGTGTGGACTATAATCGTTTTAAAAATTTCTTTAGTCACGCTGAGTCAACCCCACATGGATTTGATTCATGATCAAATGATTCATGATTCACGATCAAGATATCGTATCGGACTTGATCAAATATTCGGTTGAAACCGAATTCATTTGAAACCATAGCCTTAGTTTGACAAAGAGACACCTCGTATGAAGCCGAAACTGTCAATTTTTAGTTTGTCTGAATTAGTTTCGGTCTGTTCATCCTCTCTACTACTTCTTTAGGTAACCGTTTTGGATTGACTTTTTCTCTACAGAAAGATCAGAACATATTGGTAAGAGAGAATGAAACTTAGTACTAAACCTACGCTTCAAAGCCACCCATTTTTCTAGCGTAGTGTAAGGCAAAGAATAACTTTAGCACCAAACGTGGAACATCGATAAACACTAGGTATGAATAATATAAACTTTTGTTAAAACTCTAATTCTTAAACTATGCAACCGAAAGTTGCAAAACAAACACGTTTTGTAAAATCAACAAATAATGTTTTATCTACTTTACATAGCAAAAATTTAATAAACACTTATAGATTTGTAAATAAAGTCCTAAATAATTCACAATGTCACATTTTAATCCGTACGCATATAATGTTCTTAATGATATCCAATAGTCTTGACTGTCCAGATGTACCAATAGTCCTGAAAGTAATGATTTGCCAAAATTCTTAAATGTGTTCACAATGATCACAGAGTAATGTAACAGTCCAAATATCAATGAAAATTTTGTAATTACAGGGTAAAAATTAAAGAAATAATTATTCTGGAATATAAATGAAAACAACTGAAAATTATTTTAAATACTCATCATGAAAAGGAATAAATATTCGACAAAACCCCTCTTTATATTATTTAACTAATTGGAGGAGCTGAACTAGTATGGACCTTAAACTGTTGTAAGGCCAATATCAAAGAAAAACATTCCATCACGGTTGTGTCATTATTTATATTGTGCATCTTTATTTATTTAGCAAATAACTAACACACTGTATGATTCACATCATGTTATGTTCCTTAATCGGTACTTTACCAGCTATTATAACAGTTCCATCAACATAAATTTGGATCTGATACTTTTTAAAGTATGTCCTTTACTTTATCAAAGGATTCCTAGCACTCTTGGCACTTAAACAAACGTTCCGATAATATCCGGCTATATCCAAACATCGCATCGGTTTTTTGCATCTTTTTGGTACTGGGAATTCAGAGATGGCATTGACTTCCCCATGGTTAAAGTGTCTTCGTTCAATCATATTTCATTAAAATGTGACACAAGCACGGCAAAACTCGCATTTGCCTAAACTAATGGTCCCTCGAAGAAGTTCAGAAGTGACTTTTTCAGTATCGCTCTAGATGATGGCGTCGTCCATGTGCGCAACACAAGTATCTATACCATATATATTGTTCATTAAACGCTGGAATGTAGGACAATTTGTAAAACCACATGGCATAACATAAGCTTATTAGGTTCATCTGGAGCTGAGAATGCTGTTATAGTGAGTGGAATTCGCTTCATTTATATTACAAGGTCAAACTCTGTAAGATTTTGCATTTCAAATGTTGTCAATGCAATTATGTATTCTTGTCATTCAAAATTAAACCTTTTTGCTTGCACTGTTGACGTTAGAATTTTTAGTACACTTGCAAAATGTATGATCTAGTTTCTGTGTAATAATACGTTGTAAATTCCAATTACTTTAGGTTCTATGAAATCGCTCTCCATTACATATTGAATTTCGTATTTCAAAACATCATCATGCTTGATAAAATCTACTGTGTGTCTGCTAAATATTTCGTCAAATGCAGAAATAGGATGCAGATGAGGCTTAAGTGTCTTCTTTTTGGATTTTCCTACCATTTGACAATAGGGATACGACCAAAACTATTGAGTATTATAATAGGGATATGATTTGCAGAACGAGAATGACAAGGAACATTGCAAAAATGCATGGATGATAAGTCTCCAAAATAGAATTAAAATTGGTCTCATGTCTTAAATACTCGAATATTTGCCATAGTGGTATGTTAATAATGTTGCTTATTTTTCATCCTGTAACAACTATAAATGACTAGCAAGTACATTGTACAAGGCAAATATAAATATTTCTCAATAGTCTTATCGGATAATTTATTTATGAAAGTGTAGTGCTTTGTGATTTTTATGTACTCGTATGAGATTTATATTGATTTTTTTTATCAAACAGTTGTTAAAAGGAAGGTATAGTGACAATATAATCTTTTTGAATCAAGGAATAAGTAAATGCTGTGAGAGCAGCTTCGCTCAACGATTCCAATTTTGCTCATCAAGATTTAGGTATTAGTATCATTATGGACGCACCCCTTTTCCTCTTTAATTAGTACAAGTTGTCTCAGGTTATCATAATTATATTCTGTGTAAGATATCAAATAGTTTTTGATTTTCCCTGCCAAATGCAACGTTGTTAGTCAAGGAAAAACCACCAGCTGTGCGAACAGCACCTTTCAGAAAGTTTACCTTTGTCTCAACAAGATTGGTCTTTAGATTACTATGAAGTAATGTCTTTAACGCTTTCATTAACAAGAGCTGCTTCTAACTATCGTAATATTTATAAACCTTCTGGACTGGGAATCAGTTGTCAAATTGTTGTTCCTTTTCCCGTGCACATTTGACATAAGTATTTCATTTTCTTTTCCATAATTCCTATATCATGTTGAAATACGTGTCACCTCAACGTTCTAATATATAAGTGACTTAACGTTTTGTGATGTCCTGCCATTCTTTCAATTAACCACAATAACATAATCCATAATGTCCTTGTCTGAATTCACTACAATTCAAAGTTAATTTTCCATAAATATTATTAAAGAACACAATGAATTCACAGAGAATATTAATATGAATACACAATTCCACCCAGGTGAAATAATGAACATTAACACTACTTTTGCCTACAGATATTTACGCAAGAATAATAAATTCACCAGTAAGCAAAAGTGTACAGAAAAAATAAAACAAAGACATCTAAGAAAAGGAAAAAAAATGTAGGACAAAATCCTACTTTTAGAGCTTTCTAAATTGTCAACAATATAACATTTGTTACTAAAATTATAATAAAGAACATGGTAAACATAGTGTCCTTGAATTAGGCTGAGATAATGATCCTAATATTCAACACAGACTCTTATAAAAATATTAATCGTTTTATACAAAATAAACCTAACATCAGCATTTGTAGTTAGGAACAACGTGAACTTGATTTTGGACAAGATCATGTCCGAGAAACAATTATAGATAATCATTGACGAAAACTAACAAATACAAATTAAATGTACGTAACAACTTAACCACATCTTGTTTGTACCGACAGTGAAGTGAAGATCTAGCGAATTGTGCAAATACGTACACATTCAAATTAAAAGTCCAATGCTCTCTTTGCTGTTTAAATTTAATCTTTTTTAATGCAATTTCTCAACTTGAAGGTATGTTTCTACTTCTTTATCATGCCAAAAAGTTAGGTACTAACCTAATATTTCTGGCGGTCGCGTTATCTGCCTGCAAGTTATAATTCTAGTACTTTAACTTGAATTTAAAACAACCACCCACCCCCAACCCATCGCTTTAGACAAATCACAATGCCTGGCGAACTCATAAGACTTGACGTTTTATCTAGACTCTAACTCTCCCTGGATAGGACTTGCGGCACAGTTTACTACATTAAATAATATTATGAAACCGTGCTGGTTTCACAAAAAAATTCTCAATTTATGAAAGCAACACCTTCATCTGAGAAAAATAAATTAAATATACGAGCAAATTCAATTTAAAATTTAAAGAAATATTTTCATATCTCCAAAATGTTTAAGTGATATTCAGATCCCATACGAATCCTCAATTTTTACTACGACTCCACGACATAATCTATTAACAGAAAGAATCAATAGACTTTAGAAAATCAATAAAGTTATCTAAGTTACAGGGTAAATTTTAAAAAAAACACTTACAGTATTGTGAATTAAATCCCAAAAAGTCATAAATGCCCTTATCACATTTCCAAACCTATAGAATGTTCCAAATAAATTGGAATAGTTTTGAATATCCTAATGTACCAATTGTCTGGAATGTTTTGTTGTGCCGATGGTGTTGAATGTCACGATATACCAATAGTTTTGAATATGTTAATATAATCCTAAAGTAAAGTGTTACTCCAAATAAGAATGAATGTGTGTAACCCAAATGAATACTTTAAATACTGTATTCCTAAATAATTATAGCTAAAGACAACTGCAAGCAATTTCACAGACTGGTATTAGACCACGAATTAATAATTTGCTTACTAAACCCCTTTTATTGCATATTTCAGTTAAGCTATAACTCAGTAGTTTTGTCTGGAAAACTAATAGAAACTTCCACATACTCATAAACAAGGTTAGGCCTGTTAACCACTTACAATCATAACAAAAATCAGCTAAGCAAGAACACTATCCATAACGATTAAAAACAGACAAAAATGAAAACACTATTCAAATTAAATATACATTAACAGCTCCCCTTATGATGAACGAGAAAGATTTATACAAAAATCCTTTCTTTACATAGTAATCAATTATTCAACTGATTCAATAATATATATATATATATATATATATATATATATATATATATATATATATATATATATATATATATATATATATATATATATATAAATGTATATAATATAAATGTACATAACAAAAAACAAGAGACTTAAGACTTGAAGAACAATTTGCCTTTTTTTCTTGAAAATGTTTGCTCTTTCATATATCGGTTCTCTTGTCGTTTTTGTAAAATTTGTGTTTTTCGCTTTAAAACCCGACTCATGCATCTTCGAAATGTCTGAGCGAACCGAACTTCATACATTTCTCTATTTATTATTCGATGAAACTCTGAGTGAATCAACAATGATAAATTAACTCATTCGCTTGAACACGTTTGTAAATGTTCGCACAGAAATCAAGGGAACAAAGAGTCCTTGTAAAAGAAACAAAACCCTACCGCATGTTATGATTTAAACCGCTGATTCTGATGTCGTTTTTGCAAGCTAAGATGTTAATTTTCTTATATAGTAAGTACTTACACTTTATCACATATTTACTTTATTTCAAATTTAAAACATTATTTATATTTATAAAACTACGCTCTCATAAACATTTCTACTATACAATATGCTTGATTATAAACGTTCGACATTTTCAACATGTATACTCTTCTGTAGTTTGCTTACCTGCAGCAGACACCTGCACTTGATATACCTGCATATACATTTTGAAGTTTTGCACCTGCTGTGCAGTAATATATATTAATTAAATATGGAAAATATTCAATTTTAATACAATATACTTTTTAAGAGTTAGCTGTTCCCCGTTTTTGCATTTGGCCAGCAATAAGTGCAGGTGGGCCTGGGTATAGCTCTCAATAAACGTTTGTTTATTTGCAACACCTGATGTATGTATCCCACTCACCAAATTACAATTTAAGTCCTGCTGGTATACTGGGTTTCATCAAGCTGGTATCTGTCATAAAGTTTACATCAAAGAATATTTCAAATTAATTTGTATGGTGTTAAATCAAATCATCACTTTTCCAATGCATGCACTTATACAAACTTAATTTTCGATGAAATCAAGAAACTTGAGATTTTAAGTGAACACTAGTTTCTTCTTTTGTCATTTCATGACAACAGCAGATTGGTGAATGTCAAGAAAAGGTATGTAAGAAAACATAACAATCAGTATAGTTGATATACGCCATCAGCATTTGATTTTTTTTTAAATATGCGAAACTTTGATGATCGTTTAAACAGGATTACCAAATATTGATTTTCTTCGAAACCTTTCCCTTTCGAAACTATACTTGTGATGCTGTGTTCACAATAACTAAAGTGTTTATTAGATTGGTTTTATTGTCTTGGAAATGAATGTTCCCACAAGCGTGATAATTGAAATTAGAGATGTTTGCAGAATAATTGTTTTCAAGGTGAGTTCACGAAGATGGTTTTAGCGAGTTCCGACCTTCTAAAAGCCATTTATAGGTTTCTATGTACAGTCATCATGCTGATGCACAGAGATAATTGGTAAAATGATGCTGTTACGTGCATTTCTTCTATATGAGAAGTGCCTTGTGAAATTGTGCGTACGAGTGTTGGAGAAGGCCGTCACATTATGCAGGGAAAGATCAATTAGCCGGTTTAAGCAAAATAATTTTATTTATAGTAGATATATATCTATCTCTTGCGATTACAACTCGATTAGCCTAAGAAGTGATACATACGTTTAGAAATACATGATATTTTCGAATGACCGTGTTTATTCAAGTCGGGTAACGGCCTAAATTCTTCATTGTTATAGGCGGAATTCGTTATGCGACAACGAAATTATTATTTTCAAAGTCACAATTAAAAATTACACAGAGACACATGAAGGTAAAAAAATACAATAATGTCAGGTCGCATAAATTCGTTACACTAAATGAGTTTAATGTATGTATTCATAAGACCTGTGCTGAAATGAAATCAAGATTTGTGAAGCAAACATCAAAAACATAAACGCTAATTTCTATACCGGATATATGCTAAATGTGTAGTATTCTCTTTAACGGTATGTATCATTGATAAATGCGAGCGAGGTGTAAACTGACTCCACTCCCCCTCCAAACATCAACAACAACAACATCAACAACAATCAAAATTAGCAGAAGTGCAAAACTACCTGCCGAAACATGTACTAGAGTTATGCTTAAAATGTAGGACTTCACCTCCTGGGATCCCAATTGGGATTCTTAACTACATAATACTTTCCAACACCTGTATACAATCCACTACACGATACATCAAGCTGAGTCCCAGTGCAAAATTTGAATTTCATTGTAAATCGTGAGATAACGAATCAAAGAAAAGGTATGATTGTATTACCAGGGCATATAAATCCAGCTCAATGAAACGTTAAGGTTAAAACTTCACGATAAATCATTATTTTTTCTCTGAGAATGATAACACCAATTATAAAAGACATTTATCTAGATTATACATTGATCTTTCTAAGCGATAGTTTCAGATTTAAAGTGATCGTGTATAAGGCTGAGAAAATTTGATGCAAACTAGGATACTGAGTGCCTTACACATGAATGTTTTGTTTCTAATGAATATTTTTTATAATGGGGTAAGTCTTAAATATGTTCGCAGTAACTGGAGTTTACATATTGATTTTGATGGAAGATAACTCGGACTGTGAAATTTCGACTGACAGGTGGGTGTCTTCAAAATGAAATCAACCTTAACAGGCATAAGCTATTGTAAACTGTGAAATCTAGCCCTGATAGGTAGGAGTCTTTTCAAAATGTGAAATCTAGGAACTTCGTTGTAACTTTCTTCCTTGATACACAAAAGTCTTTTACACATATCATTTTTAAGCATTGACACCATATTTAATTTTTTGAATGTCTAAAGAGTTAATTTCAAGAAGTTTCGTCGGATGCGTAGCGCAGACACACAACAACCTCAATTCAATCTGGTACGTAAGGTTACTTCGAGCACGCAGATCCACGGATGAATAGACATGCACATAACCATGTACCATCCTAATTGCAAGAAATTAGCACAAAACGTGGTAACCGCGTAATTGTCAGACAAATTTTCAGATAATTAAGCTATTCGTCAAAGATAGACACCTTAAAAAGAAACATAAAAGCACACGTAGCAAATCAAAAGTGAGGAAACACCTGAAGAATTAATTTGTCTGAGTGAGAGGGACGCTAACACAAGACTTTACAGAATCAGCCAATCAGATGAAAAAGGGTTTTGAAAATATTTATTACATGTCAGTTTTAAGTCAGATCAGAATGGCAAATATTGTCAACGGAGGGATGGTCTGCAAACAAGTGTATTATCGGTATGAATATCCCAAAAGCATATGTTTATTGATATGTAAAAACATAGAAATTCAAATCATCTTTGATTTCATTCCCGAATAATTCATTTAAATGTAGATGTATAGTTATATACACTGTAACTTTTGAAAGACAAACTTAAACCAGATTTCTTCCTCCACAGATAAAGACATCGTCCATAAGAACGTAAATACATCCAGCTCGAATCTATCTTTTTGGGTGCTTACAATTGGTCATATATTCAAGCATGTAAAGAAATTATTTCAAATAATCCAATACAACTAACTCGAATATAAATATATTTTGTAACATTTCTTTTCAGTCTCGTGAGTATTATATATTAAGAAATATATCATTTGTACCACCACATGAAACTTCAACACTGCATTGCCAATCGTAATCATACCCGATATATTGTGCTCCGAGCTTTAAACAAAATACGTTATTTAACGGCTACAAATAACGGCATAGTCTCGGTGGTTGACACTAAATTAGGCTTTCGGGAAACAAATTAAGTACTAAATAACAGTTTTGAATAATTAAATGAGAAAAAAATCCTTTCACAGCAAAAACAAATTGGACAGCTCTCTGTCTTTAAATAAGATTATTCCAATACAAAAAGAAAAGCTTAGGGTTGTAAATCTTGCTGAAATGGATTTAGAAGAATTCCTTTCCATAAAGTAATTACTGATGTGGTGGAAGTGTTCTAATCGTTTTAGTATATATATATATATATATATATATATATATATATATATATATATATATATATATATATATATATATATATATATCTTGTGTTCTTTGAAAGAGATCAAACTATTGGGAGCTGTGGTTATATAATTGATTTCGCTTTGATACATCCTGAATGTTTTTCACAGTATCTCCGTTGGTCACAATGTTGACATAAGTGACATAAGTCAAACGAGTGATTAAAAGAATTTAAAGAGAATATTTGTTTTATTCAAAATTAATTGTTGGCAAATACCACTTTTTAAGTTATTTCGTCGTTGAATGATGAAAACACGCTGTGAGTATACTTACATTCATGACAAGAATTTCCGTACATATCCTAATTACAGGAACAACCAAATTACCATGATTCATACAACTGGAAAAAGAAAACTGCGATAAACCGATATAGCTTTAATACTGCGCTCCTATAGGTAATCAACATTCGGCCAGTTCAATAAAAAAAAAAAAACAGGTCTGTTACTACAAAAAAACGCGATTTATGAATGCGTTTATAAGCATGGTTTTGACTGGAGACTTTTTTTTCTATATTATCTAAACCAATAATGAAAATCCAGGTATGAGTGATTAGTAGTCTACATAGCTAAATATAAATAAAAACATGTTACTCAATTTCATCGCAGTTCAATCAAGCATTCCACTGTTCTCATTATCTTTCTTGATCATAAATGGCCGTCACATCTGCAGAGAGAGAGAGAGAGAGAGAGAGAGAGAGAGAGAGAGAGAGAGAGAGAGAGAGAGAGAGAGAGAGAGAATCTCAGATAAATGAAAACCTGGAGCACTAAGTACCATGCAGATACCCGAGCTCCTACGAAGATGTGTACACATCCCAATGGGATTTTCTCACGGTGTTAAACCAATGAAAATAATTTTGTAGGTTCCTTTTCTAGGTGTTATTACAGAATTTTGCCATGTTTCGTTTAATAACATCTTAAACTGCTTTTTATAGCGGACACAAACGGCAGAGTTCTGAAAAGATACCTCCATCCGTGAATACGAACGCCGATTTTTTTTAGTAGATCTTCACTCAGCAGAAAATGAATTTATATTTATTTGTAACATAAAATAATAATGTGTACGCTGTTTCTTACCAATCGGTGAATATAATTTTCACTGAAAATAATTCTGCCAGCCTCTTTTATTTTCAATTGAAAACTGAAAGCTTCTGCGTCAGATATAGATATATACACACACATACATACATACATACATACATACATACATACATACATACATACATACATACATACATACATACATACATACATACATACATACATACATACATACATACATACATACATACATACATACATACATACATACATACATACATACATACATACATACATACATACATACATACATACACACATACATACATATGTACATACGTACGTACGTACACGAACAATTAACAGTTTGGATAAGGAACATACAAAGTTTATGATTCTTTTGGATGGTGGATATATTTCTTATACTAGTGCGAGGACAATGTCAATGTATTGATATATTTTCGAAAACTATTTATGCTTGGTGTCATGTGCAATAAGCATATATCGATTATGAACGAAACAGTCTTCACATTGTGTTATTATAGACGTAAATAAAAATTAAGATTTGAAACTTTTAAAGAAATTATCAGCAACAAACAGTTTATCTTGAAAGTGGCATTAATTCCAGTATTTTCAGTCACACGCAGGTTGTAAACGAGCTAATAAATAATTCCTGCAGATGACATATAATAATAATTCAGATCTTGAGATTAAAAACAACTCTGTCATTTGCAAGACTTTAATCCAATTTAAAGTAGACTAAATCCAAATTAGCGGGAATATTGCCGCTAAATAACGAAGATCTATTCGCTTCCATCCTAGATTATGTCACTTGCTCGATGTAAATATCGAACTCCAATTCTCAAGGTTGTAAATAAACTTCATTTCTACCACTTTGTCTCTAGACATGCTTATTATGAGCTATAATCATATGATCAATGATCGTACCAAATGATTGCCTTCATTTTTTTCAACAAGGTATCACTCCACTATTAGGATTGGTGTTTACGATTATCAAAAAGAAAATAACATCTAAAATCAGAAGTTCCAAGCTCATCTTTATCTTAAGTAGGTCCTTTAATAAGGTTGTAATTATCAGTGACCGTGTGTTTGAAAAATGCCGTCATAAAGTTTCAAAACTGATTCATCGCACTTTTGTATGCCTGACAGCTTCCAGCAAAGGGTATTGTACATAAATGATTTTCTGTGGCTCATTGTTAAGCCAGTTAAATGTGGCATGCAACAATTGTTACCCCAAAGATGTGCAAAGTTACAAGACGACCATATATACTATTTAGAGTATTACTTTCAAACTAATGATTCCGAATGATTAAACCATAACTCCCTTTAAAACTGAAATGCATTATATGATTATATAATAAATACATAGCACAAATGTAATAGTGGTGTGATCTCTAAAGCCCATTAAACGGGTAACACGATTCATGGTACATTGATTCTTAAAATTCGTTCATCGTGCAGGTTTTGTTTATGAAATTTTGGATGGCTCACTAGAACAAAGGTCACTATCATTGATTATAATATCTTTGCACTATGGACGGAGTTTTAAAAGTCAAATGTCTATATATGATAAGTCGCAATACTTCTAACAGCCTTTTCGGAAGCAATTTAAACAGATAACGGTTAACAAGGAATATAAAAAAATATTTCCCTGAATGAATATGATATTAGCATATGTCTTCCAGGTGACAAACACTAATTTCAGAAAACTTGTTATAAAAGTTAAATATTCTGCTTTTATACCTATGAACTCTCTTAAGAGTCTAGCCCAACTGCGAACTTCACCGACGCAGATCTGTCGTAGCATAATGCAATGATAGATCTGGGTCTATACAGTTCGTTAGGAGTGACCTGGAGAACAGTAAGACATACAATGCTGTTAATAAAAAAAAGTTATACAGCGTCAGTAGGTCTAAAATAGGTTTAAAATATTAATATCGAGTTCTAACTATCAAAATGCCTGAAAAAATTAAGAACGAAAATTTAGTTGTTTTTTTTTTATATAAATGAACGGACATTATTGAAATTTCCAACATGTATTTTCTTTCGGTCATATGATGTCCACTCCACGGGTACTAACCCGTTCAAGTCATATAACATCAACTCTACGACTGTTGTCCTGAATGTGTGTATACATGGGTACGAGTCCCTTTAAGTCATATGACATCCACTACCACAAATATTACTCATAAGGTTAGAATGCATAGAAACAAATAAATAATGAATTCGACGCGATCTTGACGAAATGAAAAGAAGGCGATATTTAGTACTATAGTTAATATTTTATTAGGCTCATAGAACTGTGAGATGGACATATCGAGTGATATTTCCTTCGACCAGACAGGTAACACAGTGTTAATCCAAACATTATGAAGACGGCAAATAAATCAATTTTATGTGGAATGCATTTCTAGTTAGCGAGAAATCCGTCACCCGATTGTATAGCTTATTTAACTCCCAATTAACAGGACTTCTGCAACCAAAATGTATAGAGCGTATAACACGTTCACAAGATATTGGCATTTTTGGGTGCAAATGTTGACATGCTCGATTTATGGTACATGGTACATACTATAGAAGAAATGAGTAGCTTACTTACTGACCATATGGATGCCAATTTCCAGGTGTTGGTTGTTGTTGTTGAAGAGCTTAACACCATGTTTCAGCGCAAGATAAGCTATACATTGCGGCCAGTATAAATGGCAGAGGAAGAACCAGGGAAACCCCCCAGAACGAACCGCCGATCCACTAAAAGCTATTGGCAAGCTTTCTCACGTACCCACATTTGCCGAGCCCGAGACTCGAACACACGCACACAGAGGTGAAACGGTATTGATCCGCAACGCTGAGAGCTTTAGACCACTTGGCCACTCGGGGGCCATGCCGCTATTGGAAATAGATTGGCAGTCATGAAAAGGAGATAAATACATTTTACGATGAGTGACTCCTGTAAATAGTATTCCTTTCAGTGCACATTAATTATGAAACAATATAGTATCATCAACGAACAACTAACGTTTATGTATGAGAGACAGTACTGATCAGTACAATAAGTATGACTATTGTTGTACTAAATGACCCTATAATCTTTGTATTTATTTATTTTATTTATTTATTTATTTATTTATCTAATACATAATATGGAAAAGTCGCTGACAACATTACTGGAGACAACGTCACCACCAGCACTATCAGAGATAATGTAAAAGCAAGTACTACTGAAAAAAACGTTCTTGCCAGCACTACCTGAGACGTTATCATGAGATTATAAGAGGTTTGCGCAGAGAGAAAGAAATCCCAAATCAAGAGGTGACTATTTGTTATCATACGTAGCTCTGTCGAGTACAGTTGTGGGGGGAGGGGACATATAATGTAACCCTGTGACTAGGATTTATTTTTTCCCACCCGTGCGACAGAGAAATCTGTCTGTTTAGCTAACCTTACTTTTCCTATCTCGGTATGGTTATCACAGACCTGTCGTCTCAATTATGGTGTCCACGTGCAAGAAAGTACTTTTAAAAAGAAACCCCTGATGTGCTCTTTGTGAGTAACGGAGTTGTTATTAAATCCAAAAACAACAAGTATGAAACAAGAAATTCACTCATAAAACAACTTAAGCTCTCTCCAACTTTGAAAACAGCATACAAAATATTTTGAGGTACACACACAAACAAGACTATCTATAGATACTCCAGACACACAGGCCACACAAAACCAAACTCTCTGACGTGCTACAGCAAAGCCGGCAAAACCCAAAAATGTGTTATGTCAGAATGGTTGATTTGAACTTTATGGAACACATACAATCCGCCTCAGTTAAATCAAATATAATAAAGAGATTGCAAATGTAAACTCCTGTACTTACCAACCATAGTTGCTCATTGATCAGTCGGTATGCTATTCTACAAATGATTTCGATGTAGTACATCATCGCACTAGTTAGAGCAACACTTGCCATATTTCCAGGACAGAAAATATAGATTTCCTAAAATGTCATGAATTAAAAATTGAGGTAACTACAACTTTCGTTAAAACTATACTCTCTAGGCAAATTGTACTGCAAAATATCGTACTGTTGCTTGCCATAGAACGTTTTTCAAATTAGAACTAATTAAAGTTAAAACTTAACAGTATAAAATATATTAATTAGTTATTTCAATTTCATATGACATCAATCGATTAAATGTGATAATATGGTAATACTATCCAATGATTATTTGCTTCTATTTTCTGATGTGTAGAACTTATATACATAGGGTTGAAAGGTCACCCCTTTGCCTGCATTAACATATTAGCATTACTGGGCAGTACATCTATTTAGTAAACCAAAAGCACGTGGTTAAAGACGATCATGCGCAATATTTCTAACACAAAACAATTATAACTCTCTTTTTGACTCTCTCTCCTTTTTCTAAGAATATAACTAATTATATTTATATAAATGATCAGATATTAATAACATAAATCTGATAACAATTATATAGAGTGGAAGGCAATAGTAGTACCTGATGAATGCTGTGTTTTGAATCTGCTAATTAAACTATAAAAATGGAGGATTATTTAAATTTAGTTGAACAAAATTGGATGAGAAAAAAATATGTCAGTGTTTACTCCAAAACAAGGAAATCTCAGTCGTGGGGTTTTGTTATGATATGCCTTGAGGGGAGACAAATAATATAGCCCATTGATTTCCAACATAGAATCCATTAGATTTCATTAATCTTTGTACAAATACAGACATAGACTATTTTTATCACATGTCATTGTTCCAGTTAAATTTTAACATTTTCGAAACATGATATTCATCAGGTACTATTGTTCTCTCTCATTTTATTTAAGATCATCAAGAAAATCGGAATAGTCATCTTAGTAAAAAGGAAACAAAATCAAGAAAACAAAATTGTTACGTGTTGGAGTATAATGAGCATCTTAATCAACGTGATATTGTTTTGTAAATGCAGCTCATTACTACGAATATGTTAATGAGGGCTGTGGGGTGACTTGTCGATCATAGGTACACACGTTATACAATTGGAAATAGAAACATACAAACATTTTATAATATTACTGTATGGTTACATTTAATTGATGGATATCATAAGAAAATAACAATACGTAATTAATATCGTTTATACGGAGAACTTTTAATTTTCACCAGTTTTAATTTGCAAACGTTTTATTATAGGCAGCGGTAAAATACAGAACAATATTGGGTACAGTTCTAACGAAGTGTGTACTGACTTATAGTTCATACTTTTCTTGGAACTTTCTTGTTTTCGGGGGGCCCGAGTGGCCGAGTGGTCTTAAGCGCTGTCCGTTACGGATCACTGCCATCTCACCTCTGTCTGCGTGGATTCGAGTCTAAGATTCGGCTAATGTAGTTATGTGAGAAAGGTTGCCAGTAGCTTCTCGTGGGTCGGTGGTTCTTTCCTGGGGTTTTCCGGGTTCTTCCTCCACCATTAATACTGGCCGCCATGTATAGCCTATACTGTGCTTAAAAATGGCGTTAAACCATAAAAAAACAAAACAAAACAAACTTGTTTTCGGTCCTGGAAAAATGACAACGTTTGCTATTACAAGTATAATGAAACGCTGCATGGAAATCTTTTGGAATCACGCGTGGACTAATGAATGCACCACTCTTATTGGTAAATGTAAGAGTCATTTGCAACTTCAGTACAATGTTTGACTCAACTGTGGCTGGTTGTGGATGTTCAACAAAGTTCGAGGAACGCAGGTCTGACAACGCATTTCTGTTTGTTGAAGGCTATGCGGCAGCTCTTGAGAGAATTGTGATATGTGTAGACAGTGATGTGTATAGTATGCGTGTCTTGAGCAGCGTTTTATGTCTTAGTTCGTTCCACACAGCATGAATTATGTTTTCAAATCTCTAAATCAGTAAATTTTTAGGTCAGCGCCATTAAATGCAGTTAAAAGTACCTATTTCTTTTCACACGAATTATTTAAAACGAATTAGTTACTTTTAGCTACATTTATTGACGCTGACCTGAAAATTAATTTAATTACATTTACATGTATAATAAAAATCGCCATGTTGTGTGGCATGAACTTAGTTTCTAGTATAATACCCAAAAATCTCGATTACGTGTGCGTGTATAGATTTGTTTCCCTCTAAGTATTTTGTATGGTGTGTTATCAAAGCTGGAGAAATCTTAAATTGCTTTATAAATAAGTATCATTTTGTTACATGTCTTGTGTTGTTGTTGCTGTTTGGTTTTAGAACCACTCTGTCAGGCACAGCATAAACAGCTAGGGTTTCATCTTGCAAAAGTAATTCCTATCGCGTGGACACCATGCTGAGACGACCAGGCTAGGATATATAAAAAAAGTAAAGTTAGAAATAGAGATAGATTTCTCATTAGCATGTGTGAGAAAGTACAATATACGATAATGAGCAGAAAGCTTTTTGGAAACTGTCTTTCCTATTATAAACAGCATCTTCACTTTTACTTTACAGTGTGCATTATCGGCAGTGAGGCAGTTGCTCAAGCCAACCGTTCGAGGGATCTCAACTTCCATAGCTTTCATTTTTACCTCATTTAAACAGCGTTTATTTATTGTGCATGGTTTAGTTGATTCTAATTTGATACGAGTGATATATGCGCGTGCAAACACTTGCGCATGTAAATAGGAGAAATAATTTGTATATGGATCATAATTCGTATGCAATATTTATTAAGCCAAACACAGTTTGGCTCTAGACTGGTTGATCTTTATTGTTAATTTTCCATTTCGCATCAGGCGTGAAACATTAATGTACCAGTCTAAGTAGTACGAGAGTGTTAATTTCAGCTATAAACCATATAAATTACTCTTTTAAAATTACTTTTAGTGCCATAGCTAGTACTTTATTAGTGAAAAACAATCAACACATAATAATACCCCTATGTTGTGAAGCACATATTTCTTTCTTGAATCTTTATTAGAAGAAATCAAACGCCTCCAACGTGAATGTTAAAACTCACTTAACCTGTATACACACGTGAGTCACACTCTAGGCATTCCCGATAAATAGCTCAAAAACCGGCAACACAATATCTTCTAAATATTTACACAGATGAAAAGTTTTTTAGAAGACCTTTTTTAATATTTTTGGAATATTATAATTACTAGTTGTGACAATGGCTTTGTTTTCAGTGAAAAGAAGATCAATTTTCCATCTGTATAGTTTTCTTACAATGCGATTATTTTATTTAAACTACGTTACGTTACGTTGAATTAGCAACATTGTGCATTGCATAACCAGACTAAATGCTAAAACTAAAGAGAAAGTGTGCCAATAAACTTTAGATAATACTTGTCACTCAGCTATAAGGGAAAACGTGTCACTCAGCTCTCAGGGAAAACGTGTCACTCAACTATAAGGGAAAACATGTCACTCAGCTATAATGGAAAACGTGTCACTCAGCTATAAGAGAAAACATGTCACTCAGCTATAAGGGAAAACATGTCACTCAGCTATAAGGGAAAACATGTCACTCAACTATAAGGGAAAACGTGTCACTCAGCTATAAGAGAAAACCTCTCAGTGAAGTATTAGCAAAAATTTGTCACTCGCAGTTAATACGAGTAAATTTTATTTGTTTTGTTGAGTACAAAGCTACATTTAAATATATTATACTACCCAATTTGAAAGACGGTTAGTTTCAAAATAGATATAGTTTATGGTTATGAATAGACAGTAGTATAGTATGTTTTGTTAGAAAAGTTAATGTTTCCATTCGATTTATGTTCCATTGTCTTATTTCACAAATTCTTGAACAGCTTATCATGTTTCGCGTAGGATTCATTGAAAATACTGAGAAATGCCTTACTCTTTAATTAAAAATGCATCTAATCTAAGTAATGTGTTTAGTAAAATAAAATAGCACACGGTAATGTGTATATTATGAAAAAGCGAAACTCTATAAGTGTAACCTAATAACGATTTGGCACATAACTAAATACTTACACTGGAAGACAGCAGGTTAATTCACGGACGGATTTCACTTATATAACATGACATCTAGAGATGATCAAACAGCTACTTTTTTATATCACACGGGTGAAAGTTCCGATCGATTAATAATGAAGCTGCACTCTTCCACATTTAACAAACACAAACACACACGCACGCACACACAGACACAATAGTGCTGACTCTAGCATTTGAGACATTAGCATAACAAATCAAGTTATCATGAAATTAACATATAAACGGTATAGTATAAAGCTGATCGTCGTCGAAACCCATTTGGGACAATCTGCTCCTCGATCAACAGTGCCCGCCTGTGCCGGATAGTTAATCATTTTTCATGAGTGCGCATTTAACATAAAAGATTGTCATTTGCAGAAAATAACAATTCATGATGCATTATATATATATATATATATATATATATATATATATATATATATATATATATATATATATATATATATATATATATATATATATATAATGTTTACCACATTTGCTTTTGTGCAGAATGTGAAGTGTTTGCATGAAATGTATGAGAAATATTTTAGATATTCTCTACTTGCAAAAGACACAGGACAATAATTTACAAGGCAGCTAGAGTACAGACGTCACAATACATCGATAACGTCACAGTGAACCGCATTTGATCCGTCATGCAGAATCTGTTGTTTTTTTTTTGGTTGTTTCTTTTTGATTGTTTGGGATTTTTGCGTTGTCTTTATTCTATTTATTTTTTTTGTGCAGGAGCCGGGGGTTGTTTGATTGTGGGTTTACTGTGGGTTTCAATTCCATCAAGTAAAAATATCTTAATCCCTTTTAACTTCAAGGGCGCAATAAATGCGGATAGATAGATAGATAGATAGATAGATAGATAGATAGATAGATAGATAGATAGATAGATAGATAGATAGATAGATAGATAGATAGATAGATATGTCATTCAAATCAACTGATAGGTTAGTTTGTATATAATCGAAATTCAAAATGTTACACACGATATTTTTGAAGTGTTTTGTGTTGTTCTTGTTGGTTATGTTTTGTTTTGTTTTTATTTATACGAAGTAGGTTTGTGACTGTAGCATTTTCGCTATCATACATGGATTGGATACTTTGATCATTGCCTTTTTCTACCTTACATGGACTCGATATTTTGAACGTTGTGTTTTTCTACCTTATAATGACTGGATACTTTGATCGTTGCCTTTTTCTAACTTACATTGACCGGATACTTTGATCGTTGTTTTTTTTCTACCTTACATGAACTGGATACTTTGATCATTGTCTTTTTCTACCTTACATGGACTTAATTTTGCATGTAAAGACAATTCTTGCTGGATAACGTTCCGTTTATGCAGATGTTCTCAGTAGGCCCCTTGTTATCCACACGCTGCCACAATACATTTTGAAAGAGTCAGACCATGCGTACGTGCTGGAGGGCAAATAGTTGTAACTAATTTAAAGTCTTTCTATAATGGTAATGCAAAAATATAGATCGTGTGTCAACGATAGTCTAATGAGATTAATTAGTGCACTTTTAACACTTTTAAAATCTCTATCCAGCATATGGGGATGGCTTGGGGTACGATGTGGTAAGGCTGATTTTACATAAATTTAAAATAAATGCCGAATCTGTAATGCTCAAATGTCAGATAAATGAGGTGTGCTCATTGATCGAAGTTTCAACACGTTCAAATGAGCCGTCCTGTTATGCACCATGATCTCAAAGTGACCACTAAGGGGTCATGCTCTGGTAACCTATGTTATTACAATAATCTCTAATTTTATTAACCGATCAGATGAAGCTTTATATCTTGGCGTTTGGAGATTGGACGGTGTGGATGAAGAGCATGAATGTGTACATAACTATTTTATTTACCTTCACATTTATGAAAGTTGCATTTCCATTGGCTAATTCAAAGGTCATTAGTTAACCGCTCCGGGGTAGTAATGGTTAGAGCGTACGCCGCGGAAGCCTGAGGTCCTTTGTTCGATCACCGGCCGAATCAAACCAAAGACATAGAAAAATGGTACTAACAGCTGCCTCACTTGACGCTCAGCATTAAGAGGTTAGTGTTAAGATTGGTCGGCCAGGTGTCATGAAAATGTGACTGAGTGGGACATCATGCTACATGTCTGCGGCATGATGTCCCAGTGCTAGACATCACTATAAACTGCCTCACTGCAGACATCTGACTGAACAATTGTTAAAGTTACGTTAAAATTCCTAATCAAACAAATAACAAACAAACAAAGGTAATTAGAACATGACCCTTACGCTGTCGTAGTCAGATCGTCACGTAGAACACTTAAATTCACGGACGTACACCCTGGTTCATAACAATCAAACTATTAGCATATTAAGATCTTCATTTTTCCTTAGGATCCGTCCATCCCTACCGGCAGGAACTTAACAACTGAGCCATACCATGAAAATTATAGAGATCCCTGTTTCGTAATCACAAATGCACTTTCCAAGCATGAAACTGACACGTGTATACAGGCAACTGACAGTGAGCCTGGGTCCCATCCTTACATTACCGCGGACATATTCCCAGTCATAATTTGAAATCTATTAAGATATCCACCCAATAGCCATGTATATACTTACTAACCAATAATACAATATACACATACCTTAATGACACTTGCCCTTGGGGAAAGTCTTTACCACCAGGGAACTACGATAAAAGACTCAACATTCGGATAAGACGTGAAAACAAGGATGCGCGGGGTCAGGTCTTTTAGAAACACAGGATTCGCTTATAACCATATTTTTCCTGCAGAAAAAAAAAAACAACATATCGTTATTGAGTCGTATTCATAAACTAATTTATAAAAATAAATCTTCTTTCAAATCTGTGAGGATAAAACTTCAAGGAAAAGAATGTTATTGTGTTTTACATATGAACTTTAAGGAATCCCCATTCGTACGGAGAAAGCGACTAGTCTGTCTTCACAACAGTATTTGAAAAGAAGAATATACCTGAGTATTTCATCTGCGTCTCATTAAAAACAACTAGCTTAGAAAACATTAACTGTGTGGGGAAAAAACGAAGATAACATTCGTTTAAGACATAATATCTTTTTGTTAACTAAGCAAAGGTCAAGCATACACCAAGTTCGTGTTCGTAGAGAATCAAGTCCAGTAATGGGTAAGCTTGTAACGTTTACCAAAATTCCTAAAGGGCAGTACTGTTAAATCATTAATTGAAATTATGTCGTTTAATCGAAGCGTTTCAAAATTCTAACTTTCCCCCATTAGCACGTTATAAGCTTACCTATCACGACAATTTATTTGAAGTTCATTGACAATTTGAAATGAGCAATCCATGCCACAATTGACTTGTGTTTATAGGAATTTATGTAGGACCTACATCTTTAACCCCTTACTGTGACTGGATTCGATTGCTAAACGTGTCCTTTTAAATATGTGTGACAATTTCGGTAAAACAGTTTGTGATCGTCATGATATTGCTTCGTGCTGCTACATGGTAAGTACTGCAACCATGAATACCCGTAGACATGCACATGGGAAGTTTTTTTATTTATAGAATACAAATGTTAAATAATAATTAAATGCTGTCCATCAAGGGTTATGTTAATGAAATTTAAAATGTAAAGAAAACAGTTGAAAGAAATTATTGGTTGCTTTATCAATATATCACCCTGATAAGTAATGTGTGAAACAAACAGTTGCTGTCAGAATGGTTAATAATTGCGACAATGACAGCCATGGACATTTTCATTTCTATAAATACTATTTCGTAAACGTAAGAAAAGCAGTAAACTAAACTGAGTGGTTTACACATGTTAACGTTGCAGACTTGATTTGAATATACATCCCCACCCCACCCCATAACTTATGTATGTATGTATGTATGTATGTATGTATGTATGTATGTATGTATGTATGTATGTATGTATGTATGTATGTATGTATGTATGTATGTATGTAATGTATGTATGTATGTATGTATGTATGTATGTATGTATGTATGTATGTATGTATGTATGTATGTATGTATGTATGTATGTATGTATGTATGTATGTATGTATGTATGTATGTATGTATGTATGTATGTATGTATGTATGTATGTATGTATGTATGTATGTATGTATGTAATGTATGTATGTATGTAATGTATGTATGTATGTATGTATGTATGTATGTATGTATGTATGTATGTATGTATGTATGTATGTATGTATGTATGTATGTATGTATGCATTTCTACACCTTACATTAGCTTGCCATTTGGTATTAAATCATTATTTGAATACAATTTTATTTTTTTAAATCAACTTTGATGTCATCATTTATTATTATATAAGTTTTAAAGCACAGACATGTGATATGAGCCATGTTATCGAAATAGTTGAAAGTCAACATGTTGTCTAATACAAAGTACATATTCACTAGAGGTGGGTAATATTGGTTTGTACAGCATGGTTTGTATTCCGCATGTACGGTAAGTCGCACTTGAATGCAAGTTTTACAACCTTGACGAAGGCATTACACAGTGATAAAACTATCCAGAGTGGTCAGATGTCGTCTGAATTAAAACTGATTATCATCTAGAAGATTGAAAACTCGGAATCCTGCTTTTTCATGATGGATGCTAAAATATAAGGGAAGTAACGTATGCAAGAATTTTAAACAGAAGGACTAATAGAGTATGGTCCCCTATAGCGGCAACTCTTAGTCGAATACAAAAAGACAAAAATTAAAAAGACATTAAAAGTCGAGTTGATTGCGTACTTAAGTTTATGATCTAGAACTGGAAGAATTGCTGAAAAAATATATTATCGGCGATATTGGAAAAAATCATGATTTAGAGCACATGCATCGTTTCTTCTCAGTAAAGATAAAACTAGTGAGTACACCAAATGCCTTTCTCCCAAATCGACAAATATGGCTAACCCGGACGGTTCGAAATATAACCAACCGTTGGAGTATTCAGTCATCCACAACTTAAATCATACATTACAAGATTTCCTAAGTGTACGAATCAAAACTGCAACACTAATTATATTCCTAATATTTTATGTTCATTTTCTACATTTATTTTATGTAATCCATTGCAGAAGTCAGATGCACCGACACAATTTTACTTAAATTAGGTATTATTAAGGATAAACGACAATCATACTGCATTTTGTGTAAAACAAAGCGAAAAAAAAATGCGCTTGTGTGTACGTGATTAGGATTTTAAACGTAGCTTTAACAATTTTTCAGTCATATTGCTACGATGTCTGCAGTGAGGCAGTTTATGGTGATGTCTAGCACTGGAGCATCATGCCGCAGACATGTAGTATGATGTCCCACCCAGTCACATTATCCTGACACCTGGCCAACCAAGCTTAACACTAACCTCTTAATGCTTAGCGCCAAGCAAGGCAACTGTTAGTACCATTATTGTTAGCCATTGGTATGACTCGGTCGGACGTATTAACCACTTAGCCACCGGAGCGGTTAATTTGCAATTGTACTAAATGACTTGAAAATTTAAAGCAAGTGACCTTTCCGTGTCCACAAGAAGACGAATATTATATTATTGCAAAATAAAATTTGAAAAAGCAAAAGCGTTATTTAGAGAAAGTAATAGTTTATAGTTTGCATTTGAAAGTGATTGTCGAATTACAAGTATAAATGTCAAATCATATTTAGTAGAGGGGAAAAAACAAACGTCCTATCACTAAATGGCATATTCCGCAGTAATAAAAAAAACACGATTGCCTTTGGACCACATACAATGAAAACCCAGCCAACAAAGATTGGCTATTCGTAATTTAAATAATATGCGTGCAATTTTTTAAAATTCTTTTTAACTGTATTCTTCTGTAAAACCAGTTGATACTGTAATTTCAGAACAACCGACGGAACATGTACTTAATGACTGGTACAATACTTAATGTTGACAGGTAAAATATGACTATTTTTACAAGCAGTTGTAATGGCTTTACATTTATTTAGAACTAAAAGTAGTGTAAATAATTTAACTACATAAATAGGATGGTAATATACGGATCCTATATATCCTCTGCACCCTATTCCCATCCCCCAACCCTACAAAGCACGGGATATCAAACTGTATTTTTTTTAAAAATATAATTGTATTACTCTACCTTCAATTGGTGCACAGTCTGAGCAACAATTCCACGTTTTAATATATAGACTAGTACAAAACAATTTAATACAACCATATAGTTTATTTTTGTGTTAGCGATCTTTTTATATATATATATATATATATATATATATATATATATATATATATATATATATATACACACACACACACACATACATACATATGCATATATACACATATACATCTACACACACACACACACAGACAGACAGACAGACAGACAGACAGACAGACAGATAGATAGATAGATAGATAGATAGATAGATAGATAGATAGATAGATAGATAGATAGATAGATAGATAGATAGATAGATAGATAGATAGATAGATAGATAGACAGATAGACATACATACAGAGATAGATAGATAGATAGATAGATAGATAGATAGATAGATAGATAGATAGACAGACAGACAGACAGAGATAGATAAATAGATAGATAGATAGATAGATAGATAGATAGATAGATAGATAGATAGATAGATAGATAGATAGATAGATAGATAGATATTTAAAGAGCTGCATATAATTCAGTTGTAAATACTAATTCGAGAATGTTGATGAAAGACAAAAACCTTTTATTACGGTTAATATATATATATATATATATATATATATATATATATATATATATATATATATATATATATATATATATATATATATTCTAATGGTTACGTTTACAACGAATCGACAACGAATTGACGATTTTAAAGACTTGTTGCTACTGAAGTTTGTGATAATGCATAAGGTATAAATAGGTACTGTGTTTGGTATTGTTTATGCTGATGTTGAGCTTAGTGCAACTGCAAACTGCACGTACCCAGATGTGTCGTCGCTTATCGCGCCGGCAGGTCTGGATCTCTGCAATTTGTTATAAATAGTCAGTAAAACAAACAGTATAGACCATAATCGGCAGGCGCATTATGTTATGGAAGATAGTGATAATTGTTTTGGGCAATTGGACTCGACCTATAAGCGGGTAATGACGGATCAATATAATAAACGCAAAATTCTTGAAATTGATTTATGGATGATAATTATTTTTAATTATATTAGGCTATTAAGTACACATTGTGGTTCACAAATTACCACCCAAGGAAAGGGCTGAAGTATGCACTGTGAGCATCATTGGCGATCAAATATATTCTCCGGACGGGAAACAAAATGCATATAAAAATTTAAGGTTGGGCTGCATAAACTCTTTGCTCGATAACTTTTATTGATTTTTCAGCTACAGTGAATGATATTCTTATGCTTTTATTTTGTATTCATATACAAAATATGGACTCTTTTGACCTGACTCGTGTAATTTATTTCTTTACGAATTTTTATATTAGGTTGGTATATGCGGTATTAAATGTGTTCATGAAAATTGTCCCTTGCACACGAGGCGGTCTTAATCCTATGTTTCAGAGACTTATGGTCAGCTATAGACAAAATTAAAGTACATGCTTTGGAGAGATGGTGGATTTATATATGGTATTCTTGAATGTGTATAGGTTGGTCGCATTTAAATACCGTTTATAGAGTCCTTAATTAAAGTTACTGGCGTACCAAATAAACAAATAATTATTCATTGTACCTTGCTGTAAGTGTTTTTTTTTTTTTTTAAATTCTAACACCTATAAGCCCGTTTCAAAAGCGCAGTTTTGTATAGACCACCATCAGCAGCAAACAAGTTTAATTTCTTTTTACAAATTGTTAGTTTGTTTCAGTTAGGTTGTGACACATTTTTTCACGGATCTTTGCATTTTCGGGAATCATATGTTTTTGTAAATTAAAATAGTTGCACAATATATATATATATATATATATATATATATATATATATATATATATATATATATATATATATATATATATATATATATATATATATATAATAAGAATCATAATAAATAATAAACGATGAAACCAATCACTATATCCAATGCATGTTCAGCTACCTTTTCTTTCATTTTTCATATGCCAACACATACAGTCTAAAGTACGCGTTAAAGTATGCGGTAATTAGAAATGCGGTAATTAGAAATGGCCTATTTTGGGTAGCAAGTTTCTTATTTGTGTATGAAATTCACCTCGATGTGCATGAACCATTTGTTAAAAATCATTGTCGTGCTAAATTTGTTTGACCATATGCATCTAGTTAAATGTAAACGTGCCTTTGCATAGATAGTGTTGTGCACATATATTGACTACGTGATCCATCTCAGTGAATTAAAAATATTTCTTCATGCATTTCCCATACTGCAAATGGAAGATGTATTGAAGCCATCTGTTGTGTTCGTGCTTCTTTCTTAGTCTGCATTTTCTAGCGACCAGGAGCCTGAGTTATCATATTTATGTCACCATTTGTAAATTCGAGAGCTATTCGGTATTATTAATTTGATCGAGAGTGGTGAGTTGATGTTTAATGATTAATCGAACTGAGTGATTAGTCAGCCTTTAAGTATCATTCAAAGCATGCAATTCTCACGAGATTCAATTGACATATAAAAAGGGAAATAACTTAACAGAGCTTATTTATCACTTGTGGGGATTAAAGCAATTTATATTTCATTATGAAGATTTGCCAAACAGAGATACAATAATCTTTACATCAGTAATATAAAACGTTTACCATGTAAAATAACAAAGTAATTTAAATAGTGTCTAGTGTTTAGAGAAATCCGAAAACTATTGTTCATCATGTTTTTAAATAAAAGAGTACTGCTTTACACGAAACACAAATACAAAGCTCTTTTCGCATGAGAGAAATAAAAAAAGCAGCTTGTTTCATATTTCATTTGTATATAGTTTGTAGTAGTTTTCCTTATAAAACAGACGATTAAGGTTATCTGAAAACAGATGTAAAAGTTCAGAAGATTTTCAGTTGCTGAGAGATCATAGGGACTGTATAAAGTCCGGAACAACATGTCTATTGCATATTAGTATTCTGCAACCGGAAATTGTATCCACGGAAGAAGAGCGCTTCGTATGAAACAAAGTTGACAGGTACGCTCTTTTTTAATTTTATTTTCTCCCCTCAACCCATCATACCGCAAAATTGTAAACATTGACATTTATTTAGTTTTGTCATAACAGATGACACTGTGTGCGCCGATATTGCTTAAGTTTGTGAGTAGTGACATGGTATTTGGCAGACGATGTTTGATTGTCGTGTTTTGACCTGTCTCCAGCTTTGTTAAAGTTTGTCATAGTGAGAGGAGAAAAATCGATGTGGCATGTTTTAGGTCATGATTTTACATCGAACTTCACTGAGTCTAAGTGGATTCCTTTGTTATCGTGCTTCAAGTTAGATAATGCGAGATTTTAATAGGAAATATATACATATATGAATGAAAATGATGAGAAACATTGTGTAACCAGTTTCCGTGGGTCACTAGTTTCTGAAATTGAATACGCTGTTCATTTAATGAGGCAACCAGTAAGGTCATGACATTTTATTAGTAATCTTTACAAATTTTAATATTCATTAACCCTTTACTGGATATTGACGCCTTTCATTACAGGGGCTCATTACGGGGGGTGGGGGGTGGGGGTGGGGTGTAACCTGTAACAATATGTAATTGTTAATAATTATATATTGTTACAAGTTAGGTCTTGATTCATTGATGGATACTCTAATATTCTTTGTAATGAGCCCCTGTACCTTTCATAACAACTCCAATTAAGATACTCAATGTTAAATCTTTGTACCCAAATAGACACATTTACAGTTGAGAGAGTAAACCTGCAAAATAAATATGAAGCAAATCAGTAGTTTCATTGTAGGCTTGAAACAACTGCCCAGTTTCATCTGTACTCATCCATTGTATGTAATAGTCTATCTGCCATTTGTAAACATGTGATCTTCATATTGTGGTTGTGATGTGAAGTCATTTGAAATTGTGAATAGCACATTTGATTGATTTTTGATATTATCAATAGGAATATGCCATAATTTTAGTTAGAATTAGTTACATGTATTATTATCAAGGTTTTAACGGAAGAAGAATATTAGATGAAACTTCTAAATTTAGAAACAAAGGCTTTATATGAAAAGTAGGTTGCTTTCCTATGTGTTCACTTATCAAATTTATATGCATCATTTCAGTAGAAAAAGATGCAACCAAGTATCACCAATTACTCAAAACTTTGTATTTTTTAAAAATCAAAAACTAATCAGCATGAACACTATGCAATTGAAACCCTCAACTATTCATCCATTTTTAGAAACAAGAAAAAAACATTAGTTACATGGCACAGCAAATTTTGCTCAATTCTAATAGTCGATAATGAAAGTTATCATGCTAAAATTTAGGATTTGTCCTTACAAAAACGTGGTTCAATACTTTTAAATCATTATTTTTTTTATTTTTACTGAAAATAATTAAAATTGTTAAATATACTAAATATTTCTGATCAGTTATGAACACATGTTTCACTGTGACCACACACACACACACACATAGACACACACCAGAAAGATTTGTTAGAACTTTTGGTTTTAATTAGTATCAATGTTTACCTATTTCAAGCTGCTTCTGCATTGATAATAAGAGGGTGGGATTTGCAATATGAAAATTCATCAACCTTTTTCAGCATTGAAAATTCACAGAAGGATAACACTAAACTAATATCATACATTTTCATTAACAAATTAACCCCTGAGCCAAACTGCTAGGCAGTCCCTGATAGCATACTTGCATAGATTGCCTGGAGCAGTGTTAGCCTTACCAGTTCCTATATCCCTGAGGTTTGCTGAGAATACTTGACTTGCAGATTTTTTTCAGAGAGAGCTACAAGTAATAAATGTTATTTTTTTATATTTACTTTCCTTTAATTTAGCTAAAATTTGGCACATCATTTCTCAGTAAATATACATAAAAAAATGGTATAAAAATTTCGAACTACATGCAGAAATAAAACTGATGCATTAAGATAAAATGATTTTTGTACCAATTTGTTTCTCTTGCCAAGAATAGTCTTTAAAAATCCATGATGAATTCACACTGAATAATTAACACTATCAACACGTGAAATTCACTCCATTTAATGAACATAGAAATTCCACTTGTCATCTTTATTGCAAACTAAACAGTCTGTCAAGTAAAAGTTTACTTTCAGTGGCTGATTCTCATAATTTTCTTCTTTTTCTTATCTAAATATTTCCACTAATTTTGCCGCTATCAAAGTGAATTTTTTTCTCCCTTCTTCAGCAATGTAGACTCTATCTATATAAGTTAACATTTTATTGGTTAAACTGCCTGTATAATTAGGAATTGGCTTCAGATCAACCAATGGTTTGCGTTGATTTAACTCGTCGTTCGGGATACAGGCATATACAAATACTGCCACTCAAACCAGGATACAAGGTATACAAACTCAGCCCAATTATCGAGGCACTCGGGAGATAAGGGAGGTAAAGTGCGAAGAGTTATCGAGGCAGCAGGGGTTAATGTGTTAATAAGTAATCTTTAATGGATAAAGGAAGATATAAATTAATTTCATATTAATCTGTGAAGAATTGATTTAATAACAGCAGTGTTCATAGTACATGCAGATAATGTAATGAAGTAGATTTGACACATCATTTAAATTTCAATTTCATATGTCTGGATTTGGATCTACAGTATAGATTATGTACAGTATAATAAAACGTATAATACAAAACATGATACATTAAAATAATTTTAAATTATCCAGTTAGGAATCTTGAGAATTGAAAAGATACTAACTTTTTGTGCTGGCAAAAGATCTGTGTTTGGCCAAAGGACATAATTTGGTCGGTAAAACTACGAAAATGTATTGAAAGGTAACCATTTAAATGTGTTCTGTTTGTGATGTCAGTTGATAAAAGTGTTGTTGGCTTTGTTTGTTTTTTTACAGGACATGACTGGTATATCACTGATTTAAAATAGTCATATCTGTCAACATGTTCATTTTCAAAATTAACATGTCATTAGTTGACATCACATGTGGCAACTGAATGATAAGTGCACAAGATGTATGTTGTCATATCGTTATTACTTTTTGAAGATAATATGTATGAGTATAAGCAGGGTATTACTTGATACCCTTTTACTCTCATGTCATTGCATTCATTCTACAGCTCTCCAGTTGAAAACCTTGTAACAGTAAGCTACTTTTCTCAGGCTAATTGCCTCATTGTCTACAGGCTACTATAGTTACTTCATTGTGCAAGTTTTGTCTTTTGGAAAATATCAAGGTGTAGACAGGTTATCAACATGGAATGTACAGACTTATTTCTATTCTCCCTACATTGTCAAAACTCTTTAGAAATTAATTACTAAGCAAGTATTTAATTATTTCAAAACTTTCTCACTCTCTCCAGAAAGAACAATCAGGTTTGCCAAACAGTTTTAACAAAACTGACAGACTTTTGGCAGCAGGGAATCTAACATACATACTATTTCTAGGCTTGAGGAAGGCTTTTGATTTAGTTGACTGTGATGTTCTCCTATATAAGCTAAAATGCTATAAGCTTGATACTAACGCCTTAACCTAGATCTCGTCTTATGTGTGTAACAGAATTCAAAAAGCTCTTGTTGTAATGTTCATTCTTGCTCATTGGAAATTAATTATTGTGTTCCCCAAGGGTCTGTTTTAGGACACGTATACTATTTGTTATGTTTTCATAATTGACCTTCCTCTTTGGACAAAACACTAAAACACAGACTTAATTGCTTCAGGTCATGATTTCTTACTTTTGAAGCTCTACTAAATTCCATTGTAATAAATTTTGAGATGTAGTCAAGACCATGTCAAATACTGCTATAAATGACCGCATTGCAAAAATCGAGGATGAACTCTACCTACCTTTATTTAATCCTCTGTAATATTGACTGCTTATACCATTCTAAAATAAATAAATAATATATTTTCTTTTGTAAACGAGACTAAACTACATTTTGATTATTCCAGCAGTTGGCCTGGTTCCAGCATTCTTGTAGCCCATATGTACAAGTAGGACCTAGTATCCAGCTCTCTGAATGACCATATCGCGAGATGAGAGACTGACACCACTGACCTTCATCTAATAATTTGTAACAACAACCGCTTCAATAGTTAAGATGAACAGGCTCATGTACATGTTGCAAATATATAATGGCCTTTGTTAAGTCATTTGTTGGTAAATTTGGCCTATGCTGTAAAAAAAAAACAATAGGTATCAGTGATCAGAAAGATAAAAAGACTGGGGAAACATCATACTTATTGGATAATTTGACAGCTTTACTGGAAATAACTTGTAAAAGAAATACAAAAGATGTCTTAGAAAAAGGGTATAAATCTGCATGTCATTGATCTGCTCTGATTGCAGAAAAGATTTATTTATTTTATTGAGCAGAGACTTCTTACCTTTTTTAACAGTTGTCTCTTATTTCACAAATGGGTAGTTTTGCAAGGACCTATGATGTTCTTATGTTGTATGCATGTCCATTATCATTTTTTTTTTCAACATAACTGTGTTAGTGGATAGCTTGCAATTTGGGTAAGGAAGAAGCCAAATGATGGGGAGGGTGTGTGGGTATCAAAATAGAAAGTTCAGGGTTAATGACATATTGACAATAAATGGTTTCCATACAGTAACATTGCTTATTCATTACACGACCAATCTTTGTGGATAATTTGCACTTGGACTTGTAAAGAAATTTGATTGAAAGAAAACAATTAAGTTCTCTACCTTGTACTTTCATCAAAATTTTATATCTGTTTATTGATCGTTAGATAAGAAAGAATTTTATTGATTTGGATGTCAAATTGTCAGGTTAAAGTCACAAACTGAAGGAAAAGAAACAGTGCTTGCATAATAACTTTAGTTCTAGACCACATACTTTGACCAAAGTTTCCGGAGGGCTTGCACTAAAGATATGGAAAGACCTATGAGTTTGGGGTTAGCAGGTAAAAGGTCACTGTGACTCAAAGAAACTAATGTTTTTTATAGAATAAGTTTTACTGTAGAATAAGTTCTTGACCTAACTTTGTGGATGGTTTGCACCTGATGTAACAATAAAATATCATTGTTGTTGTTGTTGTTGTTGTTGTTGTTGCAGAGTTTAATGCCATTTTTCAGTACACATTAGGCTATACATGGTGGCAAGTATTAATGGTGGAGGAAGAACTCAGGAAAACCCCCCGTAATAACCACTGACCCATGAGAAGCTACTGGCATGCTTTCTCACATAGCCACATTGGCAGAATCTGAGACTCGAACCCACACAGACAGGTGAGATGGCAGTGTTCCATAATGGAGATCACTTTAGACCACTAGGCCACTCAGGGTCCCTAAACATCATTGTAAAGTCAGTTAGAAGCAATGGTTTCTGCACATTACATATTTAATTCAAGAAAACAGGCTTTGGCCAAAATTCCCATTATTGATGAAATATTATTCAATCTTTCATATTTACAGTATTTATCTCATGATAGGCCCTGGGGTCAGCCTAATATAGTTCTTAGATACAAAGGGGTGAGCTTATTATCAGATAAAGAAATCCTGTGTAAATAATTGCCAAACTTTTGGGAAAAGGGAAATGAGGAAGTACTTACCATTTAGCACGAATTTATCAGACATGCATGTTTGTGTAAAATTAATAACTATATAAAAACAGCACTTGTTGTGTTTATTTTCATTTGCATTAGGTTTTGATAAATACAAAGATTCATTGATAGTCAAAAGCAAATAGGCTATTAAAAAAATGGTTTGGCACAGTTCATAGTCTGTTTTTAATATTTCTGTTTGTCTCTGACACAAGTGATTGCATGCTTGATCCTGTACACTTGAAAGGCCTGTTATTCGTGATATGATTTGCATTCTTTACATGTACCTTATTATAATGATGGTGGTAATATAAAATGGTTCTCTTAATAACCTGACAGGTAACTTTTAGCCAAGACAATAACCTACACAGTTAGACAGGTACATTATTGAACATAACATTAATGCAGAGGATCAGGAATTCAGTATCAAGTGCATCCAGGTAAACACACACACCGCTGAAGTAGTTTTATTCATAAATACTTCATTTTAAACAGGTATGGCTGGTCATGAAAGCCCAGGTTTACTCAGGGATTAAGCATGGTCAAAGGGGTACACACTCCAGGAAAACTCTTGATATGTTCTTATCAACTGTTGAAGGTTGGAAGACGGGGGGAATTCACTTGTAGCACAAAAAGTTCTTGTGCAGGACTAATGGTTCAGTTTTAGGATTTAGATATCAGGACATATTATGATTTATTGCCAGATTGAAGTGTCAGGGTATATTTGTGCAGAGTAAGTAAAATCATGTATATTCTTGGATCAGCATTTGATACATAGCCAAATGTTCATGCCATTCATTATGTCAGTGCAGTTTTGGTTAGAATTTTCACCTGTAGGTCTTTATAGTTTTATGCATTTTTATTACCATATTGTAACTTTATGTTTTATATGAAGAAAATGTATAGCTGCATTTCTGTGCATGTCCCAGTTAAGTAGTTTTTACCTAATTCACCATGTAATTTCATTTGTTCTTGTTTTTGGAGGTTTTACTGTGTGCCATATCATCATTTCAGCCACAATTTAAGGTCAATTTGGAACTTTGCATTCATGCTGTTTCCAGTGAATGGCACAGTTTGCTCAAATCATTATCTCCATTCTCATTCAAAATTGTTTCAATGGCAACATGTATAATGTGTGCTACAAAGCAGTTTTTGATAAAAACAAGGATCAAAGCAATTTAGAGAGTGAGAAGGTACTAAATTGAATGACTATCACTTTGTATGACTTTTAGCTCACCCTAACTTTTGAATACCAATTTTAGTAGTGAATGAATAAAATGGAAGTTGAGTGTATATTCACAGCAGGTGTTTGGTTCAGACCTTTAGATGGGCCATATTTAACTCATTCGTTGACAATTTTATTTACTTCAAATAATCAAATAAGCAAAAAGAGACTTATTTATTATATCACTCGAGTTTCAACAGCTTTGATGTAAATCCAATATTGAAGCTTGTTTTAAGTTTTTACCATGGCAGATAATCTAGATAAACAGACACATGTTTGAGGACTTTCTTAAAGGTGGGATTGTGTGGATAGATCATAGATGCCATTGCATCAGGTAACTTTATTTACCTGAAAAATTTTGGACCGCACATAAATGATTCAGATTGTTAGGCAAAACTGTCTTTTACTTTTTCATTTGCAAGGTATAGCAAAATTTACAGTGGTTAAATTGCCCTCGATTAATTCCATTCATAATGTTTGATTAAGTTTTATAGTTGCTATACTTTATTAGTGCATGACCATATATATTTTGATGCTCCACCATGGCAACGATATGGCTTAGTGTTTATTGTTTTCTATCCAGCCATCCGTATGTATATCCTTCTCTCTCTCCATCCATCAAACAATGGATGCATTATTAATGTAACAAAGTCTTCAAGGAGGGGCATGTATGTTTGAATAATACAATTTTAGTTCTTTTAACCTGTGCACAGATTTAAGTGGTGAGTTTAAAAGTTAATAGAAATTAACAATATGATATGCTTTTCTCTTTTCAGGACCAAGACTAATTAGAATTATGCTGAATTAAAGTGCATGCAGCAGTATCCGATGTTCTTGCAGTATGTAGAGCTGAGTCCACCATGTAAATTGAAAAAATACTGACAACTATAATTTATGTGTGACTGACTTTTGTAGTGTTCCCTGGTAATACTCATCCTTGGCAAGAAAATATGGCCAGAACAGATTCATTTTCCCAGTCATTCAGCATGCCCAGCCCGCAGTATCGGATTCGTTGTGATGGAAAAAGGATCCTTATAGGTGACAAAGAATATTCTTCAGCCAGTGATGCTCTTCAGGCATATATTGGTGCTTATGAAGAACGAGGACTCTTATCCAAGACGGGTCATTTATGCCTTGGTGCTTCTACCGCAGACTTATTCAAACCTACCAGTACAGCTGTATCACAAGAATCCCCTTCAAGGTTATTATCGCACCCTGAAGGTCAGAGGTCAAGGTCAGCTGTTAAGCAGACATTGCTTGATTTTCAGAGTTCCCCATCGAGACAATTGTATAAACAGACACCCTCAGATTTGATAAATCCAAAGTCTGCACTTCATCTTACAGCTGAGAGATCACTTCAGACTGGAGTAAGGGATACAGATGTAGAGTTAAAACTTGCAGACACAAAAGATGCTCTGAACCAGTCATTTGAAAAGATGAAGAAATCAGTCAAATTCCGTGCAGAAGGTTTGTAGATTTGTAAAATATGTACTTAACTTAATTATTTTGGAGAGTAATCATCTACAAGCACAAATACAAATTTAAAAGTAAAATCTAAAAGTAAGTTGATCATATTTTAGCTCACAGGATGTCAAATTTCATGATGGAGACTGACCCTGTAAAAATTATTGTGTTCCTTGAGTACCAGTACTCAATAAGCATCTAATTTTGTATGCCCTTACTGCTTACCGTGGGGGAATCTTGACTTGACATCTTATATAACCTAAAAAGATTTTCAAGTCATTATTTCAGTTTGTCAGCACATTTTTGAACTTTGTGGATTTGGACCTTTTCTTTTCTTTACCAAGGTCTTGTTATGATCATCAGGCAAAACCACTTGAAGTAAAGAAATAAATTGTGAAAGCATTTATATGCAGATGAAATCATTAGATTTTCAGGAATTTTGTTAATTTTTGTATTTTTGAAAAAAAACTATAGACCTGTTTTATAGTTCAAAGATGGCCCAAATAGAGTTTCATGCTATGATGACAACTTTTACACTTTTATCAATTTGTGAACCTTCCAAGGGACAGACTTTTTGGCATGCAGTGGGTTAATGTGAACATACATATTTTACAAACTGATCTTTTATCATTAGTTATCAAAAGGCATCCAATCTAAACATTTTTATCTGGAAACAGTTTCAGTAAGAATTGAAATATCTGTGAATATTCACTCAAAAAGTTTGATATTGTCTGTATTAAATTTACATGTACAGAAATATTTACCCTTGCCATCTATTCATGACACACATTAAATCTATACACAATTTAGGTATAGTAGTAATTGGACTGTTTAAAAATTAAATATGTTTAGCACTAATATGAATGACTTGTTAATGCTCTATTTCACTTTTTGTTTACAATTCCAGTGTGCGAGATTTACACTTGGTGATTTTTATGAATGTCAGGTGTTTACACTTTATGCTATACCTTAAAACAGTGGTTTCCAAACTTTTTGGGGCCATCGCCCCCTTTGTTATCTTTAGCACACGCACCCCCACCCCCCGCCTTACCCCATAAAAAGTATTATTCAGCGCTATTGCTCCTTGCTTATCCCACCACCCATGGGAAAGGCAGGGGGGGGAGTACAATCAACTTTGGGAACCACTGCCTTATAATGATAATGATATATCTTTTTTATACATTAATATTTCCTTTATAGTTAGGAAAAGCCATTTGAAGAAAACAAAAAAGGAGGGTAAGATTGTTGCACATGTATGCATTGAACTGTTGAGGTGTAGCTTTTTATGATTGTGTAGATATTTTCTGTATGATATATTGAGCATGTAATACATGTTGCTTGGTATTTATATTATATTATATTATATTATATTATATTATATTATATTATATTATATTATATTATATTATATTATATTATATTATATTATACTAACATTTTTTGTGGCTGTCATAATTAACGTAATTATCTTAAACAATTGACATGGAATAATATTTGCTGTGTTTCTGATAAAGTTCATGACAGTGTCAGAGCATCCACATCATGTCACATGTTCACCAGTCTTTTTCACTGTGTGATGCTGTGTGGATGAAACCTTGAGAGGAACTTAAAGGTTTTTTGGAAGAGGGTTCACAAATGCAAATACACTGTTGCAGTTTGCCTTGTATCGTTGTTCTCATGGGTCAAAATTGTTTTGGTTTTGTAAAAGAAGACATTGTTGTGGGTACCTAAATTCATGGTTTTGCATGTCGAAGTTTGCAAATTTGTAGGTATTTAATTTCATGGATTAACCTTTACAGATACCTAAAGAAAGAATATATTGGAACAAAACTACAAAAAGAATATATGGGAACAAAACTATGTTGACAACAAATGTTGGTCGCTTCAGTGGTTAAATCAGTAGCTAACACATGTATGAGCCAAAATCAAACATCAGTCAAGAGCAACCACTTACACTGTGCACAACATTAAAGGTAGTTGACACAACAAACAACACTAATTATAATCAATTATTAAAGTATATGTGTATGATCTCTTCCTTAGGACATTGTCTATAAATCTGCGCCATCAGTACCTTCTGATGACTATGGTATTAACACAGTGACTTAAGAGTGGTAAAAATCAACTTTAATCCCCATTTGTTTAGATGTCATCATTCCTCAAGTGAACCATAAACACGAGCATCTGCTTCTTACTGAATATAGTTCAGAACTCATCAAAGTGCGAAGATGCTGTCAAGATTTAAAAATAATTACATGCATGTAATTCTACTGGCTTTTGGATAAATATCAAATTATAAAGCCTTTCTCCTGCACATAAAATTTTATGATTGAAATCTACCACTTTAAACAAATAAAAATAAGTTTAGAAAATATTTTTTTTGTTGCATTCTTTCTAAAGGTGTCAATGGGCATCCGGTTACTCAGGTACTTGCCTGTTTACAGTTACCCAGGTAATATAATTTGATATAGGGTACCTGTTTAGTTCATGTGAAAAACAAACAAACATCAAACAACATGTTTCAAAGTTCAAATCAAACATTATATATGGTGATGTCAAGATTGAGTGACAGTACAGTTCCAGGTTCATGTTATTTGATATTTATCCATCATAGACATCCATCTGCTGATCTTATATTTCTTTGCGTGCTACCATTTTGGCTATGTATGTTTAACAGTTTCCAAATTGTTTATAGTAACTGTGCATGACATATTTTACCAAGAAAACCGATGAGTTTCTTAATAAAAACCACATGTAACAGATTCATTATAGGTTGATACACACTTATAAAGCAGATCAGTCTATATTTTTTTAAAAAATGGCACCAAATATTAAGTGAACTAGGCTTTATGTGACTCATGGATTTTATATAACTAAAAATGTTAGGGGATTTTGTGAACCTGAATCAATATTGCATCAAGAAAAATACAAATAAACAGCACTTTAGAAATTTTGAAAAAGTAATTTGACAATGATATAATACAGTATTCAGAATTTGTGGACCTGAGTTTAATACCTTATTTTGTGTCTTTATTCTCATACTAATGCGCATGTTTCTATCCAATTTGTAACAAGAATTTTAACCAACTGCTGTTCCAGGTATTAAGTAGCAGAAATAAATGTGTGTTTTTCATAACATTTTCTGTAATTATGGCATGTAATGTTTATATATGTATTACTCTTTATATGTTCAGATTGCACTCGTTTGTCACTCATGTTAGTAATAATTATGATTGTATCTCTAAATTAATTGGTGTTGGCATTCATGAACTTAAAACAAAGCTATTCAGATTCACATTTAATATAATTTCACTTCGCCTGGGTACTCGGGTCACCAATCATTAGAATCGATGGGTATCAGGGTGACTTTTCCTAAAATTTTGAAATGTTTAAATTTTATCCCTCATTACAGAAACCAGTGGTGACCATTCTACTGGGGACTGCAAATGTTATAACAGTGCAAAGATGTGTGACTGAGTAATGTGCTTAAGAAGGCTAACATGTGCACAAGAAGCTGTTAATTGATTACCTTATTGTCTTAATGTGGCGAGTTTAAGCCCAAATGTGGAATGTTTTGTAAGGTATTATAAGTATTAATGAGATCCAAGTTAGTCCATGATGCTTTTTGGGTCTTGGAATTGTTGTTTTTGTAGGGTTTAATGCCATTTTTCAGAACACTATTGGCTATACATACATCTATATTAATAGAGGAGGAAGAACCTGGGAAAATCCCTCGAAAAGAACCACCGACCCACGAGAAGCTACTGGCAAGCTTTGTCACATACCCACATTGGCTGAATCTGAGACTCGAACCCACACAGACAGAGGTGAGATGGCAGTGATCCGTAATGGAAAGCGCTTTAGACCACTCGGCCACTCAGGGTCCCAGGTCTTGGAATAAAAATCACCATAATTTGGCAGCAGAGAAATAAGAAGGAGAGATGGACCTAAAAATTATTTAAGCAGGAACAAAAGCTGATATTTTGAGTTTTTGTATTGTTTAATTGATATTACCTGTACATGGTCCAAAATGTTCTTATACAAATGCACAAGGGCAGCTTTGATATTCATATCAAATGAAAATTGTGGTACCCCATGAAAATTAGTGACATAATTACAGTATTCAATAAAAAGCAAAGTCTGTCATTCTTACATCTTATTTCATCTGTATTTTGTGATCTCAGTTCTGTATAGCATATAGGTCTCTCGCAAAGTTTTATCACCACAGAATCACATAAAATTATAAAATACAGTGGCTATGTATTACCATATTTACACAGATAGTTAAACTCTGAACATCTCATAACACAGCTTGGAATACTGTATAATGTGTCAGGCTTATTTCTCACACTGTCTGACTTGGAAAAAGTTCCAGAACGTTTCCCTGCAAATCGGGTTCCATTTAAAACTTTTAAGTTTGTTAATGTACATGTACAAAAAAAAAGGTATATTGCACCTTTCTTAACTCTATCTCAAATACAGTATTTAGGACATGAATTAGAAGTTATAGTGCAGAATCTATCAGGGTCTTTGAATTGCAGTATTGATTTAATTTCTGAAAAAAGAAATCACCCCCCAAAAAATAAAAATCAACTGAATGCATGAAATTGCTGCATCATATTTTCAAGGCCTACCTTTTAATTTATTTATTCATGGAATCTGACCTATTTTCTGAAAATTCCTTATATTTTATAAAAAAAATAAGAGGGAATATTACCCTAAATGTTCAGTTCTAGAATAGACTCTGTATTGTGGCTTGATTTAAGATGCATTGTTGGATTTAGTACACTTTTAATACATAGGCTACACCATGCCAAAGAAGTGGGACTTAAGTACTTTCCTAAGGACACACCAATGCAGCCAACCTGGCCAGGTCTGGATGGATATCAATCCATAACCTTTGGATTATGAGTTCACTTCTATACAAATGTGATTTGTACATTGAAAGAAAACAATGCACTTTTTGATTCTTAGCCAACAACATGACATATGTTACTGATCAACTTGCATTATACATAAACAAACTAATGTTAAAAGCTTTACTTTACATACAACCCTGTCATCTTTAATCTCTTTTTCATGTAAACACTGCAACTATTTGTACAGTATTGGAACCTTTATTTCTTTCTTTACTTTGAAAATAATATTAAATCTTGTGCTTATAGAACTCTAAAAATCCCCTCATTAAAAGAAAATTTGAAATTCATGTTGAATCAGGCCTCTGCTGTATAGTAAATGAGTATTTTGCAATCGATTCTATTTTTATATATTGCAGATGCTAACATTTAATGTACATAATTTTGGTGGTGAAACAGGTGGTGGATTTTTATTTTAGTGTCTTACGATGAAATAATTTTGGAAATGTAGAGAAGACAGGAAAAGTAAAGGGATTTTTTTAAAAGGAATTATAAGCTTATTTATTTCTTTGGTTACTTTACCCTGTAATAAAATATATACAGCAAATAAGAGGCAGTATAGCTGCAGTAGGGCGTCTTGAACTACTATTAAGAGAATTTTCAGAAGTAATAATTGGCAACCAGATGAAACTTTTCAGTTGTAGCAATTCAAGCAACCAAATGAAACTTTTCGGTTGTCACAATTGGCAACCAGTTGAGATTTTTCAGTTGTAGTATTTGGCAACCATGATGAGATTTTTCAGTTTTAGTAATTAGCAACTAGTTGAGATTTTTTGGTTGTAGTAATTAGCAACCAGTGCATGTATACTAGGAAACAGCCTCATATCAGACTTTGAAATAAGTATCGATTAATAAGATAAAGTAGATGCTACTAAAAATATATGTATCCAGTAAGAATTTAAGAAACACTTCATATATATTCAAAGGTGAATTTGTCTTAAATAACTAGCACTTCTGATGCAAACTAAGGTCTTCTTTAATGAATCAGATGATGGACTAATTTATTAGCTCAGAAAATAATCTTTTACAGCTGTTTGAGACCTATAGAACTTTCTTTGGTGTTTTTATCATTTTTGCTTTACATTACAGTGGAAGATGCTCTTAATAAATCCCAAGAATTATTGGATAAGATTGGCCAGGATGGCTTGAACCCTGTACAGACTGAATGCGCCAGTGATGTTGGAAGTCTTAATACAGAAACCTTGTTGTCCTTGAATCCAGTACAGGGCTACAAAAGTTCTGCCACTGGCGAGAAAAGATCAAGCAATCATGTCTATTCCTATCGTACAGCCCGCACACGACGAGCCAAAACTATGAGCAGTATTCAGCTTAGTCATGACCTTCTGGGTCATAATCTGGAAAGTCAGGTCAACACAGGGGTAGCGGAGTCCAAGACAACTCCTCGTGTTACTTTCCATGATCATGGAGCCACTGTTGTGAGAAGCAACTTAGATGATAGTGATGATGTATCAGACCTTCTTACAGACACAACAGGTGTTAGAACATCTGTTAGATCACCTGATAAAAAAGCACGTGAAAGGAGCCGCTCTGTGTCACCATCGATTTTGCAAAGAGAGCGGAGTTTGTATGAGTCAGGCTACAGAACGAGACCATTTCCTAGTTGGATGGATTCAGACACTTCATCCAGTAAAGCACCCAGCTGGGTGGATGCAATGGATGTGTCCAGCAACAATGACTCTTTATGGAATCATGGAAATTTTACAAGCTCGCGGCCTCCTCCAAGCTGGATAAATGACATTGACAACTCAGACATTACAAGCGTGATATCAACCAAACCTGTGAAAAAGCTGATATTTGAAGATTTACTTCGACCTCTCCCAGTTATCACTAATACTCAAGATTCATTTAATAGTAACTCAAGTGCATCACCTCCTGGTCTAAGTTTCCGAGACCTAGTTGGCAATGGACAGAATGTTCTTTTGTCGCCACTAAAAGGAAAAAGCATGTCAAGGTCACCAGCAAGACGGAAAGCTACAGTATCAAACATGCTACAGGAGCTTCAGGCACAAACATCAGCTTTGTTGTCTCCTATGAAGGGAGATGATCACTTTGATGGTAAAAATGGGCCTAGATGTTCTAGCATGGACACTGATGTACTAATTAATGGTATTTCCCCTCTTGTGAAGAGTGACATCACAGGCGCCAGCCCAATTACACCAGGTAATGTTCTCATTTTTCAATAATTTGGTGGATAGTAATAAATGTATATTGCTTGTGCATTGTATAAAATAACCGACTTCCATTTTCATATTATCCTGATTTTTTTCTTCTTATTTCTCAGGTTGAAAATATATGTCTATGAGATGAATTAGCATTTCAAATCTCCAGGAATTGTCTGTCATTTTGTTCAGAATATTTCTTGCATCTTTTCTCTGGGGCCAGGAATGGTTTTCATATCAGTTTGCACACAAGTGTAAAATCCTTAGGCCTGGAATGCCATGTCTTAATTTTAATTCTTAATAACCTTTTATGTGAAATTTTAGAAATGTTTGGAAGGTGATATAAATGAAGCATTGTTTTGGATATTGAGATGAAGGTCAAAGTAGCAGGGTATCATTAACCTTACATTATCATTTTTACCAGGTGAGTCTATACATTGACACATTTTTGATTGTTATTTGGTCTGTTGTAATCACGCTGGTTTGTATCCATACTTGAGTACCATCTACAGAGGACTTGAGTGTCATACATATCAAAATCATGCATAAGGGACTGATGATACCAAGTTTGGCCTACTTGTTCATCAAGGTAACATATCAAAAATAGTCATGACGTGAACTTTTGTTCGTTCACCCATTATGTAGTGAATTTTCACTTGCCCAACAAAGATTCTTTGCTGTCTAGGCTATGTATGCTTGGGAATTGTTGTCCCCTGGTGCACAATCTAATTCCATTCATTGTATCTGGTATTCTGAAACAGTGTACATCTTGTTTTTAATTTCAGGGGATCTGGCTCGACCTCACAGTCCTGACACAGATGTGGTGCTCGAGGGAGATAGACCTTGGGAGAAATCTACTGCACCTCCCTTGTAAGAATTCTAACTTTTGAATCACTTTAAAAGATTGACCAAAGTAAAGTAATCTTGTGATTTGACCCAGACATGTCTGATAGGTCAAAGGGTTGACCAACACATATTCTGAGCATCCATACATCAGTCATAGTTCTCAAAGATCAATCTATCAACTTGTTTGTTAGTTGTTTACCCATTATAATACTAAATAAACACCTTATTTATTAAATTCATGAGTCACAAGTTTGCATTGTCAGCATGTTGCTGGCAAAGCTGAATTCAAAGTGATTACTTTTAATTTGTATCTTTTTTTGGACAATTAGTAAATGTGGCTGCATGTATATTTAGTCATTATGTTTTCCCAAGTTTTAAACAACCATAAGCCACAAAACACTAGACAAATGAGGTGTTAAAGCTGACCACCTGAACATTAAAAAATAATTTGAATAATTTCCCTAGGGTATATACTAGAGAAAGTACACCTGTCCCCCCCACACCATGTCATGGTAAGTAAGTACAGTCAAATCCGGTTATCTCGATTACATTGGGGGATGTAAAAAAAATTGTTGCAATAACCGGGTCTGAAGATATCAGAGTTTAGTTGACCAATCTACTAAAGAACAATGATAATGCATCTGAAGTACCAAAAATGAGGAGAGTTTTGTTGGTAAAACAAATGTCATTTCTAATGTACAATAAAAATAATAATTCAGTCATGCCTGGTTGCAGAAGAAAAGATTAGAGGATTTTTAAATGAGATTAAGTAACAAGTCACACCTTTTTACAATATTTAAGTTACTTCAACAATGTCAGTGGTTTAAAGTTGTTTTATTTCCCTATGAATAGCCTCAGCCTTTTGGCAGCCTCAGCATAACAAGGATTTTCTCGCACTGTCCAAAATCTAGACCACTTTAATAGATGTATGACCATACTTTTTTTTAAAAATGTGCATATATTTCTTTTGTTATGGTTGACTTGTGAGTAGCAGCAGAATGTAAGTCACCAATATTGTGTGTGAAAATCAATCGTTTTTATTGACCATCAGAGGTACCTTTATACTGGTTTGTGTCAGTTTTTACCAATTAAATTTGCCTCTGTACCAAAAGAGGATGAGACTATTGGTATTCATTTACCGATATACTGTAAAATGTTTCAAGTCTTTAAAGTTAACTGTCTCAACATTAAATTATGTTAAGAAGCCAATTTATTGCATTCATACAAATGTAATCCCATATCCTTTTCAACTTTGATCAGTGACTGAGCAAAAACACAGTAACAGAAGGAGAGTCAGCTAATCTCTGTGATGAAATGCAAGACTTTGATATTCAAGATAAAGACATGTTTAATAGAATGTTAATCCTATCTGTTGCTTTCTGCTTCATTCTGTTTGTGTTGAATATGTAATTGTGGCACAGCAATCAATAACTTCATCAAACAAATACTGTGTGTACTATGGATATATTTTGCATTTTACCATTTGCTTTTATTCACTCATGTTTAAAATGAATTAATAACCAAGTGTTTGGTGATTTTTTGGAGGGGGGGGAGGCCAGTTTGAGTTTGAATTTTGAGGGTTTCTGTTTATAGATTATTGTGAAGTTGAAGGCTTGCACTCACATCAAACATGGAAACTCTTTTTCTATTACCAAATACATTTTGAATATGTTGTGTAAAACAAATTAGGTATTTGTAGTTACTTTTAATGACGTTAAACCGTATATTCTGTGGGATGAACTATATTGTTGCTGTTGAGCTGTTGAAGGGAGCTATAAAAAAAAGTACATGCATTACAATGGGCTCATCCCCTGCTATACTGCTGTTGAAGAGAGCTATAAAAGAGTATGTGCATAATATTGGGCTCATCCCTCGCTATCCTGCTGTCGAGCTGATGAAGGGAGCTATACAAGAGTACATACATTACAATGGAATCCTTCCCCACTATACTGTTGTTGAAGAGAGCTATAAAAGAGTACATATTTTACAATGGACCCATACTATAATGCCCTTGAAGGGAGCTATAAAAGAATACATGTTTTACAATGGGCTCTGCTCACAATACTGTTGAAGAAAGCTATAAAAGAATGCCATGTATTAGAATGGACTCCCACTATAGTGCTGAAGAAAGCTATAAAAGAATGCCATGTATTAGAATGGACTCCCACTTTAGTGCTGAAGAAAGCTATAAAAGAATGCCATGTATTAGAATGGACTCCCACTTTAGTGCTGAAGAAAGCTATAAAAGAATGCCATATATTAGAATGGACTCCTACTATAGTGCTGAAGAAAGCTATAAAAGAATGCCATGTATTAGAATGGATTCCCACTATAGTGCTGAAGAAAGCTATAAAAGAATGCCATATTTTAGAATGGACTCCTACTATAATGCTGATGAAAAGAGTCATAAAAATGTATTATGTATTATAATCACACACCCCTCTACCCTTTACTGCTGTTAAAGGGAGCCATACAAGAATATCTTAATAGAACAAGATCAACTTATATTGAAGTAGATTAAATCTTAAACATTATAGTCCTCTCCGTCATGGGATCCATGACTGACCTCCTGTTATATAAAAGACTATGAAGTGCTTTATTATGATGGTATACTGTACTTATGTTGTCTTTTAATACAGAAACATTTATATCTCTAAAGTCTGGGATGTCACGATTTCAGTTTTTAATTTATTTTGGGGATGATTGAAAAAATGACAAATTTGTACATTTAGTGGCTTAATTCATAACATTTCATATGATTTTTTTTTTTCCAGCAAACAACCAGTAAAGGTAGACAATGGAAATCAGAATCCACCAAATGATGGAGTAAGTTGTATACGGCTGCATTGTAGTAGAAGTTGAAATTTTCCATTGATGGAAAAGTATGATGATATAATGATGTATAACAAATTCTGCAATATGTACCTAATATAGTCAAAATGTACACAGTATACAATAACCAAAACAATGTAGTTTGATCACACCTATTGTAAACTCTATTCATTTTCCAATCTGAACACTAGACTTACTGCTGACAGATATTTATGCATAAGCCATGTTGGAGAAAGAACCCTGGAAACCCAGCAAGAACCACCATTAGGAATTTATTGGCAAACTTTCTAATATACACACCTTGGTTGCAAAAATCATGTAAATGAAATAATATCAAGCTGGAAGTAATTTGGCATGTTTGTTTACACAGATACTGATTTTACAGATGTTTACATGACTGTGTACAAATTACAACCTTGTGTAGGATGGTGAGTCTTGCTTAAATTTCCAATGACTATCCAAACTACTTGTATTTTCCTAACTCATTTATTAATTTTGTTAAGTGTTATTAATACTCAATACTTAAGCAGCAAGGCAAATCAAGGTCTAACACATGACATGTATACATGGGCTGAAAAAGAAACAGTTAACTATCCTAAAATTGTTGTGTGTGCATTTGAGTAAAACTTAACTAGGAAATGTGTAGGCAAATCAAGAAGTCAAGTATTTCTTTCTCTATCTTTGAAATTGCCTTGGATGCTGGAGCAATATTACATGAGCTAGTTGGCAGGTTTGTTTGTTATGCCAGTATGAAGCCAGTATGAAGCCTGTTGAATAGTCATGGACGATTTAAGTGCAGTACAGTGTCCTACCTCGATAATATTGTGAGAGGTTTGTTTGAGTATTTATTGCTGTGAATATATAGTTTTCTGTGAACTCAGATTTTTAAAAACAATTATCCCCCCAAAAACGATACCTTTTTAATAAGATAATCAAAAACATACATATAATATGTTTTTGACTCTTCATTGCATGTCATATTTGAGACTGTTACATGCATAGATCAGCAATGCCTCATGTCGAACAGACGACATATTCTTTCATACAAATTAGGAAATTTAACTTGTAATGAACACATGTTTACAAGTAATGTTATCATTAGCAGCTAGCAGGCTGCTTAAAAACCTGCTTTCACAAACTGTAACATCATGGTTCTATTCTTTTATAATAATGTTACTAACAACTTAAATTTGTTCACATTGTAACATTGACCCTGTCATACAATTTTTATTTTGGCTGTTTATTTCAAACGATATGGAGACAACTGGTAATTCTCCATTTCCTCTACCTTTCAGACCCTGTCCCTGACAGGCGGAGCCCAGCCTGGGTCCCTGGAGGCCCTCAAGAACATGATATTCAGACTCCAGAAAGAGGTCTCAGAAAAAGATGAGGATGAGGCTAAAACTCAGTACATATCAGAGCAGGTTGGTTTTAAGCTCTGCTTCCACTATTGAATAAAAGTTGCGCAAGCAGTGACCTTCAAAAAAGAGAGTTTGGATAGAAATTAGTTTGTGAGAAAATAATTGCAGTGTGTATTGTGCAATTCTCAAAGAAAACAAGCATATATCACTTTGAATGGAATCAAGAAAGCAGCTGAAAATTTTTCAAACTTCACATAATTAAATGTTCCTTTGCACACAGCTTGCTAATAGTGGTCAGCTTAAACTTTGTAGCAATTAATATCTGGCAGATTTAAACAAATGTACGCATTGATAAAGAGATCCAATAGTTACAAAAGATTTGTGATAATGATATTGGTTCTTGTATTAGTCTATTTTAAATCACCATAATGTAACTATGTTTACAAGATTCAACATTTACTCTTTTTTTTCATCCTAGAAGAGCTGACAATAAATGCAGATTTTAACTTTAGGTAGATTTATGTAACCATTTGTTTGGCTGAGATGAACGCTTGGTTCTTTTTATGCTTTCTCAGTAATTTTAAATGATGCATGCACCTAAAAAGTGACAGGAGTGGTCAAATAAAAGCACATGCAGACGTTTTTTTAGATGTTTAAATGTTATTCTTCAAAGAATGAAAAATTGGTGTTGTTTGTCCTTAAGAAATATGTATTTAGTCCATATTGTTCTAAAAACAGATCTAAATTCACATGAGGCATTCAATATTGATGGTAATTTTATCATATATAGTTTGATTATACCATAACATGATGGTTGGTGTCCACAAAATGTGACCGTGTTATGTATCAAGCCATGCTATAACCAGCCAAGTATGTTAGCTTTAGAAAATGATGCATTGACCAAACAAAATGGCAGGGAGGGATCTAATAAAAGCCGTTGCAGAAGTACACATTTCATAGGCGCAGTTACCATCTTATATAAATGCATAATAAATTAGAAATACACATGTAGTGGAAACAAAGATTGCATATATATATATATATATATATATATATATATATATATATATATATATATATATATATATATATATATTCCTTTATTCAGAAAACCACGCATTGGTACATATGTATGTATGTATGATGTATGTATGAATATGTATGTATGTATGTATGTATGTATGTATGTATGTATGTATGTATGTATGTAACAGCAGATTACATATATTAGGGAAAGATGAAGCACATGTAAGTCCTAAGGTGAATAATAAATGGCATCTGTATAAATTTAGTACTACTAGAATTTTCTCATCTGAGAATCAGTGTAGTTTAATGTTTTTAAAAAAAACTGAATGATTTTCAACTGTTTTCTGTTACACCAGACGTATACCTATCCAACGATTCAACAGTAACAGCTTTACACTTTTGTGTATCACTATCCATTGTAAATACCTACTAATTAACACTTTTACACCTATTCATTTAAACAACTACATCAAGAATAATTGTCAGTCAATAATGGGGTGATGTTTGTTTATAGCGAGTGGATGACAATTTTTACATGTCAGCTGATTGAATCTAACAACGCTGCCAAGCCATGTGCATTATTTGGCGACTTTCATTTTTTGGGGGAATGTTTTATAAATTGTTGCCCCATAATTTGAATATGTTTTAGCTCTTTGATTGACTTTGATGATTAGCAATGTACTTGATAAATAAATTTGGAGGTATTTTATCAACCACTGCATTGTTTGGTGCTTAATTGTCTATGCAGTTTAAAGATCATACATGTTGGTTATTTTTTTGAGCAACAATTGTATAGAGAATGCATTGAAGACCATCCCAGAGGAGATCTAATGTCTTTAGTGTTCTTAGATCAGAAATAATAAAATAAGATTAATGCTTATGAGTTGATATCTTTCATTAGTGTTGTTCTGATTATCGATTATAATCGATCATCAGTTGGTTGAGCAAACCAATAAGATAATCAATTGTAAACTCCATAATTGTGTGTAAAGGGAGACTACTTTTTAGGTGTATGTAAAGCACAGAAGTTAGTAAAACTACCAGCCTCTAAAGTTTAACTGAAATTTATTAATTCCCTTCACAACTACAAATATGAAACCTTATGATTCATAATTAGGAACATGTAGTCATTATTATATGGTCAAGTTGTTAAATTGTTAAGTTAATTAATTTAAACACATTTTGTTAATTTGTTTCAGTTAAATTGCAACATTATTTGTAGTATTTGTAAACAATGACAAACAAGAAAAACATGTCTTCTATAAACATATGACATATGAACAAAAGAATTTTGGGGGATTGTAGCAGTATTTCAGTTACATTTGACTGATCAGCCATAAAATGTTGCGTTCATTTAACAAAGTTGTAGAACAAAAATAACACACAATGTAATATTGTCAGGTTAAAGAATACATGTGATTACAAGAGATTACTCCTGTACATTTATAAATATATTAAACTCTTGATCAATGATATAACTGTTTAACCTAAATTAAAATTTACTCATAGTAACTGATTATAATCGATGATCAGTTGGTTAAGGAGAACCGATTATCGATTATGAATTACTGACCGATTTCCATCACTGTCTTTCATCATTAAACTAAGATTAGTGTTCTCAGAAGGCCCATCCATTGATTTGGATACTCATTTTTCCAAAAATGTTTAATTTCGCACAAAACCTTAAGAAATTGGTGAAATTTGTAAAGTTTCAGGAGCCATGTTTGATCATGTTATATTCGAAACCATATGTTATCTCTTCCCCAAAATGATAATAATTATAACCTTTTTTTACATTGTTTTTCATACTTCTAAGAATTTGTTTTTATGTTACTAAAAATACATTTTAAATGAAATTTCTGGAGCTACTCCACATTCATGTTATATTGAATTCATATGCGATCTCATTCCCAAAATGATGATAAACCTTTTATACATAATTTCTTGTATTTTGAAAACAAAAATAATTATATTATTTCTGATTTCATGTTATAATGGTGCAGGCTATAGCAGGATCACACTCTATGTTTTCCAACTCCAAGATATTCTCTGCACAAAACAAATGTTCAGTACATTGCTCAAAATGACAATGATGCTGCCATGGTTGTTGATTGCATGAATCTTGCACAATTTGTATGAATTCGCACACTTGTAGAACAGTGATGCATGAGACCTCCCACAAATTAGTTTTAAGTTGCACATATTATAATGTACCATGCTCATTAAACTAAATTTGATGGGCACATTGGGCTCTGATACGAGCTCTCTGTTACAGTTTGAACCTTGCATTCAAGGACGTTTTACAAATGATAGTGAAAAGTACAAGCTACCTAGATAACCAGAAATAGCCGACTCCAAGCATGGTTCATCTTCAGATGACAGTTATTCTGGCAAATACAAACTGATAATAGTGATGATGACAGTGATGTCTATCAGATCAGTTAAGCTGGGAAAGTGTTATTGGAAATGCCAGTGAGTAATTTTAAACCCAAAAATGATGTTCAGTACAAAAATGATGTTCTTCATCAGCATTTGCCTGTTGCTATCCAATACTGTTCTTACTGAATGCAGCTCAGGTTAGGCTTCTTATTTCTTCCCCAGGATTAAGGTATAGCAAGACATGTATTTTACTTTCCTGCTTAAGTGACAGTTACATGCCTTCATTAGACAGTAAGGTTAATAATATGGTATTCTGAACCAGTAAATATTTGTTTACAGCAATGTAAAGCTGATAATGTAATAGTCTGTTGGCAAAACAAAAAATTGCAGTGGCAGCAAAAGTTATATACTATTCAACAAAGCACATTTTGCAGGCAAAATGCAGCGTTCTTTGAAACCTTTATGTTGTTCTCCCTCATAATTCTGCTTATGGAAGGTGTAAATGTGTAATACTTTTTAAGTAAAGTCACATTACACAAACTTAAAGGTATATTACAAGCAAAGATTGGTATGTAATGAACAAAACTACATATAAAACATTGCATTAACTAACTAGAAGCAACACTTTTGGGTTTAATATAATTGGTTCTCATTAGTAAAAACCTAAAGTCAAGTGAAATAAAACAAGTTGATGGGATGAAATTAATTAGCTTGTTCTGTTTAATGGGACCAGTCATCATGCTGATGTGACCAACCAGACAGCATTGTGCTGAGAGGGTTTTCAGTGAGGGACCACACTATTGCCTAATTAAATGTCAGACAGGTATAAATTGCAGTTAGGAACATTGTGTAGATTTTGGGCATAACACTGAATGGTAGTCGATTCGCAGATTGTGAAACTTCTGTTGTAAATTTGTATTTGCCATATTTGATTTGAAATGGTATACTATGCATTGAGTATATGCAAGAAATGAAGGAAAAATTTCATTCTAATTTTCCTCTTATAATATGAAAAGGTTCGAAGAATTCGAGAAGAGGCAGCAAGTCTTGGTATTAGAGTCCCAGCATCAGATGACAAAGTGATGGATGATTTGACACCAGGCGATAAGGTTGAAGGAGCAAGAGAAATTCCAGCTCTTCAGGGTTATGATTTTAAGGGTGAACCTGGGGGTCAGTCCCTTGAAAAGTAAGTACTTTGATCAGTTATTCTTCATTTTTAAGTTTTTAAATACTTGCTTTGTCGCACCTGATTTGGACAGTGACAATACATTGTTAGCACTTTTCTGTGATGGTGACAGCATTTGTGCTAGTGGCAAATAAGGTCATTGTTCATTGATTTACTTAATCATTATCTGGATAGCTGCTTCAACTTCAGTGATAAAATGCTGTAGGATTTTTCTTTAGAAAAGGAAATTAGTTTCATTATAAAATTGTTGAACTAAATTTTATTATGTCTTTCATGACTGACAACATGGGGATTTAACTTGGTGTGACCAAATAATTTATTTTCTCCGGCCCTTACTTATCTGCTTGAAATATTCCACTTAATGTCTAGTGCTGAAGTCGACAGTTATTACAGGCCTACATGCTTGTTCACTAATATGGCAGACATGTGATACCTTATCATTTTAACACTGCCACTGATGTATGGCTTATTCTTGTAGCTACTGATAGTTTGTTTTGTTTGTTTTTTATGGTTTAACACCATTTTTCAGCACAATATAGGCTATATATGGTGGCCAATATTAATGGTGGAGGAAGAACACGGACAACCCCCGGAAAGAACCATCGACCCACAAGAAGTTACTGGCAAGCTTTCTCACATAACTACATTTGCCGAATCTTACACTCGAACAAGCTACTGATAGAGATATGAAATAGAGATCTAAGCACTTTGTATTCTTTAGCTAGAAACTAAATTAAATATAAATCATACTATTCAAAATTATGATCTATTCATTTTTCTTCAAACTCTTGTCAAGTAATGTGAAACAATATAGCTTGAATTTTCTGAATTATTTTTTTTAATTTTTTTTTTAACTGTAATGTTCTCTAAAATCCACTGGTATACTTCTTATGTTTATCACTGATAATATTTGGGGAAAAGGTGGACATTCAAATTCACTTTATTTATTCCAAATACAAGTTGTTACTTTTGTTTTGAAACAACAAATATTGTATTGAAAGCTTGCGTGTGGTCTCTTTTGACTCATATCTGTAGATGCTGCTACTTTACACAATTTTTTTTTTCAGGGCTCTAATCCACCTAACAAGGTTGAAAAGCCTGGTGAATAGTTCACAGAAACTGAAAGATGGCACAACTGGTGGACCTCTTGACCAGGCTGTTTCCAGTCAGTTGCCTGTTAGATCATTGTGTAGTGATGTCATGGGCAGTGACATGCCTACATGATCATAATACTGTACCTTATCAGAAGACTAGCTCAGTGTAGTTGAAGTTATACAGAACAGTTATAATTAGGACCGAAAATTGGGTTGGGTTTAAAGTGAGCTAGAATACTCAGTGTTGACTAAAACATTAAATACTTTTCATAAATTGACAATACTCAGTGTATATAGTACATATGGTCTTCTGTATTCATCTATTAGTTGCAGAAGTTTATTTGTTTGGTTTGGAGGAGGGATTTCACATCTTATATGTTGGTTTTCTTATACCAGATATAGTATGTATCACTACTGATAGTAACAAGTTGCATGGTGTAACTAATATTTGCAACAATCTATAGATTCAGAAGCACTGGTCTTTCAGTTAAGAACTTTATATTAAGGGTAGCAACTCATATTTATGTAAAAGCATTTATGCTTTAGTAATCTCCCTTTGATGTCAAATGACCATGAATAAATATATCACTGGAACGATGTGCTTCCATAGGATATTATGTAAATTAGTATCATTTCAGCCCTTGCAGGTATTAGTGTTTACTATACTTTCATTTTTCTTTACCAGTCTAGTTTAATTTTTAGCATGCATATTCAGTGACTAGTTGGTAAGGGTCGAAGATAAATTAATGGACTAAGTCTTCTTTAATATGTATGATCAAATTAACAATACTTTTTCTACTAGACAAGTGTATATCGTGATGTAAAAATCAACAAACCATAATGATTATTTTTTGCATACCCTTACAAAAGTTATCAAAAAGCAAAGTATACCTTTCTTCATAACAGAAATGAAAATGTGTAACTGACTTAATTACGGACTCCAAGGGAATTACGTTTGCCATAGCAAACCCTAAAAACATCAACTGAAACTATGAATGAGCAATGTATGCTTTTGCAAACAGATAATAATAGAAGATCATAAGTGGATTTTACATATCAGAATATGTTCATGATTATAAAATATCTTTGCATTTTGTTGTGATTAAAATGTTTTGGAAATATTATTTCCACATGTTTGAAATTCCATTTATTATATATTCAACCTAAAAGATGGTATTGTTAAATGATTTTGTTATTACATTGTTTCAGAATTTCATCTTTAAGTGGCAAATCATATTAACACTTATAAATACCTTTGACACAATAAAGGTATATAAGGATTTATAAATCGGTATAGTGATGAGTTAGATTTAATTAAAGTTTGTTGGTTTATTAGTATTGAAAAATTGCATCTTTAAAAGCTTTATGAAAATGTTCTCAAACTTTCATAGAATGAAAGACCAGATGAAGTTTATACCCAGGGAAAAAATTTGATAAGTCAAATATAGCAACTTGAAGCGTGCTCATGTCTCTAGCTTCTGCCTTGAGTTAGTTTATATAATATTGCATTTCATAGAACTCTAGTATTTTGAACTCGTATGGAGAAATGAAAACTACGGCAAAAATATGGTGGTAAAAAAAAATTGTTTTTCTGGATCTACTATAGTAATAATACTGATTTATTCCAAATGCTGTACCTCTTTCCCCTTAGCAATGATATTTCTTTGTGAGACTTACAAAGTTACAATGGGAATGCATTATTGTATTACAACAAAAATGAGGGTTTTAGTTAGTTTTTTCATTCGCTTACATAAACTCCATAATGGATATTTTTCATATATGGCATGAACCATTATGAAACTGTTAATTAATTCTAGAACATGGTTGTTTGCCCAAGGAAAATTAGAATCATGCCAGTCATATAAAAGTTGTGTAAAGAACATTAGTTGAAATTTTTCATTTGTTAACATTTCTAAACCCTTTGATTGATTTTCATTATTCTCTGAATTAATCATAGTGAAGCTAAGATGGTTTATTTGATAGCATGCTGTTATCCCTGTAGGCAAGGTGAAAGTCAGCAAATTTGCATTACGGCTTTGGTTACAAAAATGTAGTTGCTTATATTTCCTAAGCATAGTCAAGGATTTTTTTTCATCTTTGGAATTAATCATTATAAAAATCAGGCAGTTCATGTGGTGACATACATGGTACCTATTTGACCTTGTACTCAGTTGTAGAAATTTTAATTAAACGTTTGGTAAAAGTTATTTTAAATTACAGATATTTTCCCAACCCCTTGTCGGATTTTCTTCATATTTGAAGTGAATTTGTAAGATATTTCATTTTGTGACATGTATGTTTCCCACCTTTGATCTTCAGGTCAATTGTTACAGTTATAGAAATTTTTAATTAAGGTTTCATTTAAAGCTTTTTCAGTTGCTTATAGTTCCTAAATCCATGACAGATACTGTTCATACATTGGATGAAGCATTGTGAAGATAAGACAAATAATTTTGTAATATTTTAACTGAATCTATTGATCTGACTTCAAGGTTATATATTTGATGTCAATGCATCAATTGTTTACTTGACATGCAGGCCCTGGCATTCTTGAAAGAACATTTGTATGCATTAATTTAGAAAACTATTACCAAACCCAAACACTTGTATATTTAGCATATTTTACATTTTCATTATTGGTGGAGAAATAACAAATTCTGAGAAGAAAAAAACCCACTTAATTACTAAATGTTTCAGATCCATTTTTTGATAATTGCATCAACTAATTTCTTCAAAATGAGGTGACTGCTTCAGTTCTGCAAGCATATAATTTTGCAGCTTGTAGTTTGTATTAATTAGAAATATTTAATGTTGTTTAAAGGTGCAAATATTTTTGCCTTGCTAATTATCTAATGATAATGAAGTTGAAATCATTATTTTCGTGCTGTTGGTAGATTTATTCTTTGATTGGATTAGTGTAATTTACTATCAAGTACATATTTTTTCAGTTGTGATATTTGAGAAGTATGGCATTTTATTATGATCAATAGCATTGTTCTGTTGTAATTATTAAAACTCATATTAAGTGTAAATGAAGTTTTGTAAAAATGAAATAAAGCAGTCGATGCATTAAATGTTGATATTTCTTTAATAAAAGATAACAAGTTTGGCATTACAGCAATATCTGATCTTCAATCAATTACAGGGGTAAAACAATAATTTCTTTTGTCTTCAGAATATAGTTTGTATTTATTTTCTACTTTGGAGAAAACGCAATTCTGTTGAAAAACAGAATTCTGTTCCATTACCACTGAAGCATATTTATGGGAATATGATTGGTTTATTATCAGGATGTAAAACCCAGCATTTCTGTTGAAAATTATTCTAGTTGGATGCAAATGTTCCAGTATGGAGGTAATTGAAGTAAAAGTCGTTCAGGTCATGTATACATTAAGTACTGAATGTTTCAGTAGCGGATGTTTTTTTTTATTTTTTATAATTTGATTACACATACATTAAAATGGAGATTATCCTCTTTTTATTCATCTATATTCCCTTGGGAGGTCATTATTTACATACACCGACAAACACATACAGCAAAAATCAATGTTAAATTATGTGTAAATTTTTGGACACGGTCAATTTAAAGGTGTGATCCAGTATTAAACAGGATTGAATGTTGTGCATTGGCATGTTACAATGAAATCTACTCATGCTGAACAAAATTTGTAGTATTCTGTATTGTCATGATTAGACTTGCTCTTTCCTTGACCCAGTTTAGTACTAGGTCACCGCTGTACAAGAACATAGCAATAAAAAAAATCTCATCTTGAAGTTTCTTGATGACGGTTAAAGTGCAGAGCATTACAAAATCAGGATTGAATTGACTTTGTTTAAACTATATTAGTATTAAAACTTTGAACACAAATATTTAATTTAAGATGAGTAAATGTGCCTTCATGACCTGATCAACATATTCTATGATTTTGTGACTTAAAAGCAAGGTTTACTTATAGTTAAGTGCCAATACACCTCTAGGTGTAACAAATGAAGCTGCCAGGGGCCCCGTGTGGCCAAGTGGACTAAAGCGCTTTCCGTTACAGATCACTGCTGTCTCACCTCTGTCTGCGTGGGTTCAAGTCTAAGATTTGGCTAATGTAGTTATGTGAGAAAGCTTGCCAGTAGCTTCTTGTGGGTCGGTGGTTCTTTCCGGGGGTTTTCCCGTTTTCTTCCTCCACCAATAATACTCGCCGCCATGTATAGCCTATCGTGTGCTGAAAAATGGTGTTAAACCCTAAAACAACAACAATGATGCTCCCCAGGCAATGTAACTGCTGCAGTGATCATGATGTTTTATAAACATTGTATTTCCAATAAAACATGAGATTCATGTCCTTAATAAATAAGTTTACACAAGGCTAAATAAATTCATTTGATTTTTGTCATGGTGTTTGGGGTTCAGCATGGTCAAAATTTCCTGTACACTATTACAAGTTAGCAAGTAATAATGCATCTTCATAGAGACTTTTTATATACACACATTGATTCTTTAGATTGCCATGAAAGTTGGCAAATATTATGGTCATCATCATTTTACTCCCACAATATTTTTAGAAAAGTTATTGCCTTTTTAATTGCGCCTGAATGTAGTGTAATTGCTGTTTCTGGTAAACAGAAATAAGTTCTGAAATTTCATTTAATCACCATGACACTAGGGAAGTGTTACGATTATTATCAATAGATGTGGATATCAAGAAACCAGTGTTCTCAAGTTTTTATAAAGAGTCATTGCCATTTTGTCATGCAGCTGAGTGTATGGGAAGACAAAATCATGTAAGTACAATGTGTCTTGCAGTGAAAACTAAATACAGAATGGCAGCAAATAAAATGGACATGGGAAAAGAAATTAAAGGAATAAATTGATGCTTCTGTTTTTTTGCTTATCTGCATGAAAATGCTGGAGAGCTCTTGCTTTACTATTATATTGTTCTTGTAGCCATCATTGGCATAATCAGATGTGAGATGGCTGCTATCGTGTAACAGGCTTGAAGTAGCTCTTCCATTTCTGCACTGTTTTTCATGATAAATGTGCTTGTTGTCTTCGTCTACATTATTGTGTTTTATCATGCACTTGCTGTTCAGTTCGTATGTTTTTCTTCATCTCCTTGTTTTGGAAACGAGAACAATCGTAATTTTTCTCAGCTGTCTTGCTCCAATGTTACAATATCCTTCTTGAATAAATCGCCATCACGTGATTGCCAGTCAACCCGTTTATGCTATGATGGACTTTCAGTTGCTTTAAATGACTACTTCTTGGCTCTTCATACTACATTGTGCTCAAGACTAAACAAACTAAACATTCGTCGTTACTTAAATATAAACGGAAGAGCAAAAAGAAACGTTTGAAACCTGGCTGGCTTAGAACAGGAAGAATAATTCCAGTTATTTCCCTTTTGCCCTTTCCAGCTAAACAATTTAAAAATTCAGCCATTAATTTAGATAACCTAGTGCAAATCCATATTAAATCATCAATTATTGTGTCAACTATCCCAGAGATACCACTGGGTATTTCATTATTCAACGCCCAATTAGTAGGACCATCGGAAAGTGCACAGAAATAGTTAATTTTATCAACGAGCGAAATATCGACGTCTTCGTCCTGACAGTAACATGGCTAAGAACATCAGGCAATGAGCCCAAGTGTGCGGATATAACACCCACCGATTACTCCATCAAGTCGTTCCACAGCCACTCTCGCGAAGATAGAATCGCTGTCATAACAAAGAATTCCATGATAAAATGTCTGAATACAACACAGCCGTCAATTTCTGCCACACATCGTTTGAACTAGTCCAAACAACACTCAACACTTGCAACAAAGTTCAGTTCAATTTTTCTGCCTCTACCGCCATCCTAGTAGAAAGAACAAGCTGATTGAATCTCTCTTTTTGGAACAGTTTCCACATCTCCTGTAGTATGGAAATTTGATAGGTGGCTCCCTGATTATTCTTGGAGATTCACCTTCACTTTTACTCTCCTGGAAACTCGTACACCTCAAAACTCCTAGATTCAATTCATGTTTTCAACATTAAACAGTCAGTTAAACAACCCACCCATAAACATGTCACATTTCAGATTGGATTCTTCATAGATCTTTGATGGTCTAAAGCGCTGTCCGTTACGGACCACTATCATCTCACCTCTGTCTGCGTGTGTTCGAGTCTAAGATTCGGCAAATGTAGTTATGTGAGAAGTTTGGCAGTAGCTTCTCGTGGGTCGGTGGTTCTTTCCGGGGGATGTCTGGGTTCTTCTTCCACCATTAATACTGGCCGCCATGTATAGCCTATATTGTGCTGAAAAATGGCGTTAAACCATCAAAAACAAACAAAAACAAACAAATCTTTGATAATATTCTGCGATCCACCCTTTTATTCCACAAACTTGCATCAAATCACCTCTGCATTATATGCCATCTAGACGTATCAGTCCCTAACCCTCCACCTTTATTTGCTACTACGAGAAACCTCCGTATAATAAATAGAATAAAACTAATGCATGCCATCCAAGAAAATCTAACAACTTCCTTACCTCCTACAACAGAACAATTTGATAACTGCCAGCGTTCATTGCTTGCAAAACATACCCCAGCCAACATGTGATGAGTATCAATTCAAACGTTTTCTCCTTGGTAAAGCAGTGTTAGTGACCAACTTCGCTCTGCTAAAAGAGACCGTCGTAAAGCAGAGAGACTTTGGCTTTCCACCAGACTCACTATTCATAAACAAATCTTTGAAGCCCCTTAATAAGAACGTGACAAACGTTGTCCATTTAGCCAAATTATCCCACTACAGTACTAAGATCACGGAGAGTTCCAGCTGCAAAGAGCTTTTCGAGATAACTAACAAACTAATGCCAAGGAACAAATGTACACCACTTCCAACTACCTTCTCTCAAGTAGACCTTCCGGATCTATTTGTAAATATCTTCCGTGACAAGGTACAAGCCATTAGAGATAAGCTTGACAACACAAGTTCAATTGATTCGTCGTCACCATACAGTTACGATACAGAATTTCAGCAACAATCTTTAGGAGCATTTACACTTGTCTCTATGGATTTAGTATGGACAATCATGATGAAGAGTGCCCCAAAGTCATGTTAACTTGATCCAATTCAAACATCACTGCTGCTTGAGTGCTTAGGTCCTATATTGCCTTCACTAACTGATGTTATTAATACCTCTCTCTCATCCGGGGAAAATTCCCATCCTTTTTCAAAACTGCCATTGTAAAGTCTCTGCTGAAGAAACCAACACTCGACCATACTGATTATAGAACTATCGCCCAATTTGTAATCGCCCGTTCATATGAAAATTTTTAGAAAAAGTTGTTCTAACCCAACTTATATCTCATCTCAATTCAAACAGTTTTTAGCAATGTACACTCTGCATATCGCCCTAGCCACAGCACTGAAACTTTTTTTCTGAAAGTGGGTGACCGAGTGTTCTAAAGCGCTCTCAGTTACGGATCACTGCCATCTCACCTCTGTCTGCGTGGGTTCAAGTCTCAGATTCGGCCAATGTGGGTATGTGAGAAATCCTGCCAGTAGTTTTTCTTGGGTCGGTGGTTCTTTCCGGGTTTTTCTCCGGTTCTTCCTCTACCATTAATACTGGCCGCCATGTATAGTCTATCATGTGCTGGAAAATGGCATTAAACGCTACAAAAACAACAACAACAACAACAACTCTTAAGAAATTAGTTAAGGACATTCTTTATGCTTTGGACTTGTTATCCTTATTATATACACTCAGCCTATCTCAAGTGTCATAGATCATCATCCAGTGTCTCACCAATTGTACGCTGATGACACCCAAATATACAAGTCTAACCACCCAACTGAAGTTGATGCTACCATTCATGGAGTAGAGAGGTGCATTTCTGATGCGAAATCATGGATGACATGTAACAAGCTGCAGGATAATGATGATAAAACTGAGGCCATTCCGATCACAACACAAAGACTTTCTCATTCAGACCCTTTACCTATTTTTGTGCAAGATTTGTCTTTAGTTTTGCCTGCTTATATACTGTTAAAGTTCTATTTATTATTCTTTCATTTTTACATGGAGGACTTCTTTATGACTATTGTATTCTACTTGCAATTTCTTTAGCTGTCAGCATGACCTTTCATTTGGAATTTTTTCCCTTTCACATTAAATGTACGAATACAAGCCCTACTGCATCCTGAATCCTACCCTGCCAACGACGAAAAATGGTTTTCATTTCTTATAATATAGACAAAGGAAAGTAACTATTGCCCATGACCTCCATTTGCCGCCTACAGGTGGCGATAGTTTAAAGCATTTGCTGTGTACTTGACATAAGTGGTTCACATCGTCTCGTGAAATTAGTTTTGGATTTTGTGTTAAATGCATCGATCTAATGAGGACTACATTTTGTCTGATTTATTACGTCTTTATCTACAGATGGTATGCTTTATTTTTAAAATTTTGACTATATTTATGTGAAATCTTGTCACCCACGTGGAATTGGTCTTTGTGTTTCAGACACATGGTTCTCTTGGCTTAGTTATAATAGAACAACGTATTCTTAGTTCGTATTTGCACACTTTTTTTAATTTAACAGCTCTAGCATAGCAAATGTCTCTTACATTGTAAAAGTCGAATTCGCTACCAATTTCATTCATTTTTATAATTTCTGCATTTTAGAATATAATACAATAGTTTAATCTCGATTAATTTTATGATAGCCAAGGAATATAAAATGTAATAGCTGCAATTAATGCAACAATCAATTTGAAGAAATGTATTTTACTCATTTTAAAATATAATTCTGATTTGAAATATGTTGCTAAATATTATTCTCTGCTACTTATAGAATACGTTATTTCAACATTGAATCTAAACATGAAGTTGGTAGCGAATTCGACTTCTACAATACAAATTACCATAAATATAAATATATATGAATTCTTTAAAATAATTAAACAATCCATTACATTATAAAATAAAATAGAAGAATTCAGTAAACAATGTTGCAAACATATGAACTTTATCGTTAAAATCTCAAACATTAAAAAGTGCTTATGCCTTAAAGAAGTTCACGAACATAGATAATTCTTACCTGGAATACGAGAGGTGTCTTTCTGACTTTAGAATGAAGTAACTAACGGTGTGCGGTCTGTACCTGTTGTTATGTGTTATCTGGGCGCAACCACATGACCAAATATGGAATCCCATGAATTTTCACTTCACTCTAGCCAGAAAGGGGCTCTCCAATACACAGGATTGCCCAAGTTGTTTTTACGTCATTCGACAGAAAGTTTGCTGCATTACCAATGTACTCACTAAATTTGAATTCTAAGAATGTGTAGTTTGTAACCTATGTAGCTTACCGAGTGTATTTGTCTTGCTGACTTTGCAATGCAAGAGAAATGTACAAATCCAAGGGAGTTTTGCCTTTGCTCATAAATGCTCAGCTTTATTAAAATAGTATTTAGTTCTGATATAGAAATAAATGAAATTATTGTTAATATTGTTTAGTAGAACATTACTTCAATATTTATTAGTGGAAAATTTACTTTAATATAATTTAGAGAAAATGTCAATCTTATTATTTTTACTATAAATTCCTAATTAGCTACTCCCGTTTTAATGTCAGTTTCCCTATAATCATTGGTGACTACTATTGCATCCATTTTTTTCTTCTAGTATACCAATCATTTGTTTGTTAAGTTGGCTGTGTGTTTCTTGTATTAAAATAATGTCATTGTGTTCTAGTGTTGCTGATTGTGTGATTTTGTCATTGTCTTTCCCATTAGTGGTCATTGATGCGATCCGGAAGTTTTGTTTTTCCATTTTTGTTTATGTCCCTCCAGGTGGCTTCTTATACTATTGTATTTGCATATTGTTCCTATGTATTTATTTTGTTAAAATTAATTATATAAATGATTTAATTAAATGATTTAGTTTGGGGCACTGTCCCGTAGTCAGTTTGTACCTTATCGTTGTCATGTAACGTATTTTCATTGTTGTGGATCAGCTCGTTCGTTATTTCGTCTGTTTGTTTGCTGTCTTGTTGTTCCATTGTCAGGTTGATTTATTTTTCCTTGTCTTGGTTCTCTTCCGTTCCATTTTATTTGTTGTTCTTTCTTTATCGAGGAGTCTCTCATTTTCTTTTTTGATTTAGGTATTTGCTAGATTGGGGTGAGGGTGCTGAAATCATTCATGGATTCGAAATCATCCCCGCCTGAAGATGATCCCGACACATTTTCGTTTCCGTATCGTGGGAATTAGAGTGGTGGTAAAATGCAGCATCCCGCTCATTTACATTATGTCCCCGCTCTGTGTTTCTTCAAGTTCTGTGCCTTTTTGCATATCTTCGTCTTCTACGGCTGGCACATCGAACCAGGGCCCTATTATCCATAAGGCTGACTAGGCTGAAGTCTAGGTGGCCACCAAGAGCAACGGCCCATGCAACGTTTAGCTATGCCATGGCAATGTTGCGTAATCGAAAATTCCACATTTAAAAAATTCCCACTCCATGCCACAACAATCCGACTGCTGATAAATTCCACCTTTTTAAATCATTTTAGGTAAGTTTGTATTAATTAAAAGAGCGCAAAATTCGCGGGTGGATGTCCAGGGCCCCAAAAAAGCTCGAAGCCTAGGGGCCCTGCCATGGGTTAATACGGCACTGCATTGGATCTGTCTGTCCTTTTGGCGCCTTAGAGTCCTTTGCACTGAACCCATAACTCGGCATCTAGTACATGGTCAATCTTGGTCCGAACCACGGTACCACGTACGTAAGAGATATCCTATTTCATATAAGAAGAAGGAGATATATCTCGCTTTTTGTCTCGGTACTTGGATGATTCTCTCGCTCGTATTCACGTTACTAAAACCGTAGACGGTTGCCATCTTGTCGTTGCTAATGTGTATCTTGTGCTTCCTTATGTGTTTATCTACCACCTTTTGGGTAGATATCTCTAGAGGGAGTATAGAGACAAAAACGTCCATTGCTCTGGCCTCTACCTCTCGCACTTTTGGTGCTGTGCTCGTTATTTTCACCTTTCACCCTTATATTGTGATTTCTTCTTGGTTAATCACCTTCTTGTTGGTTTTAGAATACATAATGTATTTGTTTGTTTTGCCATAGTGGAGTCTTTTGATGGAGTTTACGTCAATCCCCATTACGTTTAGCGCAGTGAGCGCTTCCGCTTTTCTGGGGAAGGTGTCTGTGTCTAGCGTTTGACAGCCTTCCGTATGGTAGGCTATGATTCTCTGATGTCCTGGATCCCCTTTCAGCACAGTGTTGAAGTATGTATTAAAGAGGGTTTTGAATGCTCTGTTTTCCAATCTTTTCCTCGCCATGGCCTCAAAATACTCCATTGTGTTCTGAGTGTTTGTCGTTCTAGTAATGTATAGTGTAGTCTCCGTTTCTTACGTCGTCTTACACGTAGTGCTCTTAACACTAATTCTAGAAGATTTACACTTGAAGGTATGGCTAGTGTCTGGGGAATATGCCCTGACTCTGTATATAAATAAAGAGTTTAACAAAAGAAACAAAATTCAAGGTAATGTGATAATTGAAAATACAATTTACATCTAAAGCAAAGTGAATACCAAACTAGTAACTTTTGTTCCAGGGTATACCAAACAATTAATTCCTTTAATAACATTTGTTCAAAGGTATACTAAACTAGTAACTCTTGTTCCAGATTATATACATCAAACTAATAATTTTTCGTCAAGGGTATACCAAACAAGTATCTTTTTTCCCCATGGGTATACCAAAGTATTAACTTTTTTTCTAGAGTATACCAAACTATTAAATCTTTTTGTTCAAGGGTATACTAAGCTAGTAACGTTTGTTCAGTGGTATACCAAACTAGTAATTTTGGTTCCAGAATATACTAAAGTAGTAACTTTTGTTCAATGGTATACCAAAGTGTTATCTTTTGTTCTAGGGTATACCAAGCTAGTAGCTTTTGTTCCAGACTATACCAAAGTAGTAATTTTTGTTGAAGGTTAGACCAAAATAGTAACCTTTGTTCCAGGGAATACCAAAGCAGTAACATTTGTTTCAGTGTATACCAGGCTAGTAAGTTTTGTTCAAGGGTATACTAAACATTTCAAGCTGATAAAATCAGATAATTTGAGTTGCTTCATTTACATATTTGCAGCACAGCATACAGGGACCAATTTTTGAAGATCTTATTTTGTATTAATTAAAATTATTAATTTACTAATTATATTGCACTCTGTATCCTTTCTTCGGGCTTGATTAAAAATAGCATGCATGCAACAAGATATTCGGCTTTCAAATGATTTTGTAAAGCTCGTCTTAGTATTCTGCCAAATTGCAGGTTGATTCCAATCTATTATCTTGCAAACAGTATTGTTTGTAAATAAAATGGCCATGGGGCTTCAGCCAGTTCTACATTCTGTATTAAAAAATGTTAAAAACGACAATATGTTGTATATATTTACATGTATATGATTTTTACACAGTATTATTTTAATTTTATTGTGTATGTCTATATGTTATGAATGGGTGGGAGGAGTTAGTGTATATCTTTGTTGAAAGCTTCTTTTTGCTTAGCACTTCTGTCCCAGTAATCCTTGACCTGATTCTTTTCTTTTAAATTTAATATCTGTACTATTATATAAATGTTCCTCGTTATTTATTTATTTATTTATTTATTATTATTATTATTATTATTATTATTATTATTATTATTATTATCAAACACTGACTATATGGATTTTACCATTCCTGCCCTTTTGTCAAGTCCCATGGTGGGGCCCATAAGGTCAATTTTAGGACACCATTTGGTTACAGTTTTAATACCGTTGTGTTTTAATGAACTTTTGATCCAATTGTTTTTAAGTTTTGGAATATCGCATGATTCTGAATACCTTTTTTTTTGCTATAAGATAAAAGAAAATTATTTTTTATTTCAGACTGCATACATATAAGTTAAAATATCAATATATAATACAAGTATTTTAAACAAAAAAGATCATAGATACCGTATGTGCAAATACACAGACACATCTACAATAATGAACTGTCTGGCATGGTTAAGAATGAAATTATGTAAGACATTTAAACCAATGTCATAGTTCCACAGAGATTTCTATAAACAGTTCTCGCTATTAGATATTTTTGTCATCATTGAGAACATCTACTTTCTCATCATTTCTTCAAAACTGAATAAGTTTTAGTTTACAGATATGTTAGAAGCACTGTTCGATCTTGGAAGACATATAAGAAATTGAAGACTATTATAACCAATAACCTCTTTTCTTTTCATATATTCACCACAGGGGAGCACAATGCATATATGTCAATTGTTCACTGGGTTATGTTAATATAGTCATTAAAAAGATACCTTTTGGTTTTATTTTTCTCATCTAATACTCAAATCACCCCTCACTCCATTCACTGCATAGTTGGGATAACATATCATCCCATACTTCCCTTTCTCCCTGTACCACTATTGCCCCAGTGATGTCCTTTAATAAGGCTGTAACATCAAGAAGTAGAACGTTTTATTATTATCGTTTTAGTTATTATTATATTATCATTATTATATCAGTGGAGCCTTATCTGTTTGCATGCAGGTGATTTTAATTCACCAGCAAGCACCATCTAATGTTGAAACGTGTCAAGTTTGTTTTTTTGGCAAATAAATGTGAGATTGAACAAATTATTAATTATATTGTGTTGAACATTAAACTGAATTCTCCCTAGGGTTAATATTTTCACTCTTGCAAAATGACTGGCTTTGTTATGATTATAAAATCCAAAGCATCTATTATTTTATAGTTCATATGTAAGTTTATTTGTATTGATATATCTGTGGACAGCTTTTGTTAAATCTTCTCTCAGCACGTATATTGCAGTATTCTCTTACACAGATTTACTTCATAATTAGAATCATCACATACTGCCCAACTCTTATTACTTGACCACTCCTACACATATATTCTGCTGCTGTTTAGGTCCATGAGATCAAGACAGATACTGTAGACTTATTGTTTCACATCACCTTATCCAATTTAGTTTATATTTGAAATACAGCATTGTCACGTGATACAGTTTTCAGTATTACTCCTGATCATGGTGTGTTTCTTTTTAGGGGCATGGGGTCACTAAGTTCATGTAAAACATGTGTTTGTAAAGTGGTTTGTTTTTGTTCCACACCAACACTGATCATCTGCCATACATTGTGGCAGTACAACCGCTTGTAACCGTTAACGCCGTTATGTGTCTTATCTAACTTTATTTTTAATATGGGTTTATGCCATCAAAACCTTATACAAGTTCGATTTTGACTGAGATACATGCATACATGATGGGACGATTTTCAATAGGATTGAGTTGAGGTTGTTACGATTCTGGAAACCACATCTAACTTTGATAGAATGTGAAATATAGTTTTGCAGTCATCAAGCTCTCATACAGGTTACATAATGCATGAAATACACTAGTATCAATGAGATGATGTTGCATTTGTTTGGCTTCTGCTCTATCTGTTAAAAAAGGGATGAAACTTATATTCGATAGTCATTAAAAATGTAATAATGTAACTTTTATCTGATTGGTTTTTCACTTTATAACAAAAATTATTTTATAAAGAAGCAACTCAGATTTGGGGATAATTTTAAGACTATTTGATTTCATGTTGCATAATTATTTTCAATCATAAGTTGCTTAAAAGAATATAAGAAGCTGTAAAGAATGATTTAACTTTCTACTTTTTCACTTAATTTTTTTTATTAAGAAAAGAATGAGAAAATATCCCGTTTATCATACTCAATTTCATCATTGGAAACTGCTTGTTTGGGTTACAGAAAATGAGGTACATTGCTCAGGGAATAATTACCTTCCTGTTTCTTTTCTGCGCCTTTGATCTCAAGTTCTCATGAAGTGATGGAACAAGGTTTTAGTTATGGTGGGGTTGGGTCATATTTGATTATCATTAGCTCTTTAGGTAAATGTTAAGAACATGCCTCTCTTCAAATATGTTACCCAATCTTAATACCTTTGGAGTTGATGTAACAAAACGCAGTAACTTTGTCAGATTTTAGAAACAGTTGAAAGTATTATTCCCTTGTCAATGATCACCTGATATCGAATTGTAGACCAGACAGACAACGTAGAGGAATGATGAGAGAATTTTGATGGGAGTGGGTGGATAACTTATTCGGTCGAACATTTAAAGTATGAGTTACACTCATCATAGTAAAATCTAATAACGAAAAGATAACTTAAGAACCAGTGTCCATCGTGTATTAAGGTAGTGAAGCCAATTTATCTTGTAATACGTGCGAAATAGCTGGTCGAAGAATGGCGAGATTGGCGACTCACTACACCTGCAACGCGTTATGGGTTAGTTAAGTTACTTCCATGATGTTCCTAAGTAGAGGATCCCTTTGCGTGGCAAAAGCTTGCAGACAAGTGAAGAGTCATCTCTTAGAAACTGGAGAACAAAGGTGGACATTGTACTCTGGAAGCGTCTAGTGGTACTGTGCGGGTTCGACTGATCGATGAGAAAGCCAGTATAGACTGGACGTCATCCGTAGGAAGTGTTAAGCAGCCATACGCTTAAATGGGTTTTCGTGTACCGAGACACAAAGCTGGACATCATATGCATGAAGTGTCTGGTGACACCATACAAGTCATAGAATTGTACAAGTTCGTTTTTCTTATTTTTTTCTATCAATTGTGATTGTGATCATTTGCGATCCGAGTTGTTTTGCCGAGTCTGGTCATGAAGGAACTTTCTTGACTGGCTTGACTTTTGTGCAGTTTTGGATGTTGCAGTGGGGTATAGGATAATAATCTACGAAACCGGTCCATAATTCTGATATGTGAGATGTAACTGAGGTTGTTATTGCTCTACATCTTGCTTCCCAGTAAATGATATTGTAATAAATTTGGAGTATGTATATTTGACAGCATCCCGTTTTTAAGCAATTCTTAGATTTGTTTGTGTGAGTATTTGGTCTTCGGTGCCATGGAAATATTACTAGCCCGAAATAGTTAGCCAATTAGTAGGAGCAAACGTCACAGACCCGAGTGTTAGTGAATTTGAACCATGCTGGAGTCGTTAGTAGTGAATTTAGGTACAAGCCAAATGACTGTCCCTTTTAACATAGTCCATATTAAAATTCAGCGGCGTATAAAAGTGTTGTGGTTGAAATGGCAGTATTTATGGTTGGAAATCAGTAAATTATATAATGGAATCAATAAGTTGGAACTTTGTAAGTACCGTTTATGTGTCCATAGTGGAAAATGGGCGTATGTATATGAGCGTGATACGCCGGAAATTCTTTGGATTGACTGGCCTAGGGTCGCGCAGTTAATTAAAAATATTTTCAGTTAGTAAGGGGATACTATTGTAATTTCTACGGCATGACGGGCTGGCGGTACGGAAATCGGATGATAATGAAGAAAAACCATGCAAAGGTGCGATTAATGGACTTTTGGGCAAGTTGTCTCATCTGGGTCGCCAATTAATTAGAGCAAAGGTTATTAAATATAGCAGACACGTCTGTATTTCCATTTTACAACTCAAGTTGTAAGGAAGTTTTTGGAAATGTGGGGAAAACTTATGACTTCCAGCGTGACACGCACCAGGGTTTTGACACCGCTCGGTCAAGTGGATACCCCTGTGCGTGTAACAATATTGTTTCGAACCAAACGCCGCGGTGTCTCGTGGTCACAGTGTCAGGTTTCACGCAGTTGTTCGAAATAGTGTTTTTGTGTGTATGTGTCTGTGTTTGTGTGTGAGACACACACACACACACGCGCACACACACACACACACACACACACACACACACATACACACATATATATATATATATATATATATATATATATATATATATATATATATATATATGCGTGTGTGTGTGTGCGTGTGTGTGTGTGTAAAGTGTTTACATTAAACTTAAATACTGACGCTTCTCAACATGAATCATTTAGTTACATAATGTATCAATCTTGTATTATATATCAGAGATCGATTTGCAAATACTGTATTCAATTTAATTCTTGCAGATGCCTTAGTCATTTTGTACAAACTCAATATAAATTTAGTTATTTCTGGGTTACGTTTGTTCAATCGTATCAAGAGTCATGGAAGGAAATTAGCAGCTACTAAAAACAGCCTCAATGCTGCAATGCATACAGCCATGCATTCCTAATGTAATGTACTATTTTGCTTTCTTAAAGCTGTCTAAAAATGATCTTACCTGTAATTTATTGGCTATGAAAATATTATGAATGAAACTCTAAAATGGAGGCGTCCTCAAATAAAGAAAAGGAGTTAACTTCTATTTTATTTACATACACTAAGTTGGATAGATTTTATGACATCATTTCTATGTACATATTATGTTGATCTTTGATTTCATTTAATTTTCCTACATTATGATTTTAGTACACATTGTGTATATTAAATGTGTACAATAGTTTGCAATGTGTGTATTACATGGAATACAGTAGTTATTGTTCACAATGTATATACTTATGGAGTACAGTAGTTATAGTTCGCAATGTGTGTATTACATGGAATACAGTAGTTATTGTTCACAATGTATATACTTATGGAGTACAGTAGTTATAGTTCGCAATGTGTGTATTACATGGAATACAGTAGCTATTGTTCACAATGTATGTATTCATGGAATACAATAGGGATTCCAAAGTATATGCATAACATGTGTACAGTAGTTATAGTTCACAGTGTGTGTATTACATGGAATATAGTAGTTATAGTTCACTGTATGTGTATTACATTCAATGCAGTAGTTATAGTTCACAGTGTGTGTATTACAATGAATACAGTACTTATTGTTCCGACTGTGCATATTACATGGAATACAGTAGTTACAGTTCACAGTGTTTCTATTAAACGGAATACATTAGTTATTGTTCACAAAGTATGCATTCATGAAATTAGTAGGTATAGTACACAGTGTGTGTAATACATGAAATACAGTAGCTATTGTTCACAATATATGTAGAAGCTATTTCACAGTGTATGTATAACATGTGTACTGTAGTTATAGTACACAGTGTATGTATTACGCAGTAGTTATAGTTCACTGTGTGTGTATTACATTCAATACAGTATTTATAGTTTACTGTGTGTGTAGTACATGGAATATATTGTTATAGTTCATTGTGTATATTGCAATTTAATACATTAGTTATAGTCCACTGTGCGTGTATTACATGGAATACAGTAGTTATAGTTTACTGTGTGCCTTTACGTGGAATATATTTTTATAGTTCACTGTGTATATTACGTGGAATATATTTTTATAGTTCACTGTGTGTGTATTACATAGAATACAGTACCTATATTCTATTACAAATGTACATTAACTGTCCTACTCGTTTAATAATTCAGCCCACAACTTTTATATAATCATGGTTTTGTATTCTGTCATAAAGGCCACACCAGGTTCTTTTTGTTTAGACGCATCCTGCTTGACTAGACTACAAAGAATAATACATACCTATCAGGTTGAACAAATGATATACACAGGGTGCTAAAAAAACAAAGCAAATGCCAAATATAGAATTTGAACTCTTTGAATGTAAACAAGAAAAAATAAAGGTATACAACCAACTTTGCACAGTAACTTTGTTTAGGGTATACCAAAGTAAAAACCTTTGTTCCTGTATACCAAACTAGTAACTGTTGTTCAAGGGTATGACAAACTAGTAACTTTTATTCAATGGTAGAACAAACTAGATCCGTTTGTTCAAGGGTATATACCAAACTAGAAACGTTTGTTCAAGAGTCTACAAAACTTGTAACTTTTGTTCAAAGGTATACCAAATTAGTAACTTTTGTTGCTAGGTAAACTAAACTAGTAACTTTTGTTGCTAGGTAAACTAAACTAGTAACTTTTGCTGCTAGGTAAACTAAACTACTAACTTTTGTTCCAGGGTATATACATTAAACTAGTAGTTTTTGTTCAATGGTATAGCAACCAAGTATCTTTTGTTCATTGGTATACCAAAGTAGTAACTTTTGTTCCAGGCTATACCAAACTAGTAACTTTTGTTCACGGGTATACCAAACTATTAATTTTTGTTCACGATTATAGTAAACTATTAGCTTTTATTCCGGGGTATACCGAACTGGTAACTATTGTTTAAGGGTATACTAAACTATTAACTTTTGTTCACGGGTAGTAACTTTGTCCACGGGTATACCAAACTAGTAAAAAAAAATTTCACCGGTATACCAAACTAGATATTGTTTATTTATTGTTCACAATGTATGTATTCATGGAATACAGTTTGTTTCCATTTTTAACGTAGCTTTAACAATTTTGCAGTCATATAGCTACGATGTCTGCAGTAAGGCAGTTTATAGTGATGTCTAGCACTGGGGCATCATGCCGCAGACATGTATCATGATGTCCCACCCAGTCACATTATCCTAACACCAGGCCGACCAGTCCTAACACTAACCTCTTAATGCTAAGCGCTGCGGACGCTCTAATTACTTAGGCCACCGGACAGGTCGGATATGTAAGCTGCGGATCATATATATATATATATATATATATATATATATATATATATATATATATATATATATATATATATATATATATATATAAGTACAATTTTATTTATACAGTTGGTATTTCACAGTTTGTGTATTACATGTGTACAGTAGCAATAGTTCACAGTGCGTGTATTTCATGGAATATATTGCTATTGTTCACTGTGTATATAGCGTGTAATACAGTATTTATAGTTTAGTGTATTTCATGTAATACAGTAGTTACAGTTTAGTGTAATGCATGCAATACAGTATTTATAGGTTAGTGTATTGCATGTAATACAGTATTTATAGTTTAGTGTATTGCATGTAATACAGTATTTATAGTTTAGTGTATTACATGTAATACAGTAGTTATAGTTTACTGTGTATGTATTACATGGAATATATAGAGGATATTTTCTTCAAACGTGTGAATAACGGATATATTTCATCGAGTGGATGAAAATTTCAGTATTTTCAAGAGTGGATGAAAAACTAAGTACAGTATTTTCAAGAGTGTCGAAGCCACGAGTGACAATACTAGAATTTTGCATCAACGAGATAAAATGTATCTGTTATTCACTCGTTTCAAGCTAATATTCTTTTTATTTTATGCTCACATACGCTGGCTGGTAACAGGCTTATTCGGACCAGGGCTGATTCGGACCAGGCTTATTTGGACCAATATACGGGCTGATTCGGACCTGAATTCTAACTGATTCGGACCAGATTAGTCGCTAATTCGGACCATGTGAAATACCAATAGGTTTTGTCTGAGATTAAAATGTGACACTTATATTTGTTTAAGACACGATATTTCTCATTATTTCCCAGGTACGTTAAGCAGTTCAAATACGCATTTAAGGAATCGATCATTAAATTGCATTTACTGAACGACCATTAAATTCTATGCAGACTGTTGGGGACAAAAATCGTTAAAACAATGTCCATTCAGTGACACTATATTTATTTGTACACATTTATCTGAGTTTACATTTTTTGTGCCCACACATTCAGGTCTGGGTAGGTTTCTGCCTTTGCTAGATTAATGTAGAATTTATTGATTCTGTCTATTTTGCTATATACTAATAGTACTACATACAATTGTTATCTTCAAGGAAAAAGTGAGGTTCTGTACAATTTATGATTTACTTCGATAAAATATCAGACGTCAATATCATACGTTTATATTCTTCTAATTTTGTGGACCTCGTAAGACGAATTATATTTTAATAATATTTGTTTTAAGCAACGTACGTTAATGTGTTTCTAAATTCATAATCTATCTGGAAGGTGTCGAGTTTTGAATAAATACTGAACCTTAAAGTTAAATGGATTGAGCACTAAAATTGTATCACATTTAAGCCAGAAAAGTCTTTGTGAATTGTCACTTCTTTCCGCTCCCCCCCCCCCCCCATGTCAGTGTTAAACTTGAGATGGCAGCATATACGACTCATTGAGATTTAACCGGGGCATCATATCGCTGTCCTGAGAAAGTAAACATTTGAACCAATGTCAAGTAGTCATTTTGAAAGGGAAGTTGATACAGCGTAATTCAGAGATTATATGCTGTTCAAAATGACGAACGAAATGATTACCCGAAACAATTAATGCAGCTGATTTGTTTTCGTCTATGTATACTGGTGTCAGAGTATGCTAATGCCTTTTTGAAAACCAAGATTTATGTGGAATATGTCTTTATCGTAAAGAAATTATAATTTCTAAAACAACGAGCACCGTAGGAATGTTGTGGTGTTCCACCGGGATTTGTTCTTGGACCTTTTCACTGCATTCTATACACTCAGCCGCTCTCAAGAGTCAGATCATCATCCAGTGTCTCACCAATTGGACGCTGATGGCACCCAAATATATAAGTCTATCCACCCAACTGAAGTTGATGCTTCCATCCAAGGAGTAGAGAGGTGCATTTTTGATGTGTAATCACGGATGACATATAACAAGCTGCAGATGAATGATGATAAAACTGAGACCATTCGGATCACAACACAACGACCTTTTCATTCATATCATTTACCTTAAACAATAAATACCAGCAACACCAACATTAAATTCACACAGTCAGTGCGAAACCTAGGTGTCACTCTAGACAGTACTCTCACATTGTACCAACATGTCATGAACATTTGCACGGCTGCAAATTGTCACCTTGTAAAGATTAACCATATTTCAACATGTATATGTTAGACCCTAAGGCAATTCATTTTGGACCGTCAATAAAGCATGTATGAAGGTCAGTTTGGCGTACTTTCAAGACTTGAATATTATAACTCAGTTCTGTCTGGTTCGTCTAAATATCTTTTCCAGAAACTTCAAAAAGGTCAAAACACAGTTGATTGGATCATCTTTAGAGTACCACGATCAGTGCACACCTCCCCACTGCTCTGTACCCTACACTGGTTATCCATTCGATCCAGAATCAAACACAAAATTTGTTTTCCTTGCTACGTTTCACTGACGGACTCCAGTCCAGCATACATATATGGCATGTGTACACACCAGCAAGATACTTACGCTCCTCTTCTGACAACGTATATTCATTGTTCCCACTATGAAAACGGACTCATATGGATAACATTCTTTTGCATACCAGGGCCCAGCAACGTGGAACGAATTGCCCATTTAAATCAGACACAAAAACACAGTGATCCCTTTCAAGAGTGCTCTTAAAACTCACCTTTTTCGACTGCAAAAACAAACTTAATGACCTAATAATGTTTTGTACCTTATATTTTCAGTATTGTTTATATTTTCCAATTTCATGGTTAGGCGATATACAAAGTCCTCATTATTGTCATTATTATTAAGGAAGTACAAAAATTAAAGGGCCTGAAGTTCAAAATGTTTATTGCCCATATTGGCTGAGACAAATCTTGCATCAACGATCCGATCGATCTAGCGATAGTTTTACCTTTGGAAGACCCCTACCAAGACGAATCTTCTCAAACAGCGTATGACCCACGTGGTACATACTTGCCCGGAACGCATTCTTCTTCAAGCTTGGCACTTCTTTGCAACAAACGTAAATTAATCATTAAGTTGTGGAAAGAATTCACAAGCTATCACCACACTCTAATGACCTACGAAGGGAAGTAGCGCGTTTTCTGGATGGGTGTAAAACAAATCCATTGCCCATTAGATCGCCTCTTTACCACAAATAGCTTACATATTTCTTGCTTCTTCGAAGACAAAACGTTTTTTTTTCTTTTCCCCATTTTAAAGGCCACCATTCTATGATATAAGATACTTTACGTCGTCATGATAAGGAAGACTTTGATCATGACAAAGACCTATCGGATTTGTTATCCAAGTTTTACTTTCACAGGCATAAGTTACTTATTTTTATTCCTAAGTGAAATGTTTCTTGAATTCTGGCTGAATTCGAACAATTTCTAGCCTTTCACCTGGACCTCGTTGAAGCTCCTTTTATACAAGACTGGTTTTCTAATAGTGCTAGTTTCGGCATGCAGAGTCAGCAACGTTCATGCGCTCTTTGTTGACTACGCCTAGTTTGCTTCGATTAGATGGGCCAACGGTCCTCATGTCGTAACCTGGTATCGTTGACAAAAACAGGTTAACGTCTGCGTCAATCCCATAAACATCATACGTCCTATCTACTCTATTGATATTTCCCAAGATGTTTTCAAACAATCGGTACGTGAGCTCCGACTTCATCTGAAGCGTACTGAGCCAATTCGTTTGGCCTGAAGACGCCTCTTCAAGTTAAACATGGGCAGTTGGCTTAAGCCCTCAAGTACTCTCACCAAGGCTAAAGTGGGTAAAACGTACTGTATACTCCTCTGGTATATCACTTTTATATCTTCGAGTCACTGCTCTACAACAACACATTTAGGATGTGAAAGACCCAGTTGCCATCAGCACAACCTCTGGATGAACACCAGGCGCAGCTTTCGCTGGATTCGCCCGAACTTTTTATATGGTAAGAAGACTTCAAGACATCATCTACCAGACGTAATCCACATCGGCTCTGATTGCGCTGCTCGTATTTAGGAGAATAGGTTTACTCTGATGTGATGAATCACATATTCACCTCTAATATTTACCTGGTGTAAAGGCAAGATGCTCAGCATACCCTCCGCTTATTACCCGTTCTCCTAACGTTAATTTAATAGGGGGAACGTATCCGAAGGAGAACGTAATTCTTTTGTTTTAAAAGGAAATTATGTTTATCGTACAATTACTAAACCGATCACATTACTTTAATGCGCCCTAAACCTGCTCGCAATGGAACATGTATATCAACGATGTTCCGCCCCGCTTTAAACTAGTGCCATCTCTCGGGGGCAATGTTGTATTGGGCAAGAGTTATATCACAGAAGGACGAATCGTCGTCGTTATGAGTGCTGGATTCTGGATGTAGTAAGCCTTGTATTCCTAACATTATTGTGATAGTGTAAGTATTCTGGGAGAAACATGATTTAATTAAAACTATTGCTTTATCTGTATAACATTATTATAAATTATCTACATAAAATAAAACTTTTTGCTAAAGGTTATCGATTGTAGCCATTTATAATAAGCCTGTTACTTCCTTTATATTCCTATCAAATGTGAACATGCTAAGATAAATCGGACCAGTCAGTGTTTTATAGTTTTTATATGTGTTCAGGGAACTACATTAAATAATCTCCAAACTCAAAAACTTGTAAGTGTAATTCGACTGGCATTTTTGTGGGAAAAGCAAACAAACCTGGTCTTTGATTGAAGAGGGATATATCAATCGACGGCGTCCTTCGTTTGTAGACACATGTGATTACTTGTTGAATATTACACAACTTCAATAAGTAATATATTATTTTGTAAGATTTTAAGGTGTTCTTTTGTAGAAATAATTTTGAGAACATTTTCAATTAGCAGAGTTTTTGTTTTAAGTATATGCTTGAATATAATCTCTTGCAAATTATTCGGAAGACCAAATCTATCTTTTATCAAAATAAATTGTAAGTTGGGACAATTGGAACATTGCTGATATATACTGCAATTTAGTTTATATATATATATATATATATATATATATATATATATATATATATATATATATATATATATATATATATATATAGGTTATGCGTATGATTTTAATATTCCATTATTGTGGGCTCGATTTAAGGTTTTTTCTTTTTAATTAATATATCTACTGTTTAAAAAAGAAATAATTTTCCCGAGTATATCATATATCTAGATAATATGAAATGTTTAATTATTTTAACGGCACATGTATTTAGTTTCATTCTAATCTGATTTCCTCTTCCCGTATAAATTTGTGGTAGAAAATCAATGTTTGAAGTTGATACTCAGCAAAAGTTTATGGAATTATTTTATCTTTGATCATAACACGCTGCTAAGAGTGGTCTTGATAACACAAACGCGCGGGGCTTTCCTGATTGATGTTGGTGTCTGTTTTTGCCAGTCTGTTGAACAGCCCATACGATAGTAGATGAAATTGCTGATGACATTGTATTCCGGTACCATGCTGAGAATGTAATATCATTAAGAATAAATGGGAGTGGAGACTAATCTCAACGCGGTCTGTCCTTTTGCGCAGTAATGAATCCATGTCCGTACAGCTGCGCTGCTAAGACAGCTTTAAAGAGTTATTGATATTAGGACTTCAAATTAGATCAAATATTCAGTTGTTGTCACCATATCGTTCCTATGCCATGTTAGAATCCGCTCAGATTGAGAGCTTGTCAATGGTTATGAAGTGTCTGTTACGTAGTTTATATCCAGCTGTATATGGGGTCTAAGACTTGACAAATAAGGCAATACATACAACCTTCAGCCACGCATCAGATGAAGGATCGTTGATTTGAATCGTGTAGAGCAATGTAGCAAAGCCAGCGTAATCCATTTGTGGTACAAATAAATGAAAACATGAACCCTTAACTATTTTGTGGTCTTGATACAAAATTATATCATTGACACGCCCATCAATAACCAGTCTGTCAGTAAACTACCATTCCTTAACCCGACCGTCAGTGAACCACAAACCGTCAGCGAACCACCAGTAAGTAAACGACCATTCAACGGTAAGCGGCGCTCTCTGTAAATTCACAACGTCCACCAGTAAGGTGGTCATCATGCCTATCCCAGTAATTACACGTCTGACCGTGAAGTTAGCATGGAACGTCTAAGAGTCAAACTAATTACGATGACTCATCCAAAAACAGTGCTTCAGCATACCTCACATTATTAAGCAGATATACCAGCCTTGTCAGCAGAGATTACGGCAATGACCTTGAATGTAATACACAAGAACAAGGTCAGTTGGGACAATCATTCTGTTCAGTTTAGAAAACAACATCAATAGTTGAGGGCTTTGGTAAAGTTACAGTTGACGGGCCTCAAAGTTGGGTTTTGAAGAATGAGAAGTTTGTCGGCATAACAGATACATTAAGACTTTTAGAAAGAAATGAAAATCCCAATGCATTTCGAAGTGTACCACATGGCATAAAGGAACACGTATTGTTTATAACTTACAGTAGTTTATAGTGACAAGCTAATTGAGGGAAAAATGAAAACTTGTAAGAAGAGAGAGTTTTGGGATGACTGGTTTTCACAAACTTCCTCTTCCTATTTGACAAGACACTGGTCAACCTGAGAGAGAGAGAGAGAGAGAGAGAGAGAGAGAGAGAGAGAGAGAGAGAGTATTGCACTGAAAATGATATAAACGGTGTACGCTTATTACATCAACCTGAACAGGAACCGCGTGCTTCTAATGTGTTTGTTGTGCATAGCGCATAATGCAAACACGTGAACTCTCTAGAATAGAAGAGAGGTGTATCTTGGAACAGATATTCGCAAGACTCTATGACACTGCCCACATCATTCTTAATATTGAATATGTTGGTTCATTTCCCGTGAGGACAGTTCATGGGAAACGCAGTGGTAGTTGCACGTTTTGTATAACAGGGCTTCGCAAAAAACGGGCTCGACAAAATTAACCAAGCAGATTTTACGACATTACCAGAAATATCAAGGTTTCCAAAACACTAAACACAGACAAAATACGACAAGAACGACAACTCCTCCAAAGAGGTTCACAGCGAAATTCTTGCCTAACGCATACTAAATATAAACGTAAAGTGTATTCTATAAGTGTCTTATTTTAAGAACATGTTGTCTGACACGTTGATTCCGGTAGTGTGCTATGACGCACAGATACAGGATATATAATGATTTTGTTTTTCGAAAGACGGAACCGTGTTTGGTGCGGACAGAAAAATAAATAATTTTGGTGCAATGTACTTAACTTCAACCGTTGTTAAAAACAGGCTACTTGTACGAACCAGTACTGCAGAGTCTCCTTTAATTTTAGTCTTTACTTTCTACACTGTAATTTTGACTTTCGAACTTACAATGCTTTTTTCTAACAAATCACCCGATATTTTAGAGATGACGAAATAGTAAATTGACTCTCGGCTCAGATGACAAAACTGCGATTTATAAACGTTTAAAACTGCTACATTCTGGAGCGGCACAGATTTTTTGTACATTTCACGTGAAGGAAAATATTACTATTATGAAAAAATAGGGTTGGCGTCAACATGCAAGGCAAAAGTATATTGTCTACGCCCTTTTCGGTGACGAAGAAATTCTACAGGTGGTTAGTGGTGAAATATTAGAAGAAAGAATAATACCGGGAACATATGTTATTTCGGAAAACGTATCAGGCTTTCGTCGTTTTTTCAAAACTGAATGTTACTTGTTCTGAAAGATGACGTTAACGTTCTTGCGAGGATAAAAAAGTGGAGGACCACTGGCAAAATAATAATGCAGAGTCGTTGTCAGAGTTACTCGCGGATTATGAGCGTTATTCGTATAGTATTGCACAAGCCCCACCTATCAAAGGGTAAGTGTTAAGTCACAATTGTCAAGGGGTATTGTACAACATATAATTATAATAACTCTAACCTACTCCCTTTTGATACTCGTTATCTAAGAGATGACCGTTCTCGATATAATTGCCCGGTTCGAGTATGAGAATAGATATGGTAAAACTGAGCAGGTATATTGAACAAACAACTCCGAGCCCCCGTAAAGATAAATAAACAATTTAATCAATTACATGAACAATTATGAAACTTCCTTTCATTAAGAATACACGCGGTTTAGAAATACAACTTTCACCGAATTACTATACGATTTGAAATTTAATTAGACAAATTAGTATGTTCTATTACTGATAGTTTTAAATCATCATAGGATCGAGTGGTACAATCGAAGTCAGTGTTTTGTTCGATTTTCATAACCTGCTATCCCTTGATCCTCGTTCACTGTTAAATTCAATGTCGTTCTAGAAGTCCCTTTCTCTCTAGATAATCTGCACTCGTGGATGTTTCCGCTTGATTCCGGACTTGTCCACTGTCTCAAGCGTACATTGCAATTTACGTCTCTCCCAATTCCGTTCCAAAGTTTATGTAGTTATTCCCGTAACTTCACAATCTTCGCAAACAAGCTATTTTCTTCCTTTGTGTGTTTTTGGTGTGTCACTCAACCGTTGGTTTGGCGGTTTTTCCCCTGGTCAACAAATTAACGGATGCACTTCTCTAAAATAACATCCGGAGCCTTACTAAATAATTCTAGATCTGGCTCTCGTACAGAGCAATGTCAAGACTAACCTTTAATTTCACTAGGCCAGTATTATGTTCTATGAATTCGTGTGGAAATACACCCCATATTTAACCGTGAAATTTGGCACTTCACAGTTGGCCAACACTATCTTGAAGATTGGAACCACCTGGAAGCAAAGAGATATATCAGAGCTTATAGATGCACCACAATCGAATAATGAAAGTATAACAAACAGTACAAAAACAATATTTTTTATTATATAACGAAACCAATAATTAATAATGCATTTGCCAAATGATTAATGTATTGCTCAATCACTGGAGTTTCTTTTATATTACTGAATTTTCATCTTTATTACTGTCCCATACTTTACAATGATCCTCACAATGAACCAATACAGACAGATAGGCCCTATCCCGAATGGCGCTCCAGGCGAGGAGCGTCTTTACCGCCTCTCCATTTGTTAAAGTGTTGTATACCTTTTTTATTGCATGATGCCCCATGCTGTCGTCTTATCCTAAACCCAAAGAAGGCAGTCGTGTAAGTAATCTTGGAAAGCATGAGTTGTATATAGCCGCTCACTCGTTTGCTACTGAAACTTATGCAGCTAGACTTAAAACTCAAAATCCAAATCAATAGTACCACCATGTTTACCAAGAAGGATACATCATGTGCTAATATATTTGATGGATGACTGGTGGGGAGACTTTTTGGTATCAGTGAGTCTTGCATCATGCTAGTGGTACACTTCACTGATTACATACAGATTGAATAGCAAATGGAAGAGAACTTCTGAATGACTTTGTCCTACAACAAAGCTCACGGCAGACGCTCCAGCCCAAATTACCTTTTACAAACATAAAAGCAGCCTGGTACAGAACAAACATAACACTGACATATAATCCAATCAGAACAAACATAACACTGACATATAATCCAATCAGAACAAACATAACACTGACATATAATCCAATCAGAACAAACATAACACTGACATATAATCCAATCAGAACAAACATAACACTGACATATAATCCAATCAGAACAAACATAACACTGACATATAGGCCAATGAATTTGATTCGGAATACCTAATGCAGAGGGTTACTGAAAATATGTAGAATCTGCACCGACGATCCGACGTAGTTCCGAAGAGTTAACTGAAAGTTTAAAGAATCGCGTCTATAACAAATACATGATAGGCGGCAACAAAGAATGTCGAACAAAATGAAAACAATGACAATAACAATAACAAAACAATAACTCACAATAACCACATAAAGTATGGAGAAATTGAAAGACCTCTTATGATACTATTTAATCTGACATATCATCATGACAACCCAAAATTAGGGCAGATCATCCAGAAATACTAAATCATCGGGAAAGTACGTGACACACAATAATTTAACCCTTCAAACAAATAAGTATTTGGCTACACCAATCAGACATTAAAAAAACATACTTATCATAGCAATGTCTACGCCAAGCAAAAGCCAAGACCATACGGGTCTGTGGTGATAGAAGGTGCAAAACATATCAATATTTGATAGACACGAACATACTGTTATATAATTTATCTATAAAGTGTATTTTGCGGCCTTCATTATGTTGGAGAAACTAAACACTACATTAAAGGATCAATCACACAGTGTGATTGGAGGACTGAGAAGTTTGACTGAAGTCAAGTAGGAGAAATTGTCCCTTTCCCAAACCATTTGTTTTCAGTGACATACTAGCTGTAGTTGCCAACAACCGCAAAAGGAGTTCTAAAATCATAAACGAGAACAAAATCAATATTAAATATTGCCTGCAAAGTATGTATTAGCACACTGATTTGAATAAAACAAAAGAAAAATCAGATCGCTGATGATCACAAAAAAATATACAACTATCAACTCGTTAGCACACACCCCCCCCTACAAGCAGCAGTCTTAATCCTTTTGAAAAAACTAGAATTCATTAAGGACTCTGAGCACAAAAATCAAAGCAATGTCAATAAAACAGACAGAGAGAAAGGTTGTTAGAATTATATAAATCAATATGTACGCAAATGAAAGATTGTTTTTTCATAAACGACTCTAACTCTAGCCATAATGACGCCAAATTTTTTGTAGTTGCCATAGTAATCATATCATTGACAGTGTCATTAACAAATAGTTCTAAATTGATGTCATATGATGTTTTGAATCGCTCCTGTCTACTTAACATCTTTTAGTGCTATATTTATCAGATGTGCTGATCATGTAGAATGTGCACCAAGGAAACATTGGCAAGATTAATTACACATTTACTTGTTTACACTTTTGAAGTAAAGAAAGAGTTGCCTGTCCATACGTTTCTTCATATTCTGACAATTTGTTTACAATTATATAACTGCAAATACGAGTGTAAAACTGTTAATGTATGTGTGTAATATATGAAAGCCCCGGATGGCCGAGTGGTATAATGAGCTCGCATTTACATATCACGAATATCTTGGCTATGTCTGGGTGGATTAGGGTCACGTCTTGGCCAAAATGTTGTCCGATTCTGGTACTTGTGAATGTTTTCGAGTTGATTCCTGTGGATCGTTGGTTCTTCCTGGGGTTTTCCAGGCATCTTTCCCCAAATATATTGGCCTCTAGGCATAGCCTGGTATTAAACTCACATAACCCAAACACGACAAGTCCTAAACATTTTAAGAATTTAGTACTGGTTTTATATATTTTGGGGATTTTTCAAGATTTTAAATCAAATATACCCTCATCCGCTAGATAGTATTTCCATAAATTGGGTTCCAGAAAAAACACAATGATTAACAAAACGCTTTACTGAAAAGATAATTTACGGAGATAGTTGATCACGCTTAAACCTTCAAAATTTATCAATTTGTTTTATATTCAAAGGTATAATACGCTATGATGATCTTACAATGTCACCATGGCAATCTTCTAGTTCAGATACGCTCAGTATGCCGAAAACGAATGCAATATGCATTGTTCTGCCTGACAATACAATGTGTAGCGTTATAGAACATTAAAAGGACGATGCACGTCACCTTATACAAACATACAGGCAAACAGCTCAGTCGAGGAAAATCTTTTGTCAAGTTTTACTTTATCCTATCGTGTGACTCGACAAAACGTCCTATATAAACGATTCATCTTCGTCGCACAGTAAATGTGGGCCTGCAGCATTTTGTTATGAACAACGAACTATTTAGTGGACATAAGTCAAAGCATGTTGACAACAATTACATTTATCTGAAATCCGAAATTGTATAAACAAGTCGATTTCTCGAACGTGTATAGCATGGAATCAAAGTGCACCATCTGCCATGATCATGGACACGTATATCTGTAACATGTTTCAATATGCAAGCATATAATATTTCATCAAATAAACGTTCAATAACTCAAGCAATAAATTTGATTAACTTATCAGCACTAAAATAAATAAATTTCAAAGAGTAATTATACTCGTGTTACTATATTGACAGCAACAACCTTGTACTTGAGAATGCATGTCATAATAATGAACGTTGGATAATAAGTGTGTCTGAAATAAGAGTTCGATGTCATTTTTCACATTTCCCTGGAGTTTACCAAATGGATGCAGCATACATTTCCTGACAAATGTGTTCATCATCGTATATTAATCAATGCCATTAACTTCACACAAAGAACGAAGGCTTATTAAATTGAAATGAAGGTGACAACGGGATTTATTTTCAACACAGCATTTGGATATCAATGATAAATGAAGTAAATATAAAAGGTTAAGATAAATAAATGCATTTCAATATCAAAAAGTACGGCAGCAACTATTGTTCAAAAGACCATTGTGTACGTCGTGTTGTTAACAGTTCATACAATTTTTCATTAAAGGTTTTAAAAAAATTCAATATTAAAAAATTCAAACGCAGAGGCTTAATGAGGGCAAATGGCACTCTGGGCGATTATGAAGGCTAAAATTAAGGGGTTTGGGCGCTCCAAGACCTTTGACACCGCAGCCCCAACTCCCTGTTAGCACGCTACCGGGTAAACACAATGGCTTTTAAATTGCCGGTTAAAACTACATTAACAGCAGTGTCAGTCAGCAGCTGATATTAATTTTTGATATTTCTTATTTTTAAGAAAGATTATAACTTAAATAATTCGAACACAAATGAAAAACATGTATATTATCTGATAAGTTAAAATAAACTGTGCAACTTTATGCCCAAAGGTTCTACATTTATCAGAATGAAGATATATCTTTATTAAAGAATTAGAGAATGTCCTATTTGATGGCTATGTTTTTCCCTCGCGACCAGTTTCGTAGAGGAATAGCGGTTATACAAGAACAGAATGGTTTTGAATTACAGGTTTTCCACGGCTAAGATTCTGAAAAACTTAAATAATGATTTTCTATCATTTTGTTTGCATGTCTAAATATATATATTGTTATTCAAAATGTGCAATGACACTGTACCCTTTGCTCCTGTTCGTGTGGGCGAGGAATTTGCAAGACACGATAAAAATAAGGCATTATATTTAGCGGGCATTAAATAATTGACCAATACGAGATCAAAACGAGTTTTGTCACGAGTTTTGTCTGAGGTGAGATAAAATTGGTGTCGTTTATTTTTCTTCTCATGCCTATGCTCAGAAACTATAAATGAGATTGTATATGTTATAATTAAAAATACTTAAATAATTTGTTTTTTTTTATAAACACATGCCACGTGTTATAATATGTTTCGACTCGGTTATCCTTTCTAATGTCAAATTCAGTTTTGCATTTACGTAATTTGAATAGCGTCATTCGTTTAATATGAACTTGTTAAAGGTTTGGTATAAACTCAATGGTATAGCAAGAGACGAAACAACCTTCACAACTGCGGTGAGGGGGCGGTCACAATTTCCATCAAACAAAATCTTTTTTTTATTAAGAGGGGGTCTCATATTTAAACTGTGCGCCGGAAACCAGAATTCCTTGCAAAGTTACTGTATTAAATACTCATAGTGAATTATACTTTTGTCACAAATGATTATGAAATGTATGTAAGCTTCATGTTTGTATTATGCTGTAGATGGCAGTGTATGTTTGTTTACTTTTTTCGATATACGTTGCTATAGTATACAGCTTCAACGTTGCAAGGGGAACATACATGATCATTAAAGCTTTCCCTCTGTGTACGTTTTGTTTGAAATATCATCAGCTTATTATATTAGAATATGTTTCAAGGGTCTGATAATATATAGGTAGTATTTTCGACTTAGTTGCCTACGTGATCTTACATCTCACAGTCAGCTTAAATTCTACATAACCTGCTACAACTTTCGTTGATTTCCCCTAATATCAAATGCCCCTAACAAAGTTTGGCAGACAGTGATATTTAACCATATAGACATGTTGACTGAGAAACCGTATTGGATGGTAAATCGCAACACAGATAGCGCGGACAATGAATGGTTCCATGTCAAGGAAAACTGGCATTTTTTATGTGTCTGATCTCCATAATTTCTCCAGAGAATTCCAGTGAAATTCATTTGTCGAAGCTAATGTTATACTGAGTCAGCGTCACTCAAAGCCATTAATTGAGGCAATTCCCGAGAATCGATTATCGGAGGGGTAAAAACATGTTACATAACAGTGCCGTTTGTTTCATAATATATATATATATATATATATATATATATATATATATATATATATATATATATATATATATATATATATATATATATATATATATATATATATATATATATATATATATATATATATATATGTATGTATGTATATATATATATATATATATATATATATATATATATATATATATATATATATATATATAACTGGAAAAATAGAAGTATTTTTAAAAAGATATTTCACTAGTATCATAGACGAATTTTGTCTTTGAATAAATATATGCTTATTCTGTCTTTGTTCCTTACTTCAGCAGCGAAGTTCAAAGAATTCAACAGAACCCCGATTTTCATTAGAACATATTTTAAAATTTTCAGTGGAAATCAGAAAGTTGGCTCTTTCGGCAAAATAATCCCAGGATTTGATCTCCAACGAAAACAGTTTGGATCCACCCACCCACCCACCACCACCACCCCCTCCTGGAATATCCAGTACTTGTGTTGATTTTTTTAGCATGAATAACTTTGCCCTGTCAAGACCATGATTTTCGACAAGAGCAGACTTTATCTTTGCTCAATAGTTTCCTGAACTCTGACATGTTCTATGTAAAGGGGAACACTTAACACAGACATCACATGCACAATGACGATAAAGCATTCAAGACATACGTACAGAAAATGCTCACAGTACCAATTGAATATCGTGCTTATAGAACTAGGCAAGATTTACATTAGATGATTGGAATTTTGCATTTGATTTGGATTTAAATGCAAGACAAGAAGGTTATCATTCAAAACAGTCGAACAATAAATTCTAGACATTCATCACGTAATTCAAAGATTGAAGAAAAAATCCGCCAATTATCTGTGATATATAGATACATTTCAATATGAACGTTAACAATGATGTGTTCCTAGCAGATGGCATCGTCTTGATTCAATACATCTCATTGGATTTTTATGTTCAAAATTTATTTATAATCGAATTCAAAGATATAAAACAAACATTTTAGCATTTCTTTATCAAAACATTATTTCGAAGGATATTATCGTAGATATTTATATAGCACGATTCCCATAGATTTCATTGATGTCAGAGAGCAAATTCACATCGTAATTACACTCAAATAAGATTCTCTATAACAGCACAACGACCATTCACTAAGAACTCTGATCACACAGTCTCCACAAAAACTGAACTAAAGAAAGATGGAACATTCAAATTCCCTTTCCGATCTAAAATATGTCAGTTCGCTCAATACATAGTTTAATTATTTGCATGCACAACTGACAGCTTGAACTATTTTCTGTCCATGAGATTTTACAGACATCAACGTATTGGACAACATGTTGATGACTGTGTGGTAAAATAATTATGTTTGCAGTATTATATTCATTTATTATTTTTATATCCATCTTTATGCTGGTAGTTACCAATATACACCTATGATTATTGGAAGCTATACTTTATTTAAAAGAGACAATATTTGTTTTTTGGTTTCATGCTGATAATGTATACGCTTACATATCAGGGAATACGTTTATTTTATATAAGATCTATTTATTTATCAATATGAATTCAGACTATACTTGCTTGCGTTGTATACATCAGAGACTCAACTAAATTGTTGAATATTAACCATACCTGGTCTTAAGAGAATATGGTCTATATTGTATGCTTCACAAATATGATAATTGTCTTATAATCGTTCAAAAAAGAGGCAAAAAGTTTGAGTCTTTGCAAACTACATTCCCATGCTGCAACATATCTCATTCTGTGATAAATGCTGTATAGGAAATGTTCCCATGCTAATGGTACAATTGTGAGCGCTGAGTTTCTTTATGTATTGCCTTCAGCCAGACTTAGTAACTTCGGCGTAAAATTTGTTTCTAGTAGGAAACGTTTTTAGAAGTCTTCGTTATAATCTAGATACATTTTCGTACCCCGAAAATTTCCTTGGAGACTTATTGCAACTAACCCATTGAATGATTTACTCCCTCTCACAACAATATGCAACAAATTGTTTTGAATGTACAACTGTTAGCGCTATGTCAAAGACTCAAAAGCAGCGGATGCATTCAACTTTAAAAATCTTATTGAGCGTTGCTAGGAATATCTTAACTAAATAAGTGTTAATATTTTGTCACGCAACATCTCATACTAAATCTACTTTTACTTCCTAGTAAAGGGATAGAAGGAATGATATTTTAAAGAGGGTTTGTAGATAACCCATTGTTTGCGAAACTGGATATCAATGCACTTTGATAAAATATCGTTCAGATCGTTCGTTGCTCAGATCTAAGGACACGTGGAAGAGAATCACCAGACATCAACTTAGTCATCGTAAGAAAAACAATGAGATAAAGTACAACGGTTAAACATCTCCTTTTTTAAACTGGATTTCTACAGTTTTCTTTACCTACTTAATTGTTTTTCTTTTACCTCTTGTACTCGTCAATGATCAAACTAGACTCGTCAAGGCTGAAATTATTGTTACAGATCTCTCTATTTACTACGTTCGTCATTATTGTTCACGTATTGATAGATGAGATGCGTTTAAAAATCTTGTCTCCTTAGATCTTCGTGAAGTCAATCCAATTAATGTTGTAGAAAACTATAAGGGCAACTGTTGTTACGATTCAATGATCTTTAACTAAGTAACATAAGGAACCACACCCAAGCAGCATTTGTTTTATTTAATATAAAAATAATTTAATTATCTTAGTTATGAACGAACATTTAAGAGAAACTGACATCATTATGTGGATCGCTCAGGTGGCCTAGTGGTTAGAGCGCCTACCTCTGACGCGGGATGTAGCTGATTCAAACCCTGGCCAAGTCATACCGAAGACTTATTGGACTGGTGTCAGGATAATGTGACTGGGTGGGACATGATGCTACCTGTCTGCGGCATGATGTCACAGTGCTAGACATCGCTATAAACTGTCACATTACAGACATCGTAGTGTATGACTAAACATTATTGAAAGAAAGGTTAAAATCTAAAATCACGCACACACACACACACACACACACACACACACACACGTTATGGTGAATTAAATTTTAAAATATAACCCTAAAATGGTCCAATCACAAGTCCCAAAGCATAGTGTCCCGAATAATATCCAAGTCTCGAAATTGCTGATGTGCTATTATTATTGAACATGATTGAATATGCTGATCACAATGGCGTTATCCAAGACACCGTTTTGTTGGTAAATATTCTTGACTTAATGTTATTTGTTCAATAATCTGAAGCCTCAACATACTACGCTGGGTAATGTATTCTTCTTTACAAATGTCAGTCTTTTGAACAAATGATTTTGGTGAAAAATAAATTGATTAAGACGTATTTTGCTACAGATTTTGCCTTCAGTATTGACTTTCCTATTACGGTCGCAGCCATATTTATATCACGTGACATTCCGCCATTACTGTAGTGATCTCGCCCGATTTACCGTGCAACATCAATTACTCACACATTCTACAAGTAATTCTATTTAAGTTGTGAAACAATATATTTGCGTTCCGTTGCCCAAAAGGTTAATTATTGTTATAATTTAGACCTTTCCCATATGACTGTGTCTGTTAAGTTTATTTTGTATATCATGGAATGATGTGGTGATTTTTGTTTCCTTAATTAGTAGGGACATAAATTAATATACTTATGATACACAGTTGAATCACTTGAATAAGCAATAAGATAAAAATAAAAACTCAATTATTTCTCGATATAACTTTTAAACTTGTAAACGGACTAAATAATTATTTTGCCATGCAAGCTTTTTTGTTTTTGAAAAATAACTCTATAACATCACACACAGTTTTTGCTGCGTATGGAAATGAATAAACAATGCAAAGATGTATATATTGTCATATTTTCTTAATGACTGTAGGTCGGTGTTTGTTGTTTGTTGATAATTATTGAACAATCGTGTTCTCTACTGCATGATGAAGTATTTATTCAAAGACATCAATGAGCAGGAAAATGAACCGCCGATAAGAAAAACACACGTGACCCCATCATATATCTATATCTACCGTTTTCATGTAAGTTTTAATTGAACACATATCTTGAATTAGTAACTTAGTTGTCCTAGCGATTAAGATGTATGCAAGTTAAAAGCAACCTTCTTATATCTTTCCAAAACCTACGTTTGTAACGATATTACAGATATACCCTTTTATACGACTTTCATTTTCATTTTCAAAGAAAACAGAAAACGGAGATCATGTCATAAGCGTACCGTTTGCGACAATATGTCAAGTAGTTAAGAAATCTAATCAGTTTGTATTTAGACTGGATAATTATTCGGTTGCTTCGGCATTTCCACCATTTCTTTAAGCTTGAGAATTTGTAAACTTTGATAATTCCACTATGAACTGAAATTACAAACTTTTTTTTAAATACATGTACAAGTTTCGTTAAAGTAAAGAAAATTTTGATTTATAGATACATAAATATATAAATGATGACTTTTTAGAAATGTGGACAATGAAATCTAGTAACAATTAGGTGCAATTATTTAGGTTCTTTTCACTTTTGTTTACCCTGGTGTTTGAAATACATTTTGCAGGATTTATGCAGGAATAAAAGTGTACTGATACTAACAAATTAATAAGCAAGTTTCTCCCCGTGTCACCGTTTCTATTCAGTTTTCTCAGGTCACGCGCATATGTTATCAGTACCCGTATGTATTGGCACATGGTGGCTAGGAAGAGGTTGCTGTGGAAGAGCATTCCATCGGATAGTTTAGGTGGAGGAGGAGATTCTAATAAAGCGAGAGTAATAGTCAGATTCTAAAAACGTGAATATAAGGACTTATACAAAACTCGTTCTAGTTAAAGTCTTCCAAATGAAAGCAAAGACGAAATGCTAGAAGATAAAATTTGCAAGCTAAGGCCGATTCATCCTGTAAATGGTACATCAAATAAAATATAAACGGCAACATTTAAAACTCCTTAAAACAGAGTTTCTTTCCATGGGGAATATCGATGAGAAAAATCCAAGGGCAGGAAATGGCTTCCTTACGATTATTTTTAAAAGCGAAATTTCCCAAATTGCTTGGTGAAAATTTGTATTTTTATATTTATCGCATTCGACGCCATATACAACCAGTATCACAACACAACATTTTTTTAAATGTAAGATATTCCAATTCCAATCTGTATCTAAACATCAAGGCCTTAACGCGTATTCCAATCTGAGCCATAAACCAACATTTTAAAAGTATGTGCATGAAACTAATTTTCCAAAGAAATACTTTTTTATTTATTGGATTAGACTTATTTCTGGGTCGGCCTTAAACAATAATGTTATACATCTATTGGTTCCAGTTCCTCCGATGATACGATGTAATTTAGAGGGACATAGCAAATATGATTTAAATCTTAACGTCTTGGAGCAAGAGATATTTCTTCTATCGACATAATGGAAGAATATTATTTTCCTCCTACCGATCAATGAAATGACTTCAAGACAGATAATTGGATTAAGCAAAATACATTTGGTCTCTATAGGGCTATAACTGTCATCATGAGGATACGTTATCAATGAAACGAATTCAAATCAGATAATTGGATTCAGCAGCATACATATGTCATCACGAGGATACGTTATCAAAATTATTTAATATGCTGTCATGGTGAATCAGAGTCGAGTCAGCTGCACGTTGAGGAAGTTTACAGTGAGAAGAATTCATCCTTTATTTTTGGGGTTTTCTTGATTATTTCATATTTTTTCATTTATTGGTTGATAACTAGATCGAACGCCATTATATGATTTATACTGTATGACTAGACGAAATGTTTTTGCGTTTTATGCTGTAAATTCGAAACTAACCACTAAACACGTTAGTGTATAACACATCCGAGTATTATGTAACATATATGTTTTGTCTTTGTATACACCAAAAATTACCTGATAACTATTATCGTTTTAATGTGCATAAGAAGTATTCTGAAGCCATCAATCTCTTGACCTGGTGTGGTAGTTGAGGCATTGTGTTGCTGAATATCTGACCAGTTCCCTCCACCTGTCTTGATAATGTGTCAATGCCTGTCTCTCCGCAAAAAATTCCCGGTCCATGAAGTGATGTTGTTAGTCCACTTTTTTCTTTGTCTACATCTCCTTTTGCCACCCTGGACGCTGCATTGCAGTACTGTTGTGAATAGACTGTTGGCTGTAGTGACATGTCCATACCATTTCAGCTTTCTCTTTCTGACAGTGGTGAGGAGATCTTTATAATGGCTAACTTTGTGACTGATGGTGTTACGCACTTCTTCATTTATGATGTGGTCCATGTAAGAGATGTCAAAGATGGTTCTGTAGTATCACGTTTCAAGTGCGTGGATTCTTCTTTGTAATACCGCTGTCAGAGTCCAGGCCTCACATGAATACAAAAGAATGAGATGACAAGTGCTCTCAATAGTCTGATTTTAGCTTACATACAGATTTTCTTGTCTCTCCAGATTGGTCTTTGTTTTGATATAGCTGCCGTTGTTTGTGCTGCTCGTGACAATATTTCTGATCTTGATCCAACTTCGGTAATTATCGAACCAAAATATTTTAACTGGCCCACATCTCATGCCATACACTGTCAAAAGCCTTTTATAAATCTATGAACACATGATGTCACAGGACACATCAACAGTGACATCGAAGCATATTTAACTGTAATGTACAGTAAAAGTGCGTTTCCGGTCCTGAAGCATCTCCACAGCAGTTTCATTTGCATGAGTTTATGAATATCCATACTTCCCCGCTTTAATGCTGAGCTGCAAAATATCATATTTCAGTTAATTGAATGGGGCCTAGTGGTTAGAGCGTCCGCCTCATTGCGGGAGATAAGGGGTTTAAACTCCGGTCTGGTCATTCCGAAAACATACAAGACTGTTAATTGCACCCGCCTCGCTAGGCGCTCTGAATTAAGCGGTTAGTGTTAGGACTGCTTGGGCTGGTGTCAGGATAATGTATCTTTGTAGTTCATGGTGTCAAAAGTCTGCGACATGAGGCCCGAATGCTAAACATTACTATAAAGTGTTATACTGCAGACATCGTAACGATATGACTGACACATTGTTAAAATTACATTAAAAATCCAACACACACACACGCAATGTTTCTACTGGTAATGGAATTTTGTAATGAAAGACCACTATCAGCAGTATTGATAGACACATATCTAAACAATTTTTCCATATTCATACATATGTTATATCATAAAAAGAAGATGCAATAGCCAAAGTAGAACATTAATCAAATGTTTGTTTAATAATGAATGTGTGACGATCAATTTTACTGGAGATTTGATATTGGACGCTGCGTATATCAGAATTATTTGTCTCACGAGACCAGCATCATATGTTGTGCAAGGCTATTAACACCACCAAAATGAATAAAAGGATCTCAATAAAGTAGAAAGAACGTGACACGAGTCTGTTTGCAATAAATCAAAGCATTGAGAGATTGCTGCAGAATGAGAAAAGGTTAAGGAAGTAGAAACGAAACAAGTGATAGAAAGACAATGATTTTAATATAAAAGGACGTTTGCAAAGGTTACATCAGTATGATTGCATAAAATAGCTTAAATCTAAATCTACATACTCTTTTAATGTATTGTATGGCGAAGTTGTTTGTGTTTTGTTTTACCTCCAAAATAATATGATATATTTTAAGTCCCTTACTTTCTTTTTATTCTTACACCTAATTCGCTTAAATCCTCGCAATGTTTGATTGATACAACTAAATTGCCTGCATTTGTAAAAGACATATCTCTATCAACATACTCCCTATCATTTGTTGACATCCCAGGAGTGTTAAGGATGTAACATAAGTCATTTATTTCTTCTGGATTTATCAGGAACTTAATTCACAGCCTGAAAAAGAGTTTCAGGTATTGGAAAAAAATCCAGCACTTTATCAACAGAATAAAAATATAATATTTTTCTTTCTTTGCTTTGCTTTATATTAATTTGATTTTGTCCGAGTAGAGAGATATATGTGTTCTTGCTATCTAGAACTCTTTGAAAACCTTTAACTTAAATTAAAAAAATTATCAAGAAGTTCAATCTCTGAATCTTTCATTTGAATATGTTTCGCCCTTAATAACAGTAATGGTTCACGTACATTATATGCAAAAACAATTTCAAAACGACAAAAATCAAAGTATTTGTGAACTGATATAAAGGCAGACAACAGTATCGTATCTTTGTCAAAGCAGTAAGACCGAATCATATTTTTCAAGGTTTGATACAATCTTTCTAAAAGCTCTTGCTTGGCTATCATGGTAATATGCAGAAAACGTAAGCCTCGGATGGCTCATTCACGCATAACTTACCGGAAAAGATCAGACATAAAGTAGTAGTCTGTATCAGATTGGACAGATTTGATTCTTTATCAAAATTATAGTTTTAAAATTCCTCTTAGGAACTTCTGAAATTTCTGTAGAAGCATACATACATGGTCAACATATATTGGTGGCCTGCCTTGTGTAACATAAAGGACGAACATAGTTTACCAATAATTTGCAGATGAGTCTTAGTTATCTTCTGATTGGTGTTTCCTCCTTTTTGACAAGTGTGCCAAGGTTTACGGTATTTAGAAAACCATTTTTAATTTTTGGCCGATTCAAATGATTCAAGATTTGCGATATCTCTTATTGTCTATTATTTGACCGACCAAGGGAGTTTCTTTGTTTAGACTTAGAATTTTCTTCAATATGCAATAGGATCATCAATTTTATAGCTCACTGACCACGCGTCGTTAGCGAGTGAGGTGGTCTCAATTTTATCATAAGGATCCCATTGCTCACATACAATTAACTGTGATTGTGTGGCTTAGGTTTAGATAATAGCATTCTGAAATAAATACATCTCATGATCTTGTTCGTTGTCAACAACGACATTTTGTCCTTTGTCACCATGATTAGAATAAAGAGGACGAGCAGAAAATAGAATATTACCATGATCGATATGAGAAGCAAATATGAAGACTGACCAAGCCTTTATAAGCAGAGTATAAATCAAGGATTTTAATTGCAATGTAATCAACCTTTTGATACCAACAAGGCATGCAAATTACAAGTGGATTAACGACAGCCTTGTCTCCAGCTATATAATTATCTAGTAATAAATTAATACTTTTGAACGGTTGTTGTTGTTGTTGTTGTAGGGTTTAACGCCATTTTTCAGCACACGATAGGCTATACACGGCGGCAAGTATTATTGGTGGAGGAAGATCCCGGGAAAACCCCCGGAAAGAACCACAGACCCACGAGAATCTACTGGCAAGCTTTCTCACATAACTACATTAGCCGAATGTTAGACTCGAAACCACGCAGACAGAGGTGAGATGGCAGTGATCCGTAACGGAAAGCGCTTTAGACCACTCGGCCACTCGGGCCCCCTTTCGAAAGGTAAAGAAGTAAATCTTTCAAGATGTATCAATCATAAACTACTTGTCCTTTTTTGTTCTTGCAATATGTGATATAGAAAGATACAAGGCTTTAAGATAAGTTTTATCAAAAACTTGCTTCTTACATGATGTGCCAGATTGAAAAGTGGAAGCACACGTATGAAACAAACTGCTGAGAAGAAAATTTATTGACAATTGAAACTTCGAGAGTCAAGAAATTATCGCCAGTTTTACGAGCAATCATTATCTAAGGATATAAAAGTTTGCTCAGTTAGGTAGGTCTTATCATCACTATTCAATTAGGTAGGTCTTATCATCACTATTCAATTAGGTAGGTCTTATCATCACTATTCAATTAGGTAGGTCTTATCATCACTATTCAATTAGGTAGGTCTTATCATCACTATTCAATTAGGTAGGTCTTATCATCACTATTCAATTAGGTAGGTCTTATCATCACTATTCAATTATTTCTTGAACTCTTCACCTAATATAAGCTGACATGGTTGCAATCCTGATCAGCCTTATTGGTTGAACACCATCAATCAAATAATTGTTAATTTTTCGTTGTAATTCTAGCTCGGTCTGAACAGTTATTTTCAAGAGTTCGTAAATCTTTGCCAATCTGCATCAGGTATCAAATAATAACGCTTCCAGATATATTCTTAAAATATGTAATAATCAGCACAGCATTGTACCGACATTAATGTGTAGACTTCACAAACGTTTCCAATAAGTACACTATTTAATTTCTAATATTAATAATGAGAACGTTGCATAGCGCCTAATCGCCAAAAGTTCTAGGCACTTTTCAGCATTAGAAACCACATATAATATAAAAATATATACTTATATCATTCCACAAAAAACACCATGAAATTAGAAAACATAAAACATGCTGTAAATATTTAAGGTACGAACCATTTACATTGTATTAAGTTTTTAAGTTTGTTCTTGCAGTCGCAAAAGGTGAGTTGAATGAGCACTCTTAAATGGGATAAATTTGTCGTTGTGTATACGTTCAGTGGCCAATTTGTTGTCCGTTGCTCGGCTCTGGTACGCAAAAGAACGTTGTCCATATGCTTTTGTTTTCATTGGGGGAATGAATGTACGATTGGCTTTATAAGAGGAGCGTATGTATCTTGCTGGTGTGCACACATGTGTGAGGTCGGATATGAATGTTGCACTCTGGTCCATCAGTAAAACCTAGCGCAAAGAACACATTTTGTTTTTGATTCTGTATCTAATGAATAACTATTGTAGGGTACAGAGCAGAGGGGAGGTGTGCTCTGATCATGGTAATCTAAGGATGATCCTAGCAGCTGTGTTTTGAACTTTTTGATGTTTCTTGAGTAGATATTAAGATGAACCAGACATACTTTGAGTTTCTATAATCCAGTCTTGGAAGTGCTAAAGAAGATACAAGTGTTTTAGTGGCATCAGCTAAACGATATTTGGGAATGAAGGTGACGCATCTTAGTACAAGGTATGCAGCCTTACGTTCGTGACATGTCGGTGCAATGAGAGTACTGTCGAGAGTAACACATAGGCTTCGTACTTACTGTGTAAATGTAATGATGTGTTGCTGATATTTTTTGTTTGATGTAAATCATAAAATGAGAACATATTGGTGCTGTGATCAAAATGGCATCAGCCTTATCATCATTATAATGTAGCTTGCTACATATCATCTGTGATTTCACATCAGAAATACACCACTCGACACCTTGGATGGTAACATCAACGTCAGTTGGATGGCTAGATTTTTTTATAGTTGGGTGTCATCAGCGTACAATAGGTGAGACACTGGATGATGCTCTATGACACTTGAGAGCGGCTGAGTGCATATAATGAATAGAATAAGTCCAAGAACAGACCACTGTGGAACCCCACATAATAGATCAACTGGACTGGAGTGTATTTAATTTGCGGACAAAGTTTATGTCGTGTTAACCAAGTAGGACCTTAATCACAATACGGCTGTATCATGTGCCAAATGCTGCCGAAAAATCAAGGAGGGTCAGGACTGTAATCTTTCCGCTATCCAAAGCAGAAACAATGTCATTAACTACTTTTAGAAGAGTAGTTTCAATACTTTGGCAAAGGAAATATGCAGAATGTATATTGCTAAAAGACTGTATAAATTCACATGAAATACAAGTTGGTTCAGAACAAATGTTTCTAAGATGCTTGATATAAATGGGAGATGAGAAACAGGGCGTTAGTTCTTTACATCATTATAGTCGAATGTTGGTTTCTTCAGCAGAGGCTGTACAATGGCAGTTTTTTTATTTAAAAAAATGGGAATTTCCTGACATTAGTTAGTAAAGACACTCTAAGCACTCAGGTAACAATTTTGTTGGAATTGGATCAAGTTCACATGACTTTGATTCCCTCTTCAACACGACTTAACTTACTAAATCCATAGATAATTGTTCAAATGCTGCAAAAGGGTTGCCACTGCAATTCTGTATCGCAACTGTATGGTGACGATGAGTCAGCAGGTGTAATTGTGTTGTCAAGCCTATATATAATGGTATATACTTTGCAAAGGAAGACATTTGCAAACAGGTCCGACTGGAGAGAAGGTTGTTGATAGTCTTGAACATTTGGTATTTGACATTAGCTTATTAGTAATCTCGATGAGTTCTTTGCAGCTGAAAGTTTCCGTGATTTTAGTAATGTAATGGGCTGATTTTACTGCATGGACTATATTTGCGACCTTCTCCATAATGTACTTATGATTAGTTAATCTGGATGAAAGCAAAACCCTTTTAGCTTTTTGGCGGTTTCTTGTAGCAGTGCAATTCTGTACCCTAATACTGCAATACAACGGGGAACACTTTTTGCTGGGACATGTGTTTCAAGCAATAAACGCAGGCAGGTATGGAGCTGTTCTGCTGTAGTAGGTAAGCAAGTTGTTAGGTTCGCTTGGATGTCATGCATTAGTTTGGTTCATTTTATCACATGTATATTTCTCTTAGTAGCAGATAATGGTGGAGTGTTAGGGACTGATGCGTTAAGATGGCATATAATGCAAAGGTGATCTGATGCAAGTTCTTAAGATACCAGTCATGGCCTTATATTATTATCATCGGGAATATAAAGAATCCAGTCTAAAATGGAAACGTGTTTATGGGTTGGATCTTAACTGACTGTTTGAGGTTAAAAACATTAATGGAATCTAGGGGTTTTGATGTGTATGGTTTTCCAGGACAGTGAAAGTAAAAGGTGAAATCTCGAAAAATAATCAGGTTGCCACCTATCGAATTTCCTTACTCCATGAGATTCTGAAACTGATCCAGTAAGAGAGGTTCAGTCAGCTTGTTTTTCTACTAGGAGGAGAGCGGTAGAGTCAGAACAAAATTGACTGACCTTTTTTAGTGGGTGATTTTGGTTAGGACTAGTTTAAATGATGTGGGGTAGAAATTGAAGGTTTTGGTGTGGTTAAGACGTTTGATCATGGCGTTCTTTGTGATAACAGGAAATCTATCTCTGTGAACGTGGCGGGAGGGGGGGGGGGGCGTTTTGATGCAGTAAACGTTAGATCCTTGCACTTGGGCTAACCGGCTCACGTTTTTAGCAATGTCTCTGTCAGAAAAATACTTCCATATTCTGATCCTTGACAATTAACTACTTCTGTGCGCTTTGTCGATGATCATACTGATTGCGCATTGACTAATGCAACACGCAGTCGTATATCTTGGATAGTTGATACAAAGATTGTCGATCTAATATGGGTTTCAATCAGGTTGTCTAAATTAACGACCTAAGTTTTAAAGTGTTGATCCGGAAAGGGCGAAACTGTAGTTCTTCTTCCTCTTATTCGCCAGCCAGCTTTGAAAGAACGTTTCTTTTTTCGCGCCCGTTTATATTAAAGTAATGTTGAATGTGGTCCCAGTTCGTTAAGCATACATCACAATGTAGTGTGAAGGACCACGGAGTAATCATTTAAACCCATTGACGAAGGTTCATCGTAGCATAAACGGGTTGGCTGACGATCACGCGATGACGGTTTTTTAACAACAGATGACTTAGTAGAAGTAACAATAATGTAGACGAAGACAGACAACACACATGTAGACGAAGACAGACAACACACATGTAGACGAAGACAGACAACAAGCACAGATATCATGAAAAACTACACCAAAAGAACGGAACAGCTGCTTCAAGCCGGGTAAGTAATAGCGGCCGTCTTGTCCGATTCTCTCATTTCGGCAATTGTTTGGAAAAAATGAATATGGTATTGATTAACCGTTTTTTCTTTAAACGATGGTACTAACTTAGTAATTCAAGTAACATCAAAATCTAATATTGTGTGTAAAGGGGATGATTGTAGTACCTTATACTGGCCCGTTCTAATTCCCTTAGTCTTAATTACATTTCCCTTTCATCTATTTCATTTTTCTTCTCCATCCCCTTTATGCAACAGCATTTGTCTTAAACCTTTACTACTGTTGATTTTGCATTTTCATCACTTTTTATGCTAACGCGTCTTCCTCTTTTTCCATATCAATTATTATTTCAGTTCTTCCTATTTTATTTTAGAGCCATTAAGATACTTGCTAATTGAATCCAGAAACAGTTTTATTTAAACATTCTTTTCAACCAAAATATTGGACCAACATCTATTGTATTGATCACTGTAGAACGATCATATTGTCTGACAAGTTGGTTGGAATAGGCAATTTCGTTTATCATCCCTTTATACACAAAAGGCCCCAAGACACAATTAAAGAAACGGGATATTGGCGATTCACCAGTCAAATTCATAAATAAGATACTTCAATAAACATTCAAGGATTTAGGTGACATAAACAACTCATACAAAAAATCGATAACACGATATAAATTTTATATACAATACACATGCATACATACATATATGCATAATTACCTACCTACCTACCTACCTACCTACCTACCTACCTACCTACCTACCTACCTACATACATACATACATACATACATACATACATACATACATACATACATACATACATACATACATACATACATACATACATACATACATACATACATACATACATAAATACATACATACGTACATACATACATAAATACATTGTGCGAATTTTGGTGTATTTTGTTTACAACTATATGATGGTCTTTAACTCTTGTTTTCGACACTGCAATTAATATTTAGCACACTTAAAATGTGCCCATCCTTTTGATCGATGAACTTGGGAAGAACGTGATGCAGACTTTCTTGGCTATGGTTTAGAAGACATTCTGTCTGCCATTATATATTGTTAGAGAGGAATCAAATTAAAATTCCATTAGATCCTTGCCTCAACCGTGTTGATAAAGCATGTAAATGCAATATCTAAAATGATAGACCTTTCTCTCAACTCTCCTGCGACAATGACAATAAATGTCTGTTTCAAGGTTTGTTTTACTGTTTTGTCTTATGCATGCAAAGTACCCTACAATTACCTGTTTTCGTTTCTATTTGAATTCTCGGCAGATTTTTAATATGGAATTATCCTTCCTTTTAATTAAAGATAAATTTAAAGCGATTTAATTTGTCTCTTATTTGATATTTGTCTTTGTATTTTTTTGCATGGTCCGTTCTTGGATTTTGCTTCTCATGGCGTAATTTAAGTGCTATCATCATGTGATTTGTTTAAGTCATTTAGATACAAAAGTCACTTTGAAATACTATCGTTCTAAAGTGCTTATTCTGTCTTCTGTTCGATTTGTCTCGTTTCATTTTACTTTGAAATACTGTCGTTTTAAAGTGCTTAATCTGTCTTCTGTTCGATTTGTCTCGTTTCATTTCACTTTGAAATACTGTCGTTTTAAAGTGCTTATTCTGTCTTCTGTTCGATTTGTCTCGTTTCATTTCACTTTGAAATAGTGTCGTTTTAAAGTGCTTATTCTGTCTTCTGTTCGATTTGTCTCGTTTCATTTCACTTTGAAATACTGTCGTTTTAAAGTGCTTATTCTGTCTTCTGTTCGATTTGTCTCGTTTCATTTCACTTTGAAATAGTGTCCTTTTAAAGTGCTTATTCTTTCTTCTGTTTGATTTGTTTCGTTTCATTTGGATATTTTGCTATGCCTGCATGTTTTGCAAATAATGCCGATGTAATATGTTTATTGTTTAATGAGATAAAAATCTCATTAGAGGTCATGTTCGATATTTTCTTTTCATACATGCAGACTAGAAATAAATCTTAAACCGTCTTAGAATAGTTCTCACTTTAGACAAGGTAATAGTGCCATAGATACGGTAATAGTGCCATAGATACGGTAATAGTGCCATAGATACGGTAATGAGTATAGTTATGACCCTTCTACTTGATTTCAGAATCTATGTAGGGCATATTTCAAATTACGCTATAGAGAGGAGTGTCTTTATTTCAACATATCCTAAACATAGTTGTGCATGGGAACGTATCAGCTTACAGAGATAAAATGTCTCAAGTGTCTGTGTATTTAAATGGATATAGTTGGCGATATCTTGAGATGATCCTTGCATCAGTGAAGTGGGATTGATTACACAGTTAGATTAAAGTCTGCTTTAAATGAATTTAGAATAGAGTCTGATACTAATCTGTGATGAATAATATCAATAATATTACAAATAATAACACTAAATCTTTAATTAAAGAATATAACGCATTCAGTCATGAAAGGCCAATCTATCATATGTTCCTCAGCTTGTATAACATGTCATATTATAATATTGTTTATTGAAAATCATTTACCCTCAAATATCTTCTGACTGGTACTCGCGCATATTCTAAAATGAGTGGTCAACATATACATATACGAGCAACATAATATATATATATATATATATATATATATATATATATATATATATATATATATATATATATATATATATATATATATAACTCAAACAGAAGACACAACTGAATATTATAAAAGCCCAACATCTACTGAATTATTCTCTCCCAAACAAATATTTAAATACCTGTGTTTACGTAAATAAGGGATCACGTGATTTTCCGGAAGTTCATAGAAGGTCATAGAACAAACGTACGATCATTTAAACACGTACTCAAAGAAAGATCCAGATGAAAAAATCATCCACCTCTCACCCCCAAGAACTAAAAATATAAAGATGTCCTTGGATTTAGCCAATCGTTTTAGAAGCTTGTTGACACTGTCTGAAGCAGGGTCAGAAATTAGGTCAACCATTTACAAATAGAGTCTAGGTCAGCCTGAATTTTCCAGAATAGATATGTCCCAATTAATGAATTTTAAACCCAAAATGACAAATTTGAACTTGACACTTAAAAATAAATAATTTAAATCAAATATACGTAACAATACATTTTAGAATGTCAAGGTCATACATACATACATACATCGAATAGAACATGAGCATATTGTTTATCGATATAATGATAACTTTCTTTATTGGGAAGCCTTGGAGTACACAAAATGAAGTTATACCAGATGAAATTGTGCATAGAAACGCAACAAAACAACTTAATTCGATTTAAAAGGAATATTTCTAATTTGTTTAGACGCTGAACAGCTGTGAGAAGAATTTCAAACTCAGCCATTGTAGGTGATATTTAAAGAAATCAAATCACTAATGATTGAAATTCTCGTTGGAATTGACCTTGCACATTTCATACGTTCATTGAGCAAAATACTTGATCGTTCCTGAGAGAAACGAGTTTTTTTGATTTTACCAATCAAATGATTCATGACTTTTAATTTGCACTAATAAAACAGGAGCGATAATTGTGTCCTTTTAGTTTAAATCCAGTCTGTGCGTCGCGATGCAGACTCCACAGACATAATGTTTCGACCCTAGATAGCATATACAATGAATGGTTCCAACACAATGGAACTGGCATTCTCATGTTATCCCCGGTTTTCAAGTAAAAAGTATTTATCAGAGTAAATGTCACATGAGACATAATCACACAAAGACATTTACTGGGGAAAAGTCTAAGAATCAATAATGTAATGTGTAAAATTATGTTATATGACAGTGACGCATGTTGGATATCACTAGGCTAAGAGACAGACGAATGCCAGTCTTATACCAATATCATTGCAGTGGGGGAGTTTAAGAGGTGTGAACTCAAACTCCAATTTATTGTACAAGTCGTACAATGTTTAGCGAACATTGACTTTTAAAAGTAAAACAATCCTCCCTTTCTTTCAATCCTCAAACAAAATATAAAATCGGGTTTGTTTGAATGTGTTACATTTTGTCGATTATTTAAAAAAAAACATATTATGAAATTTGGAACTAAATGGAAATGTTTTCCACTGCGCAATCCCATTGCAGAGAACATTCTGCCACAATTCAATCAAGCCATCAATTTTATCATTATGTTTTTTATTAACACAATATGATGCATTACGGTATTACAAAAGTTCCTTCCACCAAAATTGTCACTTGATTGGCTTTGCATTGTTACGACCAAGATAAGGGATTAGGGCAGAGTTCATGCCTGGTCTTTAATTCCGTCATTTACGAAATTGAGTATGCAAGCGTGGTTAATTATCACAGACACTGAATGGGAATATGACATATACAATGATATCGGCAACACGCAAAGAATAGAGATAGAAAAAGCTCACAATGTCTACTGAATAAAAGGAAACAAATATCTGACGAAAATATCTGAACAGACTGATTACGAAACTATTCAATATTTACCTGTGGCTGTTTGCGTCATTGGGAAATATCAATATGTAATGATTTTTGTTGTGCAATACAATGGTTTGCATTTAATCGAGATTCCCGATACAAACCTATGAATAGTCGAAGCCAACAATATTAAAATATAATAGAATACGTGTTTCAGCATTCTGTTCTTCACGCCCGGTAATTCTACTTTTCCATATCAGGAAATACTTTGCTGTATAAAACTGCAATGTATACTGTCATTAACATCGTAGGCTTAGCTTGATCTCGCTTTTATATAACTACGACTCAACTATATGGTTGAACGTTAACAATACATGGTCTTGATATAACATGGTTTACATTTCTGCTTCACATGTCTCCTTGTTACAAATTTTCACAAGACATTATTTTACAAATTTTTATTCCCTATGCGCAATATATCGTCTTTCATGTGCAACACTTAACTCTATTTCATGTACTCTTAAAAAACAGAGGAAGCAATTAGCTGAAACATCTAATTAAGGACTGAGGAATCGCCTAAACTGTAAATGTGTTAATGTATTATAAATGCAATATTACAAGATAACTCTATCAAGATAGAGACAAATACGACAGATGAGAATATACGCCGGTTGATTTATTTTTATCTCCGTTTTGATGGATACAAAGTGTAAGCAACATTACACTTATATATTACGGATCTTGCAAACAATGATTTATTGATTGATTGATTGATTGATTGATTGATTGATTGATTGATTGATTGATTGATTGATTGATTGATTGATTTTTAACGGCGCACCGCTTTTAGGCTATTTAACGCCATACAATAGGTTGTATCTATACATGGTTAAAAATACTAAAGGTTTAATATCGACCAGCGATATAAAAAAACCAAATAGTTCAATATAAAATGATAAGATGTTGGTAACAGGAAAATATGAAGCTTCCCAATATTAATATCAACTCCTTACTCAACTTTATTCTCGTATGGATCTTCAATATTTTTGAAAAATTGCAATGCAAATTTGAGTATTAGTGATTATTTGAATCAGATCTGTATTATATTCCTTGTTGTTCAACAATTTTGTTTGCATTACAGAATCTACATATTTTCAAATAAAGCGTTTCGTTGATTATATAACTTGTGTTAAGCTCAAAACATGTTGATATAACATTTTATAAAAATGCGTTGAATACAATATGACTGGATTTTGATCCGGGAACCAGAGTGACATTTTTGTTACCAGAGTGCAATATTTGAAACCATTTATGATAGCCTAAATGTATAATTCACAGTAGCGGTAAACCAGACCCAAAGTGTTATAATGCAACATTTTCTGCTGAAACGATCAATTAACATACGTTCAATGTACTAGAGAAGATATGGTATTGTGGGCAACTCGTCTTGTTGGATCAGTGGTGTTATAATCCATGATAAAATCAAAGAAGCATTGCAAGACTAGAGGAACAAGAAGAAGAAGAAACGAACCACAGTGTGGACTTTTATCTTTTATCTCATGCTTTTTATGCGTTTTACACCACATTTATCTTATTTCTAAACGAACAAACGTCATATTGAGAAAGTACAGACACTGAAGAATATTATTATGTAATTCAAAAATATGTATTTAATTGTGAGGTGCTTGAAAACTCAAACGGTATCATCATCTTATTATTAAAACGAACTATCATAGTACTCAATACAATAAAATCGTCAGTGGTACAATATAAAACAATTATTCAAAGGTCCTGGTAAAGGATCCGTTTTTGGAAGAAAGAATATCAAGTAGTGTATTGACTTGCTCAGGAGAGCTAGTATCTTTATATGAATGTCGAGGTTTGTTAATGGACCGAGATATCAGGTATCAATCACAGTAATACAATATGGCAGAGGTTAAAGGATGCATTGTATAAGGGAATAGTCTATGCATGGTAAAAATAGAATACTGTGATACCTATTGCATACCTTGTACAAATATACTATCGCCTTTATGAGAAAATTTCAGAGTCTACTCAAGTAAACAACTACAAGGTTTCGATTCGCTTGTGTGTAGCCAATAGTGTATGCATTTTCTTCATTAAAGTCGCCTAGAATTCCTAAACGAAGAGGTATTGACGCATGACATTAGCGAAACATAGTTTTGGTATTTAGTTTTGAAATTTCATTGTAAGATTAATAGAATGAAATATATACCATGTCAAACATAAATGTCATGTTGTATGCTTGATTCAATTTTGGAAATATATTCACACACACGTTTTATAACAACTCTTCCTCAGACACATACACACATGCGCACACACTGCATGTCAAATTCTCTCTTATTGTCTCTATCGAAGCCACACGTGAGCTCTATGTTAAAGTTTCTCTCTCAAACAGCCATCCTCATAAACTTGAATTATTCTTCTTCTTATCCTCTCTCTCTCTCTCTCTCTCTCTCTCTCTCTCTCTCTCTCTCTCTCTCTCTCTCTCTCTCTCTCTCTCTCTCTCTCACGCACTATAATTCTGCATGACTTAATATGGACCAAAAAAGACATACTGCTTTCCCAGAAGCAATCTAAAGTCCCCACAATTGTAAAAATCATCATTCAAACATTACGCAGAATGTATAAATATTGCAGTTATGGATATTTTTAACATAATATTTCTTCTTCTCCCCAGAAACCTGAATGCAATACAAAGCGATCGCTTAATGTTAATTTCCATTCCACAATAAACCCACAGAATATGGTGGCCGAATACTAAATATCCATTTTCTACCAAGTATCTTTCACAATGACAGTCTAATTTTGATTTACCGTTTGGCTCTAGATTCATCAAACCCTATTTACACAGGATTTGTTCTCATCCCGTAAATAGGCAATGCCATTGCTTGTTGGGTTCCAAACAAACAGTAAGGCTGCAAACCTGATACCAAGACTGCAAAAATGAAAAGCAATTGTTAGCCAAATTGAGTGGTGTTTTTGTCTTGACAAAAAACAGATTGGCTGTCTCATACGTACTTTTCTGTGAAAACTTTAAATTTTCATTTAAGGTCAAACAGACAGAACGTCACTTGTAGCAGACTCATGACACACGATTATCCTACAACGCAATATTCCTTTCAGTTAGAAACCACCTGAATCAACACGTGAAAGCGAACCTCAAAACAAATTATCAGATGCAGTGTTCTCTTACATTTCAACATGGCGGACACGTTCCGTTTGGCCCTATAATTATGGTTCGTCTATATAGTTCAGGTCTTCGGTCACAAGCCAACGTGATACATTATACTATCAACATAGGTATACTAGGAATAAGTGCATCTATTACAAGTTTCATATTTGTTTTTTAAATAATATCAATAAAATCTTAAATGCATCAATTTTGTTAAAGACATTATTCAAGAAAATAATATATTTGTATTATTATCGGCTTTGGAAATATTGTCAAAACGAAGATATTAATAACTTTAAGCGTTCACTGAGTGTTTTACTGCCTTAGAATGGATCGTTAGACAAGGAGAAATTATACAGAAAAAAAGATGAATTTAATGACTTTGTTTTAATCTTGTTTTGATATTTTATATTTTACTTTTATTTTGAATATGTATTGGCTGCATGAATTTCTTTACTCTTTTGTCGCCTCAAATATTAATGACATAACGTATTTTTCAGCGTGCTTTGTGTCCGTGTATGTGTTTTTGGTTTATATTTGCATTATTTATACACTGTCCATGTTGTAGAAAAAAATAAAAAAATAGCTAATCTATTACTCACGATATAGAGTATTTGCATTCTAAATACATTCACCATTATCGCAAAATAACATTTTTCATACGAGAGAGTGTATTTAAAATCAAATGAGATTGAGTAAAATATTATTATTTATTTTAATTTTAAAAACAACCAAAATATTATCTTCGTCTTATTCGGTATAATTGCAAGATAACCTGTATTTATACTTGAATGAAATTCAGTACAGTAACCATTCATATATCGCAGTCATCATAATGAAACAAGAGAAACAAAACAAAATGAAAGTCGTAACTTCGTGTAAACATCAACATACTGCACGATATAATTGTATGTCAATGTCTTATGTATTTTACATTTTGTAAAAATATTGCAAAAGACCCACTTCTGTTCAGTTATGTTAGGTTGACACTTTTCCTAAAGACTGACGGCAATTGTGGTTGGTAAATTGTGTCAACGTTTATATTTCCTTATTTCTTCTTGCATTATCAGCATAATTTACAGTACAAACCTAATACTATGGGACGTTATCATTTTTGAAAATATCAAATATCAATTGGTTTAGTGTTATATATACTTAATTAGTATTTTTTGTGTGTTAGGTTGTTTTTATTGTTATTAATTTCGGTATATGCAGCTGATAATGTAACACTATATGTTGGACTTGACCTTGAACAAAATGACCTTAGGCACTGAGTTTAATTCTGTAATCAATCGATGTATAGCAGATATTTTAATATCTGTTGGTTATTATTAGGATCATTATTTTATTTATAGATTTTTTTTTTGGGTCTGGGACTAGGTTTTTGTTTTAAATCCAATTGAAATATACATGGATTACCCGATGTATTTCACGTTCCATAATATAGTTATCGTAAGAGACTGGGTACGTATAATTAGGATTTTATTTGATAAACATTGGGAACCTTCAAGAAAGGACGTTTCCATTAAGTAATAGATTTTATGCAACAAAATCTTAATTTAACCCGACGCAAAGTAACGGACGATACTACCCTTTTTTAAGAGAATATGAATTCGTAATGTATGATCTAAACAGAATAAACTGAATTATTGTTATATCTACTAATTCGTTTGTGCTGAAGTTCTATTCGCTCAAATTATTTTTATCTGAAAATGCAAAGTGCTGATCAAAATTAACATTTTCGAAACACACTCTTGAATTTATAGCGAAATTATTTTAAATTTTGTTTTCCTGAATTGAATTATTGTGTTCCAGCAAAAGATCACAACTGAACGGGTGAAAACAGGCACATCAACACTTTAACTTTGGATTATTTAATTTGGATTTTCACTAAACTTAATACAGCAGTGTAATCATTAGGACTTATCTGTACTTCTAGGATTATCTGGGATTCAATATGTACAATTCCATATGCCCTTTTTCGTACATTTTCATTTTGAATTCACGGGCAACACATTAATATGTTAAAGTTTACAGAGCTTGTTCCTACTCACTTTTTTGTTAGTTTTGTTAAGATAATACAATTGTAAGATTAGTTATACGTACTGTTTATTTGTGTTTCATTCTTTAAAAAATAGACACTTTCCGTATCCTTACATATTTCTCTCAGATTGCATTCTAGATTTACATAACTTAAAGTTACGATCGTTTTTTGTACACCAGACGTTCTGCTTTACGTTAGAAAGCTGACAATCCAATACATATCTTTCTTATGGGATGCATTTTGCGGAGTACATTTCTCTCTTTCTGAAAGAAGAGGAAATTTTTGATTCACTGCAAATTATATTCCCAAACTCCAACAAACTTTCCTGCCTCATAATTATGTATCTGAAATTTTATCTCGGTTCTATTTTAAACATTAAGACAGTTTCTTTATGAAATTTTTTTATATATATCTTTAACGTGAAAAACGGTTTTATTGTAATCGTCATTATTACTCTGTTACACTTGTAGACTGAAAATTTCCCAAGAGATTTGCACCAATTACTCACAGATAGACATAGTTTACGCCATGTCAATACCCTTTTTCACCAAATCCTTCTGAATGTGTAAATCCTAACCCTATATCGAACACTTGCAGAGAACAGAGAAAGTTTTTTTTAAAAAAGACTTGAAAACATCATTATTCCAAGAATCTGCATAAGTAAAATTGTATTAATTGACTGGCTAGATAAAATTTGGAGCAATCGAGAAAAAGACGATAAGAACATCCGCCTCATGAAAGAGATTGTATTAGTATCTAAAGGTGATTGAAAGTTTTTGGCATATTTTAGGCATTTGGACACAATGTATAATAGTGTGTTTTGTATTATGAATCAGAAGTATGTGCATGAATTCATTCGATATATTTATTTAGTAATGTGCTTTTGAAATATGAATTGGAATTCTTACCTTAATTCTTAGTTAAGAATGACGTAGTGTTAATTTATGTCGTAAAAACACTATGTTGAGTATAGATAGGAAGTGTTACGTTAATTCTTGAATTTATCATATTGATTGAATAATGATTGTGTTCTAAGAATTTAATGTATTACCTTAATTAATGATTTACAAGAATACATCTGAATTCACCGAATTTTGATGTCATAGATAATTTAGCGACAGTGTATAATTCAAGGTCTCGCTATGTAGTACGTTACTGTATTAGGTCAAGGCAAAACGAATTAACAAATAGTTAAACTACAGTCATTTGAGGACATGTGTTGTTAATTACTAGCCGTAAAATTGTTATCACTGATAGATATGTCTGATTATTCGAACCAGGAATAACGGACAGTTTCTACTATTATCAGTGTAACGAGAGACGCAGGTTGTTTTATTTTTATTTTTGGAAGGGAGAAAATAGCTTTTGGGAAAGAAAGGAAGTACGGAAAGAAAGGAATTGCGAAGGAGAAATCGCCGTGTATACATTGATAGAGTGGACCAGTCCGGATTCAAGCGGAACATCCACGAGGCAGATTATTTATAGAGAGAAACGGACTTCTGCAACAACATTGGATTGAACTGAGAACGTGGTTCGAGGATAACAGGTTATGAAAATCGAACAAAAGCATTGACTTTGATTGTGGCACTCGATTCTATGATGATTTGTAACTATCACTAATAGACCGGCTAATTTGTTAATTCTATTTCGAGTCAATTTGTAGTTCGGTGAAAATTTATTTCTAAACCGCGTGTATTCCTAATGAAAGGAAATTTCATTGTGTCTGTATTTGATTAAATTGATTTTTTATCCTTACATTCTGTTATTCGAACCGGGCAATTAAACCGAGGGCGGTCATCTCTTAGATAACGAGTATCAGAGGGGAGTGGGTTATAGTGTTGTTATTATATGTTGTGTAATACCCCTTGACAAAGTGGGATGTAATACTTACTCTTTGACAAGTGGGGCTTATACAATATTATACGAGTAACGCTCTTGACCCGCGTGAATCTGACACAGGTTCTGTTGATAGATGATGCGTATGAATTATTTAATGTCGGGTTTCATTACACTGTCTTGTCTAAGAAATCCAACGAAGAAGCCATAATTGATCAAATGTTATTTTTTACAATTAATTGTGATTCTGAATTAAATTAATGAATTAATGCATATTAACGTTATGTTGTGGCTGATTAGTAGGTAACATTTACCTTTAAAGATGTGACTCGATGGTGAATCGATTAAACAGTCAGTTCGAAATCTTTATAAGGCCACACTTGTTCAATAAAACGCATATATAAAGTTATGTTTTATTTCTAACAATTTTAGAGATACAGATCCACAAAAGACGTTTTGACGCCTATAAATTTTTCGATACATTATTTAGTTCCAATTCTAATAAACACATGCATCATTTGTGAGTTTTCAATGTTAGGTTACTGGTATTATAAGTTCACAAACGTTAATGGAATCAATGATTGATTAGTCTTTCTCTTTTAAATTTCTGAATGGAAGAAAAAACGTAACTTTATCCAATATATTATAATGGATTTGAGATTCGTGAATATAAATTGAACACAGATTTTTTTTGAAACTGGTAGGCTGTGCACACTTGTATTATCATAAAAGCATTTTAAAAAAATGGTTGCTAGGATATGATATCAAAGATTGGGAAAATTAACTCGATTTATGTAACCATCCGACGATAACAGTAGTAAATGAAGAGCCATGAGTTTGGTGGTTTGGTGGGTGAGAAGAGATAAGGACAAACAAATTCTCTCTTTCTCTCTCTCTCTCTCTCTCTCTCTCTCTCTCTCTCTCTCTCTATATATATATATATATATATATATATATATATATATATATATATATATATATATATATATATATATATATATATATATATATATATATACGGGAGGCTATTTATGTATAAATGGTACCTATAGTTTTCAATATGTGCCATATGCAAGCATATTTGAACATTAATCAATAGCTTTTATAACGAGTTTGAACGTATCATAAGTTTTGCTTAGCAATAAAATAATGCATTTATCATTTCCTTTCAAGACGTAGTGCATGTTTAGTCTCGCTGCACCATGTACTCAGCTGGCGGTCAATACTTACTGCTTACTTCTAACATAATGACTTTTCATCAAATATTTGTAATTAACAATGTAATAAATACTTTTCATTCAATATTTGTCTTGAATCAGTGTTTTGTAAAAATAGTTAATATTTATGGTGTCTTAAATACCAAATTAGCAATATGAGCTATTTTGGCGGAAAAATGATAGGGGATGTTATTATTCTTCAGACGGATATCAGCATAAAGTAATCATATTTGGAAACATATTTAATTCCGCAATATAAATATTTAGTTAATTTCGAACGTCATCGAACATTTGGCTAACAGTCCAATTAATCGACAGGCGCATCAACGTCTTTAAGCTGAAATTTAATTGAACACCACTTGAATTTAATCACAATTTAACTGATTTAGACTCGAGGATCAACTATTTTGGTCTATCTGAGATTTCTGTAAGCTCTTTTTAAATTTTAACTTTAGATTCTAGGGAAAGAAAATTAACTCTTCTACAATGTTTTAAACGTCGTCTGCTTCCGAGAAAGAATTATGCTATTTTTTCTATCGATTGTGATGTGCTAAATTCAAATATGACAATTCAAACAACTGATTAGCTATTGTTTATTGTTTTTAAGATATTAAAGATTGTATAAATGTTCAAAACAAAGCTTGTGTATGCTTTGAGGACGATTTCTTTTACATCTTCGCAGAACTGCCACTGATATTGGTCATACGTTATGCACCTCAAACGCTGTTTCATGTTATCAAATGTTTCCTCCATATGGACTGCATGCCCAACTGGAATTGATAGCAAAACATTTTCATGATGCAGCAGACCAAATGTAAAACTCGTATTTGAGTAATCAATGAACAGTCTCCACTCATCTGGATCATGAAATATGTTGTGGCCTGCAATCACACCATCGATGCTGCAGGCTACAAGATCACCTTCATAAAGAAAAATGGGCCAAGAACCATTTGATTGAATCTGAACCTATAAACCTTAGCATCAAGTACCAGGACATTCCACTGATGTAGCCCAACAGCTCTGTCTTTCTCTTGGATAGTTACAAATCATTGACAATGTCATTCAGTTCACCTTGTGTATGAGGTGTGATTCAGAGGAGGAGAATGGGAAAAATAATGGGTCACGTGACATTGATGTTTCAGGAATAGATTTTTAATCATATTCCTCTTCCTCATTTACTTCAAGTTTGTAATGATTATGGTGCATCAGGAACCGGCAATCCATCTCCGTAAGGTACTGTGAATAGAGCTGATTGAAGGTTTGGATAATGCACAGTTCGCCTCGTCTTCATTAACGCCTTTTCCAGCTGGAGAAAACATGCAGAAGTAACAATTGGTGATATGATCCGTTTGCTTTCCTAGCCTTACCGGATATACTGGGCTTATGTGATGCAAAAGTCATTTCATAACATAGCCGAAGTTATCTGCATTGTTCGTACAAGTACGAGGCATCTCTGCTCACCTTGGTTAAACATATATGCGTTCTTTTGCAAAATCAAACAACACCAAATGAAAGAGAAGGAAACGATGCTTTATAGAGGTGATATGTTTGTTGAGCCGTGTGCTGTAAGATTGCATCATCCATAGCTTCTAGGAATAACATGATGCAATTTATATTATTTATGACGCAATACCAACTTCAGATTGCATCATTCGTTGTTTGGCATTAACAGCAAATACTTTCCAAACCCATTCATACATTTATTCATAGATCCAATCCAATAGTCATGTCTAGTTTAATTGGAGATCCTTTCCTTTTCTAACTCACTTATCCTTCGCCATTCCCGAGTTATGGGTCGTATTTACTGACCCAGTATCATACCTTTACAACTGGAGCCAATATAGAAGTTTAAGCCTCATTTTCGTTCTCAGTGACCTGGAATTAGTAACTTCTGAATACATTTATTTTGGAATCATTGTGGCTGTAGACCAGTATATTTTGTTGAATTTTATTCTCTTTTCTAGTACTGTGTTTATGACCATGGTGCAGGAACACAAGCAACATATTTTATTAAAAGTTTTAATAGAGTTAACTGTATTTTGCTTTTGTTTTACACATTCATAGTTCTTTTCTTGTGGCCGTGGGGGTTAGAATTTACTAAGTGGGTTATTCAAATATTACTCAACATTCAGGAGCGCACATAAAGTCTAGTGTATTAATATAATGTATGAATTCGTTTATCAAGAGATGTCAATGAATTCATTGAATGTGTCCTGTTCATTATAAGTTCTAGCTGCCTTATCATTGTCTGTTCTATCAGAACCCATTCACGTTAAGCAACTCGCGTTAGTTAAAAAACCATTGTCATAATTGTGTTAAATGGTAACAGTAGCCTAGTTTCTTCATATGTTTATTCCTTATTCTCTCTATCAAATTTCATTTTCATTCGGAATCTCTCAACTCTTTTTGCACATATATGGTTTGAACAGGAGGTCGATTTTCATTGTACTCAAAAGCGCACCTAAATGTACAATGTTATAGTATAGCATATTTTCAACTTGGTATGATCAAAATACAGTAAAGGTTCGAAGATACTATGCCTGATGGACACAACTTGTGTCAGAGTCGTTATGCAATGAGGGCTTCAAAGTGTACAAAGATAACACTTGCTTACGACTCATCAACAATCACTAATGTTTATGTTTATCAAATGTGTTTATTATTATTTGTCACTATAACCTCAGCCTAGTAAAATCTGTGTTTTCTAAAGCCGTACTTAATTACTGGTTTATGATGTGCATAATTAAAATTGTAGTACTGACAAAATAACTATGGTATATACTGCCATAAAGGCACTTTACCACATTGATCATGAACGAAAGTTTGAATGAGTTTCCTACGGAAAACATATGATCACTCCATTTGTAAATTATGACTTGCCCCAAATAGACATCGAATCAAATACATGTGATATAAGCTCACTATCTGTGATTTTGCATCATAATCATTATTATAATCATCCCAATACAAACCATTGTCACCATAGTTGTCAACAACATCATAATCACTATTATCTCTTTCCGCTTAAATCCAAAGCTTGTAACAGCCCACTCATTCATCCTTACTCCTCATTCCTGCCATAAATACCTCTTATCTTTCTTACGCTAATCTCAGCTATGCTCTAAAATGCACGTTCGTTATTTTATCATCAAGCGTTACTGATTGTTTGCCGTTTTTGTCGACGGATTATTTTATCGATTGGGATATGAATAAATAGAAACGAAAACAAAGACAAAACACAGTACAGTACAGGAGCTATTGCTCTTTACTTTAAACATGCGGGAGAAAATATTTATTTTAGTACATAGAGTTACCACATTTAGACCAGTCATGTTTGTGTATTCTAGAATGTATAGACATTATCAATGTCCAGCAAGGTGGGGATTATGCACGTAATACAACACGATGAAAGGATGTATGTCCACAAATACACATGCACAAATTAATTAGTATATTAGTATAGCTCTTTGGTACTAATCCAGGTAGTAAAAACAGCGAGAATCAAGAAATTTTGTAAAATTAAACGCGTGATTTATTGGATACTAAAATGTTCTTATCAGTATTTACCCAGGATACAAGAACATTTGTTCTTGTTGATTGTTGACAACCTGGGAAAGACAACACCTTACTATATTAAATAACGTTTCTAGTGGATGGTAGTTAGAACTGTTTACTCAATCGTGCTAACGTAAAGCTCTGTTATCAATAAGAGAATTAGACAATGAAGATGTTGTCTTGTATTTTAAAATAAAGACCAATATGTATTTTCTATATTTAATTTGCAACCCTTGATAATTTTAAATAGTTATTAATTCATTATATGCTATTGTAATGTAACATTATATCTTAGCATTATCCTTGTTTAAAAAAAGGTACATTTCTACTTGAATTTGACATTTATTGTTTTGTCCTGAAAAATCTAATACATAGTTAACATATGCACGATGTGTATGCGTTTAATATTACGATTATTATTAACGAAAGTAAATATTTATGTCTAGGTATAGGTTATTCAAAGTCACCAATAAATATAACAGGTCTATCTGATAGATTTCGCAGTGTATTATAATTTTAGTAAGAGACCTTCTAATAATAATTGGGGTTGTATTCTGTTAGCATTGGGAAGTTTCAAGAAGGTCATTTTCCATTAGGTTTTATACAAGACCAGATAGACCATGAAAATATGCTCCTGTACAATAGTTACAAAGAGTGGAACATTTCTATTCCATTCCAGTAATGTAAGTAGGTGATGTATTAGCTCTATATAGCCCAATCAACAAGGTATTTACCTCTTCTGTCCACCAGTAAATAGTTATAAATGATCTGTCATTTTAATAACATCTTGACGTCTAACCTTTTTTGTAATTCGTTGGTGTTTCTTACATCTGGCATTTCCCCAGTCTCTAACTAATGGATTTGAAAATGCGGTATCTAGTCTTTTTTCTGGACCATACATTTACCTAAGCATATTGGAGATATCAGCTTAAGTATTGACTGTCTATCTTAAATATATTGATCTCTATCAACACTTAATTCCCACTGTATTATCGCTATCAATCAAATCGCCTAGATAATTTTCTATTTCAATCTGACATAAGTTTCCTTCTAGGCATGGTATTTTCCCATCTATTAGAAATGCCATCGAAATCCCGTGTAATGTTGATGTTCATAAAATAAGTATTATATTTATTTCGTTTCTACATACAAGTAATCTCCAGTCGTTAAATAATATAATTAATTAATATAATTAAAATGTAACGTCTGATATCATGATAATAGCTTACCTATCTATTTCTGTTTCTTTTCGGCTTGTAGTATTTGTTTTGCAATATTTCTCTTGTAACAGTGTGGGTCTTCGCACGATATTGTGAATTGGTTTATTTTCACACCGTTTATAGTACAATGAAGTCCCCAAAATGTTCTTAAAATTTACATTGATCGCCCCAGTGTTGTTCTTTTATTTTGAACAACAATCTTCTATATTATGCATGTCCTCACAAAATGACTTTGGTACTGGTATTAGTTTGCATTTTTCCAAACTAACATTATTGCCTCGACATTAATCTGTTGAAATACAACGTAGCAAGCATATTTTAGTAAAACCATAATATATAATATTCAAACCTAAAGTTAGTTGTCCTTCGTTTACTGGTTTTCCTTTAAATCTCTTGGATGAACTTTGTATTGTTGCTATTTCTGTTAATGGGATAAAAGTATTTAATACTAGTGTGTTTGGGAGACTTATTTCTCGACCAACTAAAACAGCACTTAAACAATTTTAGTCCATTTGATTGTCTTGGATAAGCCATTGGGATAATTATACGGAGCAATATGGGATTTATATGTTAAAATTGGAAGTTTATTTACATGATGACATCAAAAAAGAAGAAAACATGACCACCAAAGATTGGGAGTCGCGCGCATTCGAGAGAATTTAATTCGATTTATTTGTTGGCATAACATTTTGTAGGACTGACAGTGTTTGTGTTATTGGTGATATAGTTTCAATTGCATAAAACAGTTAAGAAATAAAAACAATATTTAAAATTAGATTTATATTCATATATGCATTTATGTTTTCGCTCAATGTCGTTGTTTGTGCGTTAGCCGCCCCGATTAGAATTATAGCAATGTGAGCAGGGAACTCGGTGCAATGTTTAATACTCCAATCCTTTAGCATTTTCGCCATTAGTTCGCATCAGGATTAAGTGTAACTCAGTATTTTCTTGTTCGTCTCAATATCTACTCCAGAAACTTAAAAACGTTACAAACACAGCTGTATGAGAGTACTACGATCAGAGCACACATCCCCGCTGCTCTGTACCCTACACGTGCTATCCATTCGATCCAGAATCAAACCCAAAATGTGTTTCACTGATGACTCCAGTCCAACATACCTTTCTGGCCGCACCATTGTGTACATACCAGCAAGATAATTACGCTCCTTTTCTGACAATCGTTTACTCATTATTCCCACTATGGAACGAAGTCATATGGACAAAGTTTATTTGTAAACCATGGCCCAACAACATGGAGTGAATTACCAACTGGAGTTAGACACTAAGACACAGTGAATCGTTTCAAAACTAAAACTTTGTTGACTGCAAGAACAAACTTAATGACCTAATAATGTTTCCTACTCTAACTATTTTCAGTATTTTCATGTTTTCTAATTTAATGGTGTTTTGTTTTTGTGTTTGGTAGTCATATCATTATGTATGTTCTAAAGCGCTTAGAGAGTCTAAAGATTAGGCGCTATACAAAGTACTCATTATTATTATACTCTAGATTCATTAATCTAACCATCAATATCATTATATTAATAACAGGTTCGTACGTTTTTTCTGCTAGATTATACGCTATGCTAATATATTCTTGATAGTATTTTGGTGATTTTTGTTGCATTTATACATATTTGGTTTTTAGTAATCAATTAGCAGAATGAAGTTTATTGCATTGAATATTCAGAAACCTTCTTTAATTTATTAATTTTGTGAAATACGGTTTAGATTTCGGGGATATATTTGACTAGTTTCTGAGAATAATTACTCCTTTTCATTTTGTTGCAATTAATGTGATACGTATTGCATTCATATATGAGGGATTACTTCAGACGGGTTAATTGAGGAGTGTTCGAAAATATGTTGATCAGATTAACCAAGCATCGTTTAATTAAAAAGAAATAACAAGTGTATCATTTACATAATATTAATTGAACGGAGTAAGTTTAATCATTAATACCACTGTATGCTACTAAAAACATAAAAACAAATTCAGATCAAAGTCGATGTGTGGGATACAATTGATCTTGGTGGAAACAGTAAGAGTGTTCCAGACCATTTGCAGTCGGAACTACTAAAGAACATAAATCGTCAAACGCAGTACTTAATTGATACTTTGTATGACGGATAGAGTATAAATCCACCGTGAATACAAGATTGCATTTCTTACATTTATAAATTCAGCAAGGGACAGCGTCTATTAGGGACTCATTAAGTTAGATGTCAAACGTTGACAACCAAAAGAGCGAATACAGCTTCAACTCGCCAAAGCACGCTTAACCCTCGTTGTGTCTTTATTAAATTCAAAACAAAAACAAGCTCGACAATCAATAAGAAGAAAAAGCGCAACATTTACAAGTGAAAGTTTTGTTGGAAAATAATTGATGTCGCCTGTTTGGAGGGCACTCTGATGATTCTAACGTTTAAACAATCATATAAAATAATTCTAGGATATATTCAATCTCTTGTGATTGGTTCCCTTCTTCCATGTTTGTCTGGATATATATATATATAGATTACACGTTTGGTTTGTGCCGTCAAGGATATTTCTTGTTGTCGTCCAAGAGATCTTTCTTTTCCTGATTACGCTTCGGTGGCCTTATCTCTAGAACAGCCGCGTCGAATGCGGGACGTTGTGGATTCGAACTTAGGCAGCTGCTTCGCTCTGCGCTCAGCATTAATATGTTAGTGTTATGACTGGTCGTTCTGGTGTTATGATAATGTGGCTTGTTGGGACATCATGTTACGGTTCAAAGGCATGATGCCCCAATGCTAGATATTACTAAACTGCCACACTGCAGACTTGACTGAAATTCAGTCCAATCTAAATCATCTTTTGCTGGTCCAGTTCATGTTTGTTTAATGTAACTGATGTATAATTGTATCAAAACGGAAATTTCAGTGAATTTCATTAGTTGATGTAGAAATAATTAATTTGTCTTTTTAGAGACCGGGTATGTTTAAATGTTAATGCGTAATGCGAGTATTCCATGCTGATGTCGAGGGCCCCGAGTGGTCTAAAGCGCTCTCCGTTACGGATCACTGCCATCTCACCTCTGTCTGCGTGGGTTCGAGTCTAACATTCGGCTAATGTAGTTATGTGACAAAGCTTGCCAGTAGCTTCTCGTGGGTCAGTAGTTCTTTACAGGGATTTGTCTGGGTTCTTCCTCCACCAATAATACTGGCCGCCATGTATAGCCCATCGTGTGGTAAAAAATGGCGTTAAACCCTACAACAACAATAACCATGCTGACGTCGACTTGGTGTTGACAAATCAGGTTCGTCCCAATGGTGGATTTCGGTTTGACTCTTAGCAAGATTACATTTCAATGTATACAAGTGGGCAATGGGCAGATGTTCACATTTGTTCACATTTACACGGGATATAGACGACCCCGCCCTCCACGAGTCCCCTGCTGCCTTGCAGGTTAGGTTTTGGATAACCAAAGGCTAGGGTGCTGACACAGTACCTGATTGGGCGTATGAACTTTCTCAACAAGGTCACCGCCCAGGGCGGAGGAATCACAAGAAGGACTCAACTGCCATGTGTCCAGGACCAAGGCGAGCCACTAGTTATGTGGAGTTCGGCTGTGGTCAACAGCCTGGAGATGGATGGGCTCCGCCAGGTTCATTGCCCAAGATACACTACATGCAATGACAACTTTACCTTCACCCATACCGGATCTTTCGTCGCCCGGAACAAGGACCGCGCCTTTTGTGTTGCACCAGGGCAGAGGTGTTAAGTGTGCTACTGGTGCACGATCACCACCAAAACTCCGAATCAGAAACAACATCAGCATTGGTACATGGAACATCAGGACATTAAGAACGCCTGGAAAGGTAGAGGAACTAATACACGAAATAAACAGATACCATTGGACCATCCTGGGACTGCGAAGTACGATGGAAGAACCTTGAGGAAACATCAACACAGGATGGCAGAGAAGATAAACATGAACATGGTGTCGGATTTCTCGTCCACAAAGACACTGTGAACACTGTCATGAGTTGTCGGCCAGTCTCCAGCAGGCTTATCATCATACGCTTGAGGGCAACACCACTCACTATCACCATTGTGCAAGCGTACGCTCCAACTACAGACCATGATGATGAATAATTAGAGGATTTCTTCAACCAATTGCAAGAAGTCCTGGACCAGACCCCAAAGAAAGACATTCTTGTGGTTGTAGGAGACTGGAATGCCAAAATAGGAGAGGATGCCGTTGATGACTGGAAAGGCACATGTGGACGCTACTGCAATGCAGAGACCAACGACAGAGGCTTAAGGCTCCTGGAATTTGCCAGCTTAAATGATCTGAAGCTGATGAACACGTTTGGTCCACACAAAGCATCCAGAAGGTGTTCCTGGCATAGCCCGCATGGAGAACACCATAACCAGATTGATTATATCATGGTGAAGAGACGTTTCCACACCAGCGTAAACATTGCCAAGACAAGAAGTTTCCCAGAAGCTGACATTGGAAGTGACCATGACTTAGTGATGACGACCCTCCGACTACGTCTAAAAAAAAGTCGACAAAGAGGGCCTCACAAGAATCAAGTTCAACCTTGACAAGCTGAAAGACCCAGAGGCAAGGATAGGAAAGAAATTGCACCACTGTTACTTCTTAGTACAGAGAACACAGTTATTTACACAATGATTGACACATTTAACATAGCAGTGGCCCAAAAAGCCAGTGAAATCTTTGGCAAACATCGACGACCAAAGAAGCCTTGGGTTACAACTGACATACTTGATGTATGTGACAAGCGTCGAGAGCTAAAGAAGAAGAAGTCAGAAGTAAAAGGAGCAAAACAATACAAGGAAATCAACCAGGTTATCAAGAAAAGCATGAGAAAGGCAAGGGAGACATGGATTGAAAACCAATGTAAAGATATTGAAAACAATCTAAAGAAAAATAATAGCAAGAAAGCATACCAACTGGTGAAAGACCTGACCAGTGTAAAACAAGGACTCTCCTCCATCATTCAAGATAAGGGAGGGAAATGTCTTACAGAAGAACAAGACATTCTTAAGAGATGGACAGAATACTGCTCAGACATGTACAACCACAGACCTACAGGGGACCCAGACATACTCAACACCCCATCAGTGACCAACACTTAAAACTACCCCATCCTCCGAGAAGAAGTAGAGGCTGCAGTGAAAGCATTGAAAAAAGGGAAGGCAGCAGGAGTAGACAACATTCCTGCAGAACTAGTCCAAGAAGGGAGTGAAGCCATGATAAGCGCCCTACTATCAGTCTACAACAAGATCTGGCAGACAGGGGAATGGCCAACACCACGGACTGAGTCACTCATAGTAACTCTCCCGAAAAAAGGCAATTTGCAGCAATGTCAAAACTATCGTACGATCAGTCTTATATGCCACCCAAGCAAAGTCATGCTAAAAATCATATTAAACATACTGAAGCCGCGGGCAGAGGAAATCATTGCTGAAGAACAGGCAGGCTTCAGACCAGGGCGAAGCACAACTGAACACATTTTCAACCTGAGAATACTATGTGAGAAATACCTCCAGCACCAACAAGACCTTTATAATGTCTTTATAGATTTCAAGAAGGCGTTTGACAGGGTATGGCATGCAGCCCTTTGGTCCACCATGAAGCTGTACAACATCAACGCTAACCTGATCAGAGTCATAGAAAGCCTTTACAGCAAGGCCACCAGCGCAGTATACTTCAACGGTCAAATAGGAGATTGGTTTAGGACAATTCTGGGAGTCAGACAGGGCTGCTTGCTTTCACCTACTCTCTTCAACATCTTCCTTGAAAGAATCATGACAGATGCACTGGAAGACCATGAAGGAACTCTCAGTATTGGAGGCAGAATAATAACGAATCTGCGCTTTGCTGATGACATCGATGACCTTGCAGGAAATGAGGAGGAGCTAGCTCAATTGGTGGAAAAACTGGACAGGACAGCTACTGCTTTTGGTATGGAAATCAGTGCAGAGAAGACCAAATTGATGACCAACAACACCAGTGGCATCAGCACTGACATCATGATTAGAGGCCAAAACAGTTAATAGATTCAAGTACTTAGGAGCCATCGTGGTAGATGAGGGATCGAAACCACAAATATTGTCCAGGATTGCGCTGACAATAACAGCAATGGCAAGGCTGAAGACAGTTTGGAAAGACAGAAACACCTCAGTCAGCTCAAAAATCAGACTGATGCGCTCCTTGGTTGCATCTGTATTCCTATATGCCTGTGAGTCATAGACCCTCACAGCGGATCTCAAAAGGAGGATACAAACTGTTGAAATGAGATGCTTTCGAAGGTTGCTTGGCATTACATATAGAGATCATGGCACGAATGAGGAAGTGGGAAACAGAATTAAGCAAGCCATTGGGCCCTATGAAGAGCTATTGACCATTGTGAAAAAGCGCAAAATGAAATGGCACGGACATGTCACACGATCAACAGGGCTTGCTAAGACAATCATGCAAGGTACTGTGCAAGGAGGGCAAAGGAGAGGCAGACAGAGGAAAAGATGGGAGGATAACATCTCAGAATGGACAGGACTGAAGCTGATTGACACAGTGAGAGTAGCAGAGAACAGATTGGAATGGAGGAAGCTGGTTGTCAGGTCATCAGTGGTGCCCTAACGGTCGGCAAGACTAAGGGATAGATAGATAGATAGATAGATAGATAGATAGATAGATAGATAGATAGATAGATAGATAGATAGATAGATGGATGGATGGATGGATGGATGGATGGATGGATGGATGGATGGATGGATGGACGGACAGACAGACAGACAGACAGAGACAGACAGACAGACAGACAGAGATAGATAGATAGATAGATAGATAGATAGATAGATAGATAGATAGTATACAAGTATTAGTGAATAGAACTCGGACATTCGTCCGCAACGAGTGGAACATAATAAACATCGATGTTAGCATTACTTGTCAGCAAATTCCGCAACATCGTCATCGCATGGGTGTTTAGATTCCATCATGCAGATGTAAGGATAAATCTGAAACAATAAGCCCCAAACGATTGTTAAGTACTCTTTCTGATAAACGTATAGTACATCTAACTAAATTTGATCTCAGGCAATTAATGATAAAAGTACAAAATATTTGAAACTTCCCTAACCGTTTTCGCTTTAATGATACGTCTCAAAAATAGTCGATCACTTTTTGTAGCCATTGTAGCCAAACTGCCTCTAGTTCTGGTTAAGATAACAAATGCGATCCGGACCATTAAGATGTATGGTACGAGGTTTATCAATATCATCAAGGAAAACAGTGAATATATGTGGACCATTCTCTGTGTTGTCATATTTATCTCCTGCACTGTTTAAAAGTATCCTCAAATACTCATTATTCAGCTACCCCGTGTGCCCCTTAGAGCACATGAACGACCTTTACATCCATACATTATTTGATGTATTATCAGCATCGTGAAACGGACATGTCGTGCACGTAAACATCATCAACTAGGCATTTCGTATGTTTATAATAGCGAATCTAAGTGGCAATCAAAAATCGAAATGAGCCTGCGATGTATGGCATGAAGAAGCCTTGCTTCCACGAGTGAATGCACATATTAAACAATAATCTTTATATCCAGGGACGTCACTTTTATGTTGCAAATGCAGCGTTGAATAAAGCAGAGTAATCCGTTTGCCAAGCCACTATGTAGATAAAAAACTATTTCATGTTGTTACAGCTTTAGGTTTTAAAATATCTCAAAATTTAAAATGAATGAATACTTTAGTTATCAAAGTTGAACATAACAATTTGTCAGTATTGTGAATTAAATCCGAAAACATAATACATGTCCTATCAACGGTCCTAAAACAATGTTTCCAATAACTTCCAATAGTCTTGAATGTCCTGATGTACCAATAGTCTCGGATGTCCTGATATACCGATTGTTTTGAAGGTCCTGATATACCAAATAGTTCTGAATGTGGTTTACCAATTAATTCCATGTCATTAATTGAGTTGCGAATATTTCTTAATAATGTATTAATCCATTTAATGAACACATTTTAAAATGCGACTCAACAACTTAAAACAAATAATTCCTCTCAAAATATATCTAAATTGTAAATGATTACACAAACCTATTTTCAAACATGAATAATTTATTTTCCAAATATTCTTTAAGATGATCTACATTTTAAATACGTCACAATGGAATTTACTGTACAACTAATAGCTTCCACTAACCTTTTAACACTAATTCAAAAAACGTTTTGTCCATCTCTTAAAATCATGAAACAAATTTAGTTTTGCAAATAATATATTCATAACCCTCAATGATGGACGAAACATGTGAGTTAAATATAAACAAGTTCTCCACTCAAATTAAGAAAGATTTATGCAATAAAGCTTTCATATACACGAGTCAACAATACATACTACGCTATATTAATGACGTTTATGAATAATACCAGATAAAGCAATATAAGTACTAGGGTCCTCACAAGAGTCAATGTGAATAACATTATCTTTTCTATGATAAGCCTAATGTCAATATTGTATTCTTGCAGAATCAAACTGTATCACAATAATCTCTGATTGTTAGGTTTTTATTATGATGACACAAGTTAAGGGTAGGGTGATCACTAAATATAATACTCGGAGACGGAGCAGAAATGTGGCTAGGTCAATATTATAGATAAACATTCCTGTTTCAATGTGAAATAATTTGACTGGCGTGTAGTCAGCATTTTTCCTCAAAACAAAACACACTGATCGATCCATGTCATTCGTGTCCTCTTGAATCAATACTCAATTTACTCCTACATCAAAAGATAATTGAGTGAAATTTGAAGTTGAAAGAACTGGTGAACTTTCAAATATGGCCATTAATTTGTAACACGATTCCTCACACTTGTCAGTTCAATGCAACCTGGACACCAAATGTGTCGGAGGCTCAGAAATTATTGCAATTATGGAGAAATTGGTACTATCCAGTCATACCAAAACATATTTTGCTAATAGACACTGGGAATTAGGAGATAGCAATTACATTATTTTCTACCATTTTTACTTGAGTTCGTCCCACAATATGTCCTAAAATTGGACATATGTATGGTATAACTCATGTTTACCTAAATTGATTGTCAGATTTGAATCACTAAGTCGGGGAAATAATTTCCAACTGGTTTGCGAGTGATCTTTCAAGTATTGCTGTAGAAAGCGATATCAACGATGTGCACGACATAATCATGTGGCACAATGCATTCACAAGGAGTGCTTATCCTTGTGCATCTTGATATTATCGTCGTACTGATAAATCCAACATGGACGTACCGACATAAGTGGTCATTACTTTCTATGTGTGCTTGCCTTTATAGTACCTCTAGATATCCTTAATCCACTGAATTGAAACGCATTGTTTAATTGCATATTTACCAAAAACAATTATTAAAAATATCATTTATTGGTATCAAAGATCAGAAACAGCAATAGTTTCAAACATTATTTCATTGACATCATCTTTGTCGTTTTTCATTACCTTCATTCACGTAATCTTTTCCCACATTAATGTTGTCAAGTCCTCGCCTTCGCATAAATTAATACTCAGCAGCAGATCGACGTGGTCAACAAAGTCACACTTTAGCACGTTAGAACCAGCACGTAAAGCAAATAAATGTGATTTAAAAGATTCCTGATGACTAGCAATGATTTAAATCTTTCGTTTCTCAAGGCATACTCCTTTACATCGGTTGTGTCCTAACAATGTTTACATATATGCATACAGAACCTATGGTCTCTAACTGAATGTATGCCTTTTTCATTCTTTATATCTGTGGCACACGTATAATATATTCTGCCTTTTTTGCTTAGGTATTCCAAATAAAGAAGCATACTCATATTTCTTCTTAACTACAGTACATACCATCTTTATGTTAATAAAAAGGCATTGGCCTACGTGCGGTGATGTTTGAATTCGTCACGTGACGTTTATTTGTATTTATAAGACTCATTTAAAGTCAGCAACTTGAAATTGTTTTGTACATTTCATGCATTGATTTTTCTGACACTTTGTTATAGTCTTCGCCATGTTTTCACTGTGCTCGCTACAACGTGATCCCTAATCCAGCTATTTTTTCAAGATGATCTGCATGTGAGTTTCGAAGATAAAATTGAATAGGGTGAATCGATTTTAATAATAGTCTAAAAACGACTTTATTTTATCTTTGATGTTACAAACGCCTCACTGATCTGGTAATTCGATTTCTGCATTACGAGCAGACGTAAAGTCTTTCACAATACCATGTGATTTCCGCTTTCATCGTATAATATTCCATTGCAATTTTAATAGTGAATCACTTAGGTATTGGAAGTGTATATCGATCACTTTGCGCTCCCAGAACTACACCCCACACAAACCATTGAACTGCAATATATATTTGATCTACCTTATTAGCAAAATGGGCATACTTGAAACCTGCTTATGTATCATGGTTCCCCAATAGTATATATATTTGATTTGCTTCTCTTGGTGGTTAGTTTTATTTGATTTTTTTAAAATTCATGACATGCTTTTGTAATGTAATAATATTATGTATATTTGATTTGCTTTCTTTGATAGCTAATTTTATTTTTTTTTAAATTCATTTCATGACATGGTGTTGTAATGTAAGATTATTCGTTGGATTTGACCTAATCCAAAACTGAACTTATTGTGATTGACCAAAATTGATTTTGGTTTATTTGTTGTGCAAATAACTAATGATAACTAAATTATTCGCGATGCATATGGGTTTAAAATTAGCAGCACTATTAATATAAGTAAATACATTTATTGGGTCTAGGTCTAGGTTTTCGAATTTCCTAAATGAAGTTTAGATAATCCAGGTTTATGGTTTGTATTTTGAAAATATCGTCATCATTATAAAAGGTTAGTTTCAATTAGATAATGTTTGCTTTAATTAAAATGCTAATTAAATGTTAAATAGAGAACTATCCAGGCGTGTAATGGAGAGGGTTTTTTTTCAGTTGTGATTTTAGAGCAAGAGTTTTTAATTGTATTAGATCGTGTGTCAAGAATGTTGTATTTGGGCCAGAAACTGTATTTCTTCAAATTATTGAATTCAAGTGATTATGCTATCAGGAAATACAAATGTGCTGTGAGAAAATTCTTTTAACAGAGATATTCACTGGATTGCATAATGACTTCACAACTGGAATTATCATTATGTCATTCAGCTAAAGACTGTTTGCACGTCAACACTCTACAAGGTACCACAGACACAATATCGACTCAGTTTTTCGATGTATTCTGGATTTGTAATGAATTTTATTGTTTTTGACAGGAATTTAAATTATTAGGAATTTTGTCTGGAACGTTTGGATTATATGGGGATGTAACTCGCAATACCGTACTTTCTTTTCTCTCCTTTATATTTTGTATCCTATGGAAATCAAGTATTTGTAGAATTTTACCAATCTTGTTGCTTGTCTCTCTTTTCTGGTTCTTATGTTTAGAGCATAGACTAACAACATCAACTTCAAAAACCCAAGATGATGGCTTAATTTGGGATACACAATTGTCCAAAAATATCCCGGAAGTGAATGATTATGGTAGTCACTAATGTTTGGGAGTTAGTAACTGTGATAGCTAAGCATGGCCGTAACCAGCCATTTTAAAGGATTTTAAACAAGCCGGTTGTTTTCATAAACCTAAACAAGCTACAGATATTGTTATTTATTAAAAAGGAAATATCGAAAATTTATAGCCGGATAGAAGAGAGTAGCACAATATTGTTTATGATTTTAGTTTGGTGTATTTTGAATGCAAGGTAACGTCTCATACAGCGCAAACGTTATGGACTTATCATCTTATCATAGACGAAGACAACACGATTCCTCTTAAATATTACTCATATGAACATTTCTGGATTCCAAATCATAATTCTAACAGGTTATAACTGAAGTCTTCACAATGCTACATTCTGCAGCAGAATACGCAGCCCACTAAAGCACGTAACGCTTTACTTGTTAATTTTGTCAGAATGTATATGATCGATCGCGACATATTTCATGTATTAGGCGCATTCTGAAATATATAGTATCTGAAACTAGAAGTTACTAAGCTCGTCCATAATATTTACAATAATCAACATCAAACGATATTCGTTCTAAAACATCTGCTTCGGACGCGTTTGCTCAGACTTATTGGGAATAAAACGTGACTTCACTTTTGTCAGGGTTAAAAACTAACTAGCCACTGATTTAATCCACAAAGGCATAGTCTCTAAAATATCAAGAAATGTTCGTTTTCATGATTTGCTTATAAAATAGACAAGAACTAGCACTAGAAAAGAGCAAAAAGTAGGAAACATCATTAACAAAGCCATTAATAAAGAAGACAATGAGTAAGACACTGCGTCATGTGGTTCTATCGTCGAACCAGACTTTGAGGTTGTCTCAATTATTTTTACAACAAGGGTTCGTGATCTTTTCTAATATATAGCTTAGAAAACAACCAATTAGAGGTACACAAATATTCTATGTAGTTTTAGTTTGTACATAAGTCTTTTACGCAGACACAGTCAACTTCCTTTAAAGCACCTATTCAATCCACACATACTATCAATATCCTATCGAGAACTTCACCTATATTATCACACATGTGATTTAACAGTCGCACTATTAAGACATTGTATCCATGCAAATGGTAATACAGAAGTTAACACAGAAATCATACATTATGTTTTTATCACAACCTAATAAGGAGATGGGCCCTATATTATTATGTACATTATTGATAGATCAAGTATACCGTGGTAATATTAATACTTTATTCATTAAAACAAGAAGGTTTGCCCATGAAGCGATCAATTAAATACAATACGCAAATATCAAATGATTGAACGTCACGCTTCTTTTATAATATGGCCAATCTAATCAATATCATAAATCATATGTAATGGAATTTTGTTTTAAAAATAATGTAGCATTGTTTTGTAACACTAGGGTTAGCCTAAGTAATTTCACATCTCATTGTAAATGAAGTTCATGACGTCATATTCTAATCTTCTTATTCTGGAAACGTACGAGAGGAAAAGCAGAGAACATGATTAACTACATAATACAATAAGATATAGTATTACTAATTTGGTTCAGTGATACATTTGTGTCCAATATCCGTTAAACTTGGTACTTGAAGATTGATTCCAAATTGCTATGTTTATACAAATGTCTTCTCTGGATATATGATTGAAGCGATTCTGAAGTTTATAATGTGGACTATTTCAACTAGTTGTTTTTTGTATACACCTGATTATACTAGGATTTCCTGGCAATATTTATATGATAATATGAAGCTAATTGAAAGAAAATTGATGCTATTGTAAAACTGGTTATTGCAGAAAATAAATATTATCTATCTTCGCTAATATTAGAAAAAAGCTCAATAATATTTTATCATTGCCAATTTGAAATATGAAGACTACATTAAAACCAAACTATCCGTTTCCAGAAGCCCTGGAGTTTAAAATAACATTTAGTTGTTTAATATTCATCTATTAACATGTTATCAGGTTTCCCACTATCAGCAAGATTGCTTTCAGATATGCTAACATAATGAAGGAATATGAGCTGTAATTATTGTACGTTGTTAAATAATATTGTTCAGTTTGCATGAAGCCATTATTTGCCCGAGACACATCAGGCTGAGATTAAATAAATATTTATCTCGATTAATAAACATGGTCATAGTTTCCCATATAACAAACGCCCGTTCAATGGCCTTATATAAAGTATGCCACAATGATAGAGTGTAATAGAACGATTTTCAATAGAATAAGATTTACATTTCATTGCCATGTACATCCAATGTCCAGCTACAGTATTATCAAAATACTACAGAAGAATTGCAGAAACAAATTTGGATCACCCAGGCAGCGAAGCTGGCACCCTAAATATATGTAAAACTCCAGACTGAATACATAAAATGTTGTATTGAAGAGTAAACAATTTAAATAATTAATATATTTAACACAGCCTTTAATTTCTGCTTAATACAATAAACATTGTAATTGATCTGCTTAGACCAAGTTCCATTTTACAAGCTAATTTGGAACGTTCATCCCACTCTTCTGTTTGAATATTTCTCCATTTTCCTTCCTTCGTCTTGCTTTTGTTTCCACGTCTTTCTCTTTTCTCCTTTCTAATTCTTTACTCATTTCATCCTCATTTCCTTGACTTTTTCTTACTTCTTCCTTTTTTCCTCCTTTTCACTCTTGCATTTTGTTCCTTCTTCATCCATTAACTATTGTGCCACCTCGGGCGTGCGAACTGGAAGCTTCTGAAGGAACATAAATGACACAATTTCTAGCATCCCTACCCCATCATCCAAGAAATTAATAACTCACAGACCGTCAGTTGAGTTAACGAAAGACCAACCTTGCGACGTCCTATGTATAAATTTCTATACTTAGATACCTCATGCATGCCTTGCGTTACTATACTATACTATACTATAGGAATGTTGACACCACAATATACATCATAGTTCAGGAAATAGTCCTTAATACCGAATTCGTCATCGAAATTACGAAATACATACCTAACTCCGCATATACATTAATCTACTCTAATTAGAGTCTAATAAATGCAAATTCAGATCCTGACACGAGCATTTTAATAAATACAAAAAAATTATAACTCAAATGAAACATAATTGCAGTAGTTGAAAATAACACAATCACACTAGCTTAGATCAACTTTACAATATAAATCAGCTTCAAACTTCGACCCATGGTCTAAAGTATTGTAGCTTTTAACTCCAGTTGCAATTCCCCATTACAAGATAAGTCATCACGTATCTCTGCATGACGTTTTTTTAGAGTTCGCTTACCTACACAATTTCCCATTCTAAGCGCACTGTGATATGCTTCAGATTCTCGCTTCTGTAAGTATTTCAGAATCCTAAGCGCACTGAAATCTTTCTGAAATTTAACTATACAAATAATACCTGTTCCATCTTATGTTTTTGACCCAGCCCCATTCTGTCTGAGCCCTATAACCAATTATATGTGACTGGGCTGTGTGAATGTACCTTGGTGTGACTCATGGCCGCTTCTACACTGGTTGTGTAATAATCGGCTGTACCCGCGGGAATTGTTACGTATATCTAATTTGATGTATATTTGTATAATTTAATATTGTTTCTCAGTTTTAAATTCCTTTTTATAGTTCATTGCATGTTCTTGTAATGTAAATGTATTCACTAGAGATAATTTTTGTTTTCTTCTGAAAATCGGTTGACCTGAATTTTATATGGTAAACAAGTAATGTTAACCCTTATTTCAAGGTTAGAGGAAACCACGTAAACAAGTCTTAATTTTATTTTAAAATAGTTGGTTGCTGTCAAGATCAAGATGAGATTAATGAAGACAAAAACACATTTTTATTCTTTCAGTTTACAATAACAACTATTGGCTCTCGTCAGAGGCATGTTATGAGTACGTGATATAAATTATCACGTGACGCCCCTTCGTGATGTCGCCCGTTTGGGATTTGTTTTGCAAATGCGTATTAGAATGCATTATAATCTTTGTTTTAGTGAAAAATGTTAGTTCTGGGCTTTTACAAATGAAGTGAAGTCATTTTCTTTTGCTTTTGCTGTGGCCAGTTCTTGAATCTATATTAACAATATTTTCATTCATATGGATTATAAAGGTTTGATTCGTATCTCGGAACTATTTGATGTGCCTTTACAAAATTATTTGACAAATACAATTTATCAAAACCTTATTCAGATTTTCAACATCGGAGTGTTAAATCTTGTGATTCTACAAGGCACTACAGATAAATACAAAACAGACTTCGTGGATTATACTTGGATTATATTTGGACTTGAATCTTAAAACTGTAAGTTCTTTTTCCATTTTCACAATCGTTATCTAGGGCGATAAAGTATTTATTGTTTTCAGTTTCTTTGTTACCGTTTATTTGAGTCAAACCTGTCACACAATAATCAAGGTAGATGAACGGATCATTTTGCTTTGAAGCAATTGTTGTTGTTGTTCCTGTTTGGGTTCCACGTAGGTACAACGTATCTTGTTCTCGGGTATGTGAGAACAATAATTCGTTACATGCCTACAAGTTAAATATGATTCATACATCTTTTTAGACGGATGCTTATATTGCAGATAATGCGCTCCATCACCATAAATTTTGCTGTAATTTTTAATTGGGTTTATAACACCAATGGAGCTGGGCACCATTACAGACATAATCATCTATATAAGTCTGAGTTGGTGCAAATATATTAAGTTGTTAAATCATTGTCAGCTAGAAACGTCCACATAAATCAAGGAATCTGATACAATTATGTACAAAATATAGTGTATTATTCGTAACGTTTGAAAAGAAAGGGCTAATTGTGAGCGAATAATACGAGTCTTGACATCATTGTGTAGCTGGATTTGATTCCATATTCTAGGCGAGAGGAATAATTATAGAGAGCAATTGTAAAAAATATGACGTACGAAGTTTCAGAATGTGACGATTTTACCCCAACCCCTTGTATGTAGGTATAAGTAACTATAACTTGTGATTCTGACTGGCCTTGTACATGTATAAATTGTATGTCTGCCTGACCCAGCTGTGATGTTCAAATTGTTCTAAAAGTTAGCTAATCCCCTTACGTAAGATGGTCTTTGTTAGCTCTCGAGGGGAGAGGAGACTGTGTCCATCGCGGACGGGTGACGTAACCACATCAAAGGACAGGACAGCGCTAAATAAGAAGACTGTAACAATTGATAGGCACACAGACAGACATTCGGATTATTGACAGTCGAACGACTGACCGAGTCAAGAGCCATCCAATCAGGATGCGCTGAGGGTGGGCACTTGATTGGAATCTGCGATAATAACTCATGTTTAGTAAGAATTCGTCAGTTGCTACAAGAATTGAGAAGAGAGTAGAACTCCGTACGGCCAGACGAAAATTGGTGGCAGACTCAGATTTTGGAAATCAAAGAAATCTTAAGATAGCTTCAAAGGAAGCTTTCGGGTGACGTTGAGAGAATTTCGGGTGACGTTGAGAGAATTCCGGGGAAATTTCGGGTGACGTTGAGAGAATTCCGGGGAAATTCCGGATGACGTGGAAAGAATTCCGAGTGAATTTGAGAGATACCGAGTGAATTTCGGGTGACCTCAAGAGATACCGTCGAAGAGGAAACGGAAGTAGAGATAGAAGAGGAAACGGAAGTAGAGATAGAAGAGGAAACGGAAGTAGAGATAGAAGAGGAAACGGAAGTAGAGGAATCGGAAGGAGAGAAAGACGAAAGGAGACTTATTTAGATGAGTAACACTCATGAAGGGAAAATATTCCTCACACTGAAATCAAATGATGATCTAGGGATCATTGGGTCAAGAGTGACATTGATTGCTTAATATCTTTAAAATTTTCGTTTATTAAATTGTTGTTTAAATTTCATCTTTGTATTTCTTTTAATTTAACTGTCGGCATTGCTGACTGGGGGCTCGTAGCCATATATAATATATTGTCCAGAAGTAAATATTCTGAATGCGGACCAGGGGAACTTCCTCATAATTCTTTAACGTCTATGGGAAGAACCCCACCCCTACTAAACGACACTTCACACAGAATTACGTATAAATATGATGAACCTGAAAGTAAAAGTAAAATAAAATAACAAGATATTTACAAAAATTAGTTATACCAACAAAATAGAGATACCAGAATTTTCAGGTACAAACGGTTTTACACACACAACAAACATCAAAGCAAGTTACTCTTTTCTTGGGATATTTCTGGCACGTTCATGAAAGAGTCCACATGCAATCATGTTTGAAATTAATTTAAAGATAACAAACAGGATGATTAAACAAAGATAAGATTGTAGATTTTTTTTCTAATTATATAATTATGTTAGAACAAAGGCTCAACGGATCATGTGAACCATTGTTTATCAACATGTCTGGAATGAATCAATGCAATATCAGCATTTTTTAAAACACGAATAATGTCATGCGTAGTTTCTTAAATAAAGATAAGTTATTAACGGACGTTACCGACATTATCCATTTAAAAAAACTGGTTGTTATGTTGTCAGTTTGGTCAAACTAATTATAAGTTTCAATGGAACGTAAATTGCTAAGTCTAGACAGAAATAATATAATTTTCCCTTTTAAAACTCCATTCCTAGATAAATTTATTATCTTCAAAGAGTGCAGTTAACAAGAAGAAAAAAATTTTTTCTTCACTACACAGTGAACATTTACGTGACGTTTTACATATTTGAGAATTTCATTATTTGTTATAGGAAATAACACCCCAAATAACTTGACTTTTGTAAGAATTTGAGTTTAAATCTGGCAATAATATCATTTTGAAGTGTGTTTGTTGTCCTTTTCTATAAATTTTTTTTTATTAATTCTCAATTATCATATCAATGTTTTACATTTCTCAAAAGAAAATGTCTTTCTTTGTAGTAAATTTTACAACTGAGATCATTGAACTTGCTACTAAGTTTGCCAATGCCATAATTTATGAACATCGCTCTCTATTTAAACCCTTTTCACATTGCAAACTACTAAGAATCAAACAAAGCTATATAAGGACAAAAGAGTTTTTGAGCACTGACTGACCTTTGTTAATTTGCATGATTGTGTGCGTGAATCGGATTTTTTTTACGTAAGTTTGACGATTTATAGGTCATATCGCTACGATGTATGCAGTGTGGCAGTTTATAGTGATGTTTGGAGCTGGGGCATCATGCCGCAAACATAAAGCATCAAGTCCCACCCAGTCACATTATCCTGACATGAGTCCGACCATTCCTAACACTAACCTCTTAATGCTGAGCACGAAGCTAGGCAACTGCAAGTACTTTTTCTTATATGTCCTTGCTAAGACTCGGCCGGGATTCGAACCGGCGACCTCCCGTATTCGAGGAGGACGCTCTAACTACTTAGGCTACCAGAAAGGTTTTATGAATTGTACAAGTTTCCTTACTCTCACGGCAAATCCACTACGTGTATACCTGTTTATTGGAAGTTAATTTATAGTAATTGGAATTTAAGAAATTGCTCATATGAGAAAACACTAAGAAGCGATCTGTCTCTTGGGTCGAAATTACGACTTAAATGATATATATCTAATTATGTTTTTGTAAAAAAAAAGATGTCTCGTATTGATTCAGCTCAAATGGATCCGTGGAAGACCTTTTTTTTCAGCGGGCCAAGATTTGAACTACGTGTCGTATACATTTCTTAAAAATCAAGAATAGCGATGGTTTATCTCAACAAAACGACAGCTTATCAAAGGGCGTTGATCGACATTTTTCACTTCCAGAATTATTTTCTATACTTTCAATGGATCCAAATTACAAGTAAACGTCAAGGAACTTTATACGTCTCGTCGTACAAATAAAAAATATATTTGTTCGTTTCTAAACTTCTTTTAACGGTAAATATATCGTATTCATACAAGTTCTGTTGAGAAAGAGCGAAACAAGATTCTTCAATATGCAATACACATGAATTAAGTGTTTATTATTTGGAATTAGACTGACAGCATTGCCGCCGTATATAGTGACGTTTAAGAATATTTCTGAATAAAAAGTGAAATGAATAAAAGTATTTTATTTTATGAAACTGTTGTGCGAATTGTTTAGCAAAGACTCATCAAGCAAACTATCTTAGAACTCTGCACATTAATTGTAATAATTCGTGCTGGGCAATCTTTTTAACGAAACCTGAATCGGACAATAGAAAATATTTAAATATCAAATCAAAGTCACGAACGAATATGTTTTTCGTTATTTGACGAGTTATTTATGTATTCTGAAGTATTCATTCAGCCTGCGGAAAATGTGCACCTGCATCTTAGAACGTGTATAGTATAAGGTTGGAAGAAGCATCAGGTGATCATCCCATACATTGGCTAGTCAATGTTTTTCGGACATAAATATTTATGTAAGTGCAGAAACAGTATGTGTATCAGATCAGTGTATATTTGTAGACTGCCAAATTAACTTGTGCGTGTATACTTGTGTGTGTGTAGTTTGAATATTTAACGAAGCTTTAAAACAAATTGCAGTGTGGCAGTGTATAGTGCTGCCTAGAACAAGGGCATCATGCCGCAGACATGTAGCATCATGTCCCACGCAGACAAATTATCGTAACACTAGGTCGACGAGTTCTAACATCAACGTCTTAATGTTGCGCGCCCTAGCAAGGCAGATGTTAGTACCATGTTTTCAAAGTCCTTGGTATGATTTGGCCGGGGTTTGAACACGCGACCTTCCATATACGAGGCGGACGCTCTAACCACTTGGCCATCGGAGTTGTGAGGTACATTCTGCTTGATCTGTAACATCATAACTACAAATGAAAACAAACATGGATTATTATAATTTGAAATGTATAATCTGAAGTAAAAAAAATAAGTAGGACTTATTATATGCAGAAAAATCCTTGTGTTGTAAACCACTGCTGGATAGTGTCAGACGAAGATTTTCACAATTGTGGGGACTTTAGATTTCTTCTGGGCACTAGCAGTATGTCTTTTTTGGTCAGTATCAAGTCATGCAGAATTATAGTGTGTGTGTGTGTGTGTGTGTGTGTGTGTGTGTGTGTGTGTGTGTGTGAGAGAGAGAGAGAGAGAGAGAGAGAGAGATAGAGAGAGAGAGAGAGATGAGATATGACGATGATGATGATGCCTGTATACTAGATTATTCATTCCACCACATTTGTAGACCCTAGAAAAACATTTCTCTATCTTCTCGAACCCCTCAAATCTCATAAAGTTTTTCTGTTACCAATGTTATGTCATAAACACTAGCTAGAACTATTTATTATTATCATCATGAATGTTACCATTATCATCATCTCCATCCCCATCGATTTAGTGTGGATTAATATGTAACCTTTACTCATCATCAGTTATATACTCTTGAAATGTTTACGCTGTTTATTTTAAATAATTTGCCATTGTGTTGGGCGCTTTCCATAGAAGCCCTTTACCCCTCGCTAAATCAGGAAACGTCATCGACATCTAAGTGTCTTACGTAAATTAAGTTTGTAAAACAGGATTCTGATCACTTCTGGGAGGTATGTTATAATTTATCTAATTTCGTAATTAATTAACATATACTATTTTCTGTAAGCTTAAAATTTGGCAAACTATCTGATACCATCATTTTCTGTGTGCAAAATGTCATGATGAGGTTCGGACATCTTTGTAGCTTTAAAGTAATTTCGTTTGACCTAAGCGTTGATTGTGTTATCTACCTCGTTACACATACTTTGGATAATGCGTCAAGTGTTGCAAAACGTCCTACTGATGTAGACTACCGTGAATATACCAATTATGTATTATTTGCTGAGATATAGGACCGAATATTCACCTAAACGTGCACATAGTCTAAGTTTCTAATGACTGTAACTAAGTGAAGACATTGCTGTGTGCAACAATCAACATGCTTTTGCACTTGAAATTTATCGTTAAACCGTGACTCGAACTGTAATGGTTGTGTGCGTAATCCGATGACATATAACACAATTCTTGTAAGACACGATGTTCGTAGTTTTAAATCTTTACTAGTATATCATTTCAAGAGAAATCGTCTTTTCAGTGTAGCTAGTCCCACGAAGTATTCGAAACCCTTCCTTTGCAGACGTATGACTGTGAGAATAATGCAGGTGACAAGGGATTCCTTCATTGATTGGCTCCAGTCACATTTATAAATGTTAAGGTTATGATGTAAATTTTTCAGCTATTACTGTTTAATGATAAAATATATGGATATATTTGCGAATATGGTGATTGGGCTGGTGTTGTTCTCGAAATTGATGTGTGGCATATACAACTTCCATGGTTACTTCACTGTATAAAGAAAATTAAAAGCCAATACTTGGCTAAGAAACAGAGTTAGCCATCTATAGCAGCTGACATAGCAAAGCAGAGATACGACCAAGGTAATAATGCTATAGTTGCGATATAGCAAATCCATATTGCAATATGTATTGCAAAACTATATTGTAATAAATATTGCAAACCTATATTGCAATACGTAATGCCATACTGTAGCACTTAAGGCAAATAAAACATAATCTCTATAATATTTACTACTTGAAACAAACCATACCTAAGTGGTGTTACATTGTAAGATTTCAATACGTAGTCAAATAAACAAAAAAAAAACATAAAATTAAAACAAGTCTCCAACCACTTGAAGGCAGTCAAAACTTATCAGGAAATAAAAATCGCACTGCCATTTCTAGTTTTGTTTTTAAAATTTTCAATCCTGTTTGTTTTTGCATTTTGTTGGGAACAAATTGAAAATCCAGGTTTGAAGAAAAAAAAAAACTTTCTTTTAAAATTAAATTTCAGGTTAACATACCTGTCAACTAATGTGAAAATGGTTTCGATAATAATCGATAATTGAGACAAGGAAAGGAAGTAAGCACTTTGATCTGACAGACCATGTATTTCACACTGAAAACACTGGATACTGCTGTTTTATGTTTAAACGTTTTGTTCTTAGTTTATTCTTTGAAGCGCATATTTGTTAAAGGAAAGCACGACGACGAGAAACGTGCACTACAAAATACCATATTGTGGTATGTTTTGCCAGAGCAGCAATAAATACCGGTATACCGGTAAACCGTTGAACCCCTCATAAGACATGTGGATTCAAGGCATGAATAATCTAAAACAAAATCGGTTTGGATGAAAACTATTGCATCAAGTTGTTTAGTACGCAGTTTTTCAACATTATCACATAAGGAAAGGGCTCCCATTTGCACCATGGGCATGTACAAATGTTGGCTAGGTGCATAATGTATTTTCTATGAGCTTCCCAACGATCACCATTCTCGATTACTGCCATCTCAACCTCTGTCTACATGTGTTTTAGAATCGGGCTCAGCCAATGTAGGCATATTAGAAAGCTTGCAGTTAGCTTACCAAAATTATCGGTTATTCTCAGGGCCATCCTGGGTTCTTCCTCCGCCAGATACATTGATCGGCATGTATGGCCAATCTTGTACTGTAAAATGGCGTTAAGCCACGAACCACCCTGACTTCAGTTGACCACATTATGCATTTCCTTTCACTCAAAGGTTTGCTTTGATACTTCGCTGAGCATTGTCAACACGAATGTATCCGTAATTCATAATCTATCGATAGACAATGTTAGATCATGAATATTAGTAATAATGTTGAAGGTACAAAGCACCTCCTTAAGCATTGTTAACCATATACAAATTTAAGATTTGTCTTAAAAGAATAAATTCTATAAAGAGTATGTACGGGTGTTTTCGGATATACTTTTTAGCTACGATGTGATATCGATATATATATATATATATATATATATATATATATATATATATATATATATATATATATATATATATATATATATATATATATATATATATATATACTATGAATTTACAAAAACAACTTTTATGATGAGAAAGAAGTGGTTGCAACGGGACATTTTAATCTAGTCAAATGCCCGGAAAATATCGAAATGGAGACGGCATTGCTGCTACCTTTAAAATGGAAATGAAGGATTGTAAAATGTTAAGGATGATTTTGTAGATACTGACTATGAAATCGAACGTTATTCACTTCAATTACTAGGGAATCAGTGTAACCCCATAACTTCCATTATTTAATGGTCAAACCGGGCTTAAAATCTATTACTTGATCTTAATAGTTTCATAAAAGAGTTTCCCCGTAACGTATAAAAATAAATGGCCTATCATCAGGAGATAAGAGCAGCTATCAATCATAATTTATAAATATACTATATTTAACTGCTGGAAATATGGCCATCAATCAAATATACATCTGGCAAGAGGTATGAAGATTATATATCGTTCTGGAAATATTTTTCATAAGTAAAGAACATAATTATTTAAAATGCTGTTATCGACCCGTTTCATCGCCTTTGAACCAGTAAGAATTAAAACCATATTTATCTTGCAATATACATGACTCATTAGATTAGATTATTGCCAATAGTAACACTCAGTGTGAAGTATTTTGCTTAACCAATAGTTTGATTGAGGCACTGGCGTGTTGTATTGCATAGGTCCATATAGTGTAATCAGTGTAACGAAGTTCAGTGACTGAGTTTGCATGGTACATGTTAAATAATTAAAAGAAAAGAAGTATTTATTTGAAACGAGATATCAAGTTTTCACTGTTGTAATTGTTTTTATAATCACGGAGCACTCAGTGTATGTATTTTTTTTGGTACACAAATTGATTTATCATTTTATGTAATTATGTTGTAAGTTTGTAAGGACTAAAAGCAGTCAGCTTTTTAGATGTGTAATGTACTCTACTTGGCTGTTTATACTACGATGCCAAAATATAAGAATCGAAACGACTTAATGCTTCCATGTGAATGAAAAGATCAAAGTACTTAAACGAAATCTTATTATGTTTCGATCAGAAAACAATTTGCTTTAAATGTTTCTTCTATCTCATCAAATAAAAACGAAAATAAACCAGTGTCTGCTCAGGAGTCAACTACGTTAGTTATTCGAAAAGACAAATTCATAACCTTCAAGTTCCTCAGATATTCAAATAAAAGACAAAATTAATTTTTTGTTTCTTGATATTCTTATAAGCCAACTTGGTGTATGTTAAAGTGATGCAACGTGTTGTCAAAACGTAATTTAGCACATATTGGAAATAAAAAGGATTTGAACACCGATTTCCAGGCTATGAAGTTCTAGCTCGAGTATTTCATTTTCAGAAAAGCCTAAAATATTATTCCTTCTAGTTGTATAGAAACTTCAGTTTACGAAATATTACATATAAAATATGTTGCATAATATTTAAACAGATGTCTCACTTGAAAAAAGTAAAACATAGCTATATAATACTTATATGAATATATATTATGTAAAAGTTAGAACGTCCGCCCCTGGTTTGAACCCCGGCCTAGTCATTCCAAGAAACTTAGAAAAATTGTATTAATAACTACCTCGCTAGGCGTTCAGTAAAACAGATGTTAGTATTAGGACCGCTCGACGTGACGTCAAGATAATTTGGCCGGGTGGGAAATCATACCACATGTTTGCGGCATGATGCCCATTGTTAGACATCATTATCACTGCATACATTGTAGCGATAAAGCTGCAAATGTGTTAAAGCTAAGTTCAAAATCAAAACAACCAACACAAACACACACAAACACACATATACGCAAATACAAACACAGCTATTATGTAATTCTAAGCTAAATCCTGGAAAAGTGTGTTTGGATCGGAAAGTCCTCATTGTAAGGACGGGCTATATTTCAGCCTTTCTCACCGACATTAGTGCAGAGAAGAAAAAAAAAAAAGAGTTGAGTTTATTGGTTTTCACTTCACACATTATGTAAAGGCGAATTTGGGAATTTATCTAAGGCATTCCTTATTTCTTTCTTTGATAAAGTTTATTTACTTTAAACAATCTGCCGAAATCAAGGAAACATCAAAGACACCCATTTTGATTAATCACTCCTGTTATCGTTAACATATAATTTGTTAGTGATAATTACGCGAAGCTTAGTTTCATATTCCATCAGTGCGCATTGCATTTTGTCGTATGAAGAAATTATTTAAAACATTGATTACGGTATCAAGATCTTCTCATTGCTGATAATGTTTAATCTGACGAAGCAAATGTAAGATCGACAGAAATATCGGTATTAAGCACTAATGCAGACTCAATAATGATGACACATTAATGAACACAAAGGTTTGCTGGAATGCCTTGAATTCATGCGATCTTTTCGTTCAGTTGTTAATTTTCAGCTGGTATTTGTTTTTGTAAGAAGATATAGTCAATGTCTCTCAGTTTATCTGCATGTTATTGAATTTAAAACTATCTTTAAAACTATCTTCTATCGTGCGATGAAAGATCCACGATGCATCTTACAATAATATTATTACAACTGCTTTGTCTAACAAATGCAAACAGAATAAAGAGATTCCCTAGGCACACACGTCCAGATAGATATTCGTGAGTCATTGCTAGTGCTCAGTCACGACTAAACTTGATCGTCGTACTCTTCTACTGACGTTAAGTCTACATCCTGACCAATAACAACAAACATTCCTCCATTGTCTTTATTTCGGTAGCACCCGATTTGTACAGTCTGGTTTTATTATAGATATACGGAATTTACTTCAGAAGTTCGTATGGTCAAATGTCCACTAGAAGTTTACTAATTAGTCAATTTTCCTAACAAGCCTCAGTGGAAATAATTGGTCGCAATGACTATACTTGAAAGGAAGAGACTGATTGTTGCAATAGAAATAAGAGACATCAATTATGTGTAAGTCCGAATTCGACCCTCCCCTCTGTAATGCATTGCAAAGAATAAATAACTTTTGCAAATATCCAGGTGTATAGTATCTGTATGGACATCAAAGCCAGGTCATGATGATACTCACTGCCTAACATTTGGTCAGCACAATACCTACTTCCGCCAGCATGCGGACTTATGGTGTATGATAACAAGACAAATTGTCAAAGACTTTCACTGGCACGTGTTTGACAAGATTTGACTACTACACACTGCTAACAGCTACACAAAGACTATACCCAAAGTAACGACGAGTCACAGTTACTAAAACGCAGATGACTGACATTGAAAGTTGAAGCACATCTTCATTATATTCATATGTTCACATATATTCATTTCAGTTTTTCTTGCTTGAATCAAGAATGTACTTCTTTGGCCTTATTACTATACATTTATCAAAACAAAACGTCCCAGATCAGTATCATCCAGATGTTTTCACTTTTAAGAACTCATTTTAAACGTAAAGGCATTATCAATAAATGACCCGTCCTGCAATTATACGCTTTCCCCATCCCCACCCCCACCCCTACCCCCCTTTATTAAATTATATAAATTGGTCAACGGTTATGTGTCGTCTTGAGAGCTTGCATGTATGTCCTAATTATTGACATTCCATTTGCTCTTTCCTTATCTATACTAAGTCATTTGTGGTTATGAAAATAGTTATAAAAGTTGGACATGATGCTACATGTGTGCGGCATGATGCCTCAGTACTAGACACCATTACAAACCGCCATACTACATGCATGGTAGCTATATGCATCACATTGTTAAAGCTATGTTAAAATCAAAATCACACTCACACGAAAACGTCAATGAAAATTGTTTAATTTCTCTTTTCTGTCCTGTTCTCTATGTCAATAATAAACTCTCATTGTCGAGCAAAAAAAAAACCAGATTGAATGATTGATTGATTAATTGATTGATTGGTTGATGGATGGATGTATGCATTGATTGATTTATTGATGGATTGTATGATTGATTGTATGATAGATGGTATGATTGATTGATTGATATTCATATCTATATTTTTGTGTGCTTGATATCCGTCCGGTGTTGATTGTTGTCGAAAGAGGTTTTGCACACTTTATTTATTTCATATTGTGATTTAGGGTTGTAAAATGAAGTTTTGCTTGTATGACTTTTGTCGCATTTTAAGCCGCAAACAGGATGTTTACTATAAACTGAGCTTAAGAGCTATTGGATTTTCCATAGGAAACTTTGATTTTTCGGAATCATCTCTTATGCCGTAGATAAATGGGTATTTGCATATATAGTCCTTTAGAATCCACGATTCAAGTTTGCCAGTGTGTTCAGATACAATTTAACAATAAGTGTTTATTTAATTTATTCGTTGGAATTACAACATTCTTACTGACGTTATGGACTAAAGCACTAGTTTCCGATTATATTATTTTGGTAAATCAGGACACTCAAGACTTTTAGAATTAATTTAGAACATTATATACATCTGTATTTGTGATAATAAATTTCAGATTGTTTGGAATGTTATTCAAAAAACTGTGAGTGCCTCTGTAATTTCCACTTTGAACACAGAGAAATAAAGTATTAGTTGATTTGACTCAACTTGATGAGTTTGCATCTTTCTATACTAAAATTGAAAACCTACGAGTTGTTACAATATCTATGTATAGGTTATATTCAATATTCAAAAGTTAATCAAGTAAATATTTGAATAAGTCGATTCGGCGTGTATCATTTAACTTTAAAATGTTTTTGAAACACTTCTGAAATACTCATAACGTTCTTTCGTCTCGAATAATTATTATCATACAATTTTTTGTAGCAGCGATTAACATCGTTTTAAGAGAACACCTGATAACAAATATTAAAATGAAACATTTGTCTCCGATATAAATGTACTTTTCATAAGGTTCGTTGATCTTAAAAATATGATCACCTCAGATCTATAAAGACTATATTCGCATTTATTACTTTGGTTTTTATAGTCTTTAAATACTAATGGACTTATCAATTGAGGGACAAAGATATACGTATTTTACTCTATGCCTCATTGTAGTCCTGACGATATTATGCAAAGAATAGATCTTCAAATTTAAAGAATTGTGTTGTGATATAAATGAACTGCATAACAAGGTAATGTTTTCATCACTGTCTGACATTGGTTAGCAAGTTGTGAGGTTGAATGAAGCAGGAACATCATTCGGATAAGGTATTGGAAATAGGGAAGGACAATCGCGGAAATAGAGCATAATCCAGAGAAAAAAACAATGGAATCTGTGCAACATAACGATTACTTGATATTGTATACGATCTTGTATAATAAGAAGCAAGAGATACATGGCTTAAGTACCCAGTCATAAGCATCGTTGCAATACAAACACTGAATCCAAAATCTTCGTTAACCCATTTTTTTTAACACAGCATCTTTAATAAAATGCCTTTAAAATAAACATTATTATATGACATTTTGTTATCACTGCGCATAATTTGCTTTCTAATCTCTTTGCTGAAAAAGGGTTATAAGAAGCAATATTTTCTCTCATCTACAAATTGTAAAAGAAAATCATTTATGAACAAAACACGAATTTTATAATTCATAAAATGCTAGTAGTTATAATTGGTTCCTTTGAAGTATTCAATTATATTTTCCTGGTTTGACAGCGAAAGTCATTATGTGTCGTGCACCGGCAGAAGCGAATAATTAGTGGTCTTAAACAGACATTACTTTTTATGATGCGTCATAAGTAACGCCAACGCTCAACCGTATGACGCCGTGAATTTTAAGTCAGATTAAGAAAAGAAACATCAAACTACTTTGAAAGAAAGCATTATAACTCCTTAAGCCGGTTAAGCAGTTATATCGTTTATGTATTTTACATCAAAGATTTTATATTACGCGTGTGCGATATTTCTTGCAAGTATGCTTCAAGGGATATAAGGATTTTGCTTGGCGTTGATTGTTTAATGTTTTATGGCAAATACTCATAACATTTTTTCTTCTCGAATAATTTGTGTGTTAAGTTATTAGCCAAATATCAAAGATCCAGTCTTCGGTATCGTCAAGGGCTGGCAATTACCACTGTTCATCATCAGGCCATGAAATACGGGATTTTTCTGAGAGATATAGTCTTGATAATAGAGTTAATAGCAGTTCACTGCCCATCAAAACACAGTGATAATATTATGAGAAAAAAATACTCAAAAGACGTTTCTTTTGCCTATGTATGACCAACGGTCGAAATCAATCATTTGCAAATACTCTTTGTATTTATTTTTGGGTGTTTTACTTTGCTTTGGGATGGTACATTATGTTACTAATTATATTTTCTGTGAAAATATACACAAACTAGATACATAACACACACACAGACAGATATATATATATATATAAAATGGACATTTTGTCGACCGAACGACTGAAAATTATAGATGACTAATGATGTTTTATTTTTTGTCTTCTTTTACTAAGATTATCAAGACAAACTTTTCTTTAGATCTTTAATTTTCGTACGAAACTTGATTTTCTTTCTTCTTTTAAATGTCTTTAAGTGTTTGATTTTGTAATGGATAAGAAAGAAAAAGTGTCTCTTATCGCGTTTTATGGGACTGGTCGATCTACAGAAACATAAGTCAAAAGGTATATCCTTCAAATATAAAATCACATGGAATATAACTTCTAATATACTATATAAAGGTATATAGGTAATCTAAGTTGCTGAATTATTGAACAGGCCTTAACTAAATACATTTAACACTTTATGAAATATTAAAAAGGCCTTACATTGATACTCACAACACATAAAGGAATATTATATAAGCCTTATATGCGTATCTGTGACACATTAAAAGATATTATATGGAAATATTGGACTACATTGACATTTAGAATTCGATTATAGTATTAAACCTGAACTATCATGTTGTATCTGAGTATATACTGACCATTATTCCAAACTAAAAATGAGTTTGTTTTTGCAATCTAGCTCTACTTCTATAAATTTACTATGTCAGCACAAATCGAACGCAGTCAACATAATTACCTTTGCCGATACATGCTGTTATTACGATACTGTGGTCTTAAAATGCGTAGTACAGGGTGAGAATCGTTAAGCATTTTAACATTTAACATGTAAGTTGTTTTTTCTGGAACGCAAAGTGAAAATATAAAGTGAACGTACGATATTGCGAATTAAATTTCAAATAATCCTAGAATTCCTACCACATGTCCTAACTATTAAAGTTCAGAAGAAACGTTAGTATTATTTAAAAATAAAGGCAAGGCTGGAAGTGTTGGTGTGCCTGCGATGGTCTTTGTCGCAGTGATGAAGCCATTTCTTGAATCACCATAAAGCAAAGCGAGAATATATCCTTATTTAATTTTCACCATTATGAAAGATTATATATCAAGGAATGTTATGTTTAAGCACTTTTATTTCCAGAACGAATAACATGCTTTAAATAATAAAGCAAAAAAAATATGAAATAGTAATTTATAAAAAACAAATCAATTACTTGTATAAGTCATGCCAATTAATATACTAATTGGATTCCTTCGTGTATATTTTATTACACGAGAGCCTTCAACAATATGGCATTTAAGTTATTGTTGTTGGTGATGTTTGATTTAGGGTAGGACACTCAAGACAAATATGGGGAAACAAACTAGTAATGCGGTACATATCGTTTTCCCCCTAACAATATCGCTTCCCCCTAACGACCAATGGATGCCGATATCCTCTCTTTGAAAAAATACGAGACTTTACCTTCCTTATAATCAGACTTTCAACGCGTTTAAAGATGAATGGGATTTTGTAGCCGTGACAGTTGTTGATAAATGCAAAGCAGATGTTTTATACTCGTTAATTGCTAACAGCTGCAACCCACCCACCCTAATATAATGATCAAACACTGCTTTTGACTACAGAGGATCGTGTGTTTTCCGCTAAAATATGCATCATTTATGTGGAGAGGTACTTGGTTTGATTCTGAGTGGTAAGTCATTCCTACTCGACTTTGTAAACCATCTTGTCGCCATTACCATTCAGGAAATTATGTAAAGATCTCAGATAGTACAAAGGAATATACGGTGAAAGGGAATAGCCAAGTCGCTTTTTCGGCCGTTTTATTATTACTTATATGTTTATAAGGATGAATATTTATAAAGATTAGCGAAACTCAACGAAATTGTCCTATAATCCTTAAATAACATATTTGAAAAGTGTAATCATTACAAAATTATAGTTGACACTTTCATACCATGAGAGGATTATATCTATATGAAAATTTAGTATTTATTATGTCACATTTGTTTACACTTTATTTCTGTTTCTATCTTTCCTATATATTATTTCTTATCACAATGTGTTGGAATAGTTTGACGAGTCTGGAAATCGCCCAAATTAAACTTCAATCTATTATCTCATTGCACCGTTGATGGTACAGTTATCATCATTGACTTTGGATGACAGACAAACACAAATTGGTCCGTGTGGATTGGTGACACTGCAACAATATATCTAGAAGAAACATAAAGAAATTTTGCAAACGTTTCACTCTTTCATCTCCTTCCTCTAAGTCATGGGCCTTATCGGTACTTTTTGAATACACCGTGCATCACTGATAGATCTCAATAACGTGTCATGGTGTTGGCAAGGTTCCCAAACATATGTCCCTACATATATGCGCTGCTAAAGTATCTAGAACGTGAGAATTAAAGCAAAATCCTTTTTCTTCAACAGCAAATTGTGTTCTTTCCATCTTAAAGAAATTATATGCTATGAAAATAAGCAATTACACTATTGATCGTCGTCTTTCTTACAAATGTTAACCAACAGTAATTTGATTTGTTTTCAGCACATAAAATTTAATTAAGGTAATAATGCAGTTAAGGTTGCTGTTGGTATAATTTATCTTGCAATCGTCGTTGTATTCAGGCCAAAAGATTATCAATAGGGATTGACAATATTTAATGTCATGTTCATGTTGTGATTAATTGTTTTTATATTATTCTCTAACTAGTCATTTTGATAAAAAAAAATAAAGCAAACGCCTATAAAACTCTATGTTACACGCGAGAGAAAATGATATTTTAAACCATCTCTCTCTCTCTCTCTCTCTCTCTCTCTCTCTCTATATATATATATATATATATATATATATATATATATATATATAACAGCTGAATAAGCTTGCATCTGTTATTATAAGAATTGCACAAAATTTGTAAAATTGGAGTCACCGACTACATTGTAAAATGCACAAAGAAGAATATTTATTGGTTGGTAATTTTATCAGTATGACAATCAATTAAATAATTTCGGTCGGAGATCATACGTGGCCGATTTACGGCATGTACACCGCTCATAACTACTGATTGTGTCTCGAAGATCTAAGGTCATGACTAAATACGCAAATGTCTCATCTGGCAAATATTAATATTTAGCAAATTTCTAATGATGGCATTTTACCACAGCTATGAGAAATAAACATTTATAAATAGCATGGACCGATGGGAAAGAAGGAAACTGATGTTTCGTAAAAATGTCACATGTACGTGATATGTGTGACACTATTAACACATTAGAAAGGTATTACAACTATATGTGGGATCAGTGTCCTTTGAAGTGTCATAGATTACGTAGATTACGTAAAACTAATAGAAACGTTAGTCCCCAGTCATGGTAAATATCATTTTTAGCAGTGTTTGTTGATATTTGTTTTGTTTTTCTCACGAAAATGAGCCTGTTGTTGTTTAGAATAGCATGGGGCCTAATGATACTAACGCCATAAAATTGTTGCGATGCGCCATTATAGGTTTTGAGGCAAGAATATTTATCGTACTAGACCTCCGGCTTCAGTCGAAGTTTTTTTTATGAATTTGTTTTAACTCCTCCGTTTTTGTTGTGCGTGTATGTGTTTGTGGTATCCTAAATTTGCACTTGATTTTACAATGTTAGGTTGCAAGATATGGAATAAAGATTCTGCTACATTGATGAGATCATCTTTTTTCATTTTAATAAATAAATAAAAGGCATTATATATGTTAAATGAAAAATAAAAACTATCATTTCACAACATAGCATAACTTATCTTGCCAGCTTAAATTAATCACCACATTGCACTTCCGGGTTTGATATCCTATTCCGCCATGTTAGAGGGTAGGTGATTATCTATATACTATCTGTAATCTAGGTAGTTTCCTCTGATAACGACGACTATGTGTTTGCATTTTTAAAGTGGTCTCACTGTTTTTCTTCAGACATGTTTTTAAATATCAGTGTTAGATCCATCGGATCATTTAAATGTTGCCAATTGTTCAATCATACAAGACATTTATTTACTCAGAACTCAGATTGCATTCACAGCACGCAAATCTTTTATAAACAGTTATTACCATATTTTATTTAAGAAATGACATCAACGATCATTGCAAATAATGATCGTTTCAATCATGAATTAGATAAAGTTTATTAATAACTATTGATAAATCTCTACTATTACATGTTTATAATTTTATAAAACCACGTTTACGATACGTTGTCACTGGAAAGGCAGCTAACTCACTATGACCTAAATTTGACGATAGTAACAGTATTACTGTTGATAAGCCTAAACAAAATACATTTTAGGAATACAAGAAAATTACTATTCGTGACGATAAAACAATTTATTTATTCCTTGATTGGTTAAACTTTTTTCTGATTTTTTCTGATTTACGCTCTGAATCAAACTGTGGTTTTTTAAAAAATGTATTGCATTTGGACACCATTGAATTCAGGCGACTTCTGCAAATCTCAGCTCGGCAAATGAGCATGATTTGTTCATCACACTCAAATCCATTGGAGAACACCGAATGTAATCAGACTCTGAAACGAGAGATGGTGGGCGTGGGTGGGGATAATGATAATTGAATTAACAAACTGATAATCTGCAAGCGAATGATATCAGAGTTCAATGACATCATGCTTTCCGAGATACGTATCTCTTTACTAAACCATTAGATATTTTGGCTTTTGTTTCAATTTTTTGTTTAGACCTTTTTCTTACTCGACGATGACGTAATTCGTTTTCAAGTTAAACACATTACAAATGGCGTAAACAATTATGGCATTCTGACAATGCTAACATGTTAAACTTGTTTATGCTTTGTCATATCTCATATAGTATCAGTCAAAGCGGTATAATTGTATAGTGATGAACATGAAAATTGTCCTACGTTAAAAACTTAATACGCCAATGTCATTAAAATGTGCAATATGTACAAAATGCAACGTAATACACAATGTTCTTTAGCTGAACATATGGTCGATCACCCTTTTAATATCTGAAAGAAAAGATTTCCACATGAGAAATAACTAATGTGTTCTCTTCAGATCTTAATATAGTTCAAGAGGAATCAATTTAAGAAATTAAACTGATGGAAATGCAGTCTTATGATATATGACTCAATTTAATCTAACGAATTCATAGTTTATGCAGCTGTTTAAGAAGTTATAAATTACTCCAAACGTATATTGGAAGTGAAAGCGTAATACATGTTGTGCACGCGTTACACCGGTCTTTCAGTATAAATAACTCGTAAGTAAAGTGAACATTAGATATCCTATAAAAAGATAAACATAAACGCAATAAAGGCAAAACTTAGTCTGCATTCTTCTAATTAAAAATAGATTTAAGAATGTGATGTTTTGCTAATACAAAGACCATTGCACCGACTATTGAACAGGTCTATAGGAACTGTTCCACGTGACTTGATTACACGAAGCATATCTTAACGTACGTATTGTTGAATGCGCAAAATACATCAATGAAATAAAAAGGTCTGTAACATGCCCTTCAAAAGTAGCAATAAGACCAAAGACAGTATTGTGAAATAAGTTTAGTGTCAATGTACCAATGTTCTTGTTCTAAAAGTTTAACTTGTTCTCTAAACTATGTCTTCGAAAATATGGCAACAACAGCATTATTCCATACACCTGCATGCCGACGATGTTTCTTTGGCTGTTTACTGGATTGCAGTTAGAATCAATGCCAGCATCGTTCATTACATTATTCCAATTTTAATTTTAGTTATCGATCCCCAGTGTCAACAGCTGTTACGCTGGCATAATCAACATCATTAATAAATGGTTGATACTCTCTCTCTCTCTCTCTCTCTCTCTCTCTCTCTCTCTCTCTCTCTCTCTCTCTCTCTCTCTCTCTCTCTCTCTCTCTCTCTCTCATTGCTGTATTAACACGATCGATCTTGCTAGTCCTGTTAATATAAGTCATGTAGACATGAATTGATAATTTTAATCACGAATCAATCTCACACATACAGCATACATGAGTGCTTTAAGCTGCCAGTGCATCATTTCCAAGATTTCCGGCTAAAACGTGCATACTCTTATTCTAAATGGTTTGGCTAGTTGAATGATTTTGAAACCACATTAGATAGAAATAGTTATGTTAGATTTCCCTCGGCTATATGGCATTAATTACTAGACGAAAGAATAAGTATACCGTAAATAATAAGACAATCGGCTTCCACTGGTTATTATATATATATGAAGAAAGAGTTTATAAAATATAGGAAATCATTTTCTTCCTGAATACAAAATGAAAATGCAAAACTATAACTAACTACATTACGAATAAAATCTCAAATTATTTTAGAATTCAGACACAAATACTAATAATACAATAATGCAAATCTTGAGTAAAATGGAAATATATATTAAATTCAACGTTGAAGGTGTTCGTGTGCCGTTTGTGGCCCAAAAAATGCTAATGTGTCAACATTGTTTTGTTGAATCACAATGATCCAAGAATAACATGACATATTTAAATTTAAGTCTGTTTTGAAGAGCGGTTTGTAACTCCAGAGAAGGATCATTTTGTTCGATAATTTGAATTAATAAACGTCCATCACAAACGAACTTGTGGACATAATAATAGTACAATTGTTTCTACTAAGATCGTAGAGCACGAATGAATGATTTCTTGCTAATAGGAAAACGATCCAAAAACATTTCGACTAAAGATTGTATGTTACCGTGCTAGCACCGCTGAATAACCACAGTTCAAGTCCAAAATGTTTTACTTCAAGTTATTAAATTTCACGGTTGCAGATCATCTGAAAAGTCGTTAAACGTTTTACATGTTCAAGTCCATGAAAAAGGGATTTTAACAGAAATGCATATGCCATATAAGCATGTTAAGGGAATATATTGATAGATATTAATTAATTAGCCAGTCAATGTATTGTTACTTGTCCCGCATAGTGGGTATTTAAACAATGATGTGCAATTGGGCATTGCCAGTCTTACGAATCTTAAAATATCTATCAATCTGGATTATAAACTTTTGCATTTTAAGCCACAAGAACAGAATGCATTTGGGCATTTAATGTGTGAATATGAGCTCTTGTTTATTGATATTCGAACGATGATAAATACAATATACCATGATATCCAAATAATATATTCTACACCTATAATGGAACATTATAATATTAATTCTCTCAAGCATAAATGTTTAAAAAGGAAATTCAGTATTTGCTGGAGAATGATTTCATTGTATCAAATAAAGTTAACTAATGTAAACTATTTATTCTTGTACTGAACCCCGATAATGGTTTTTGTATGATGTTACGTGCTTAGGGTCGAGTAAAGAGTAACATAGAAAGAGTGAAAATAACAAACTTGTAAAAACTTAATAAACAATTTATTAAGCACATCTATTTTCCAGAAAAGAAAAATAAACTTACGGTTTTAAGAATCAATTCCAAAATTATTCTAAAAGTAATTCAAAATATTATCCACTAGAGAAACTGCAAAAGTCCTGGTAATAAAATGTCCAAATAATTCTATGTTCGAATTCCAGCGAAGTATCCAATATGGAAGACGATGTCACTTGATGAAGTCAGTTCTTGTTAATAAAATTCTATGAGTACAATTCTTTTCCAGATAAATAACAAAATAAATCCTCTTGAATCCAAACGAATTGAAATAATTTCCAATACAAGGTAACTCAAAACGACACAACTTAATATTATAACAGCCCAATTTCTACTGAATACCTCGCTCCAAAACATAGTTTATATATCTTTTTTTACGTAAACAGGAAAGGGGTCACGTAATCTTCTAGAATCTATCAGAACAAATTTACGTTCAAAAACTCACGTACCCACCATATTTCCCAACTAAAAATAGAAAGATGTTTATATAAAGCTTCATAATGTCCTTGGAACCAACCAATCATTTTAAAAGCTTGTTTACAACTCTGATGCTAGATCAGAAATGGGGTCAACACCTGGTGTTTATTCTGTAAAGTACAGATCCCCCCCCCCCATGAACAAATCTTAAACTTAAAATGCCAAACTTGAATCTAACAAACAAACACTAAAAATAAATATAAATGACTTATATCAAATATACGTAACAATGATTACTGACTATCGAAAAGTAACGTGTCACAACAACAAATTTAATTACAATACTAAGAATGAAAAAGATGGAAATACAAGATGTGTCAGCATATAAAGAATTTGACAAATTCGACGCACGGAGAGAACAATAGAACTTTCAGCATTTACAACACCAAATAGACTGTACAAATATAAAATGATGTTATTTAGTATGCATATTCACCCTCAGCATTGCAAAGTCTAATGAACATGGTTTCTTTGTTTGTGTGTTTGTTTGACTAGGATTTTTAACGTAGCTTTAACAGTTTGTTAGTCATATCGCTACGATGTCTGCAGTGAGGCAGTTTATAGTGATGTCTAGCACTCTAGCATCATGCCGCAGACATGTAGCATGCTGTCCCACCCAGTCACATTATCCTGACACCAGACCGACCAGTCCTAACACTAACCTCTTAATGCTGAGCGCCAAGCAAGGCAGCTGTTAGTACCATTTTTAAAGTCTTAATGAACATGGTAAAACCTAGCAAAGAGACAGCTTTGATGCGTACATCGATTAAGTCATTATATAAAACAAAACTAGAAAAGATTACTTTGAGACTATTCGGAAGGTCTTTGATCGACTTAGTGAGGCGAATAGAACAATTAATTTAAGTAAAACGTAGTTGTGTTTGACTTGAACGTTTTAGGACATTGACTATGAAGGTTATGACTATGTTTAAATCCCCCGTGCCTATCTGTAAAAAGATCATGCGATGTTTGGGTTCAGGTATACCATCAATACATACTCTTAAATGTTTCCATAATTACACTTGACAACTTTATTGACTATGAAACGACGTTTGAATGATCTGACAAATGACAAGAGGCTTTCGACAAATTAAAACCATACTGAAGATTGCACCATTTCATCGTGTCACAAAACAACCTACGGCCAAGATTTTCGTAAGTTTTTACATACGACATTCGTTCTAATAAGAACACTTTTCCTACATTTACCTTACATTTTTACGTAACTTGTAACTTAATTGGTATGGCAAGTACTTTGCCAGTCTAAGTGGAAAGATATTTCGTACGTATATCTTTGTGGAGAGCGAGAGTCACTGAGAGAGGGTAATTTGAAATGCTTCCTGACATTATTGTATATGCCGTAAATGTGTTTTTCTCTAACAACGATACTTTAAAACGTTTTCTGTACATCAAATGTAAACATTAATATGTGTAAGTTACCGTTTACTTTCTTGATGAGTCAGATATTAACTCATACATTTCATTTTAATAAAATTATGTAAAACGTAAGGCAGAAAGTTTCCTTTGATATATAAAGTGTCAGGATCAGGTAGTGATCATATTCAAAGCGGTGTTCTGTCCAGTGTGATACAGATTATAATGATGCTAGAAGATGGATAAAATAAGATAAGGATCTATACCAGTAACCTAATTCCTTTTCCAGAATTTATATTAATCTGGTATGCAATTTTCTATTATGCGTGTGTACTCGTGAAAATGCCAACATTTCCACTCCGTATGGTAATATCAGCTGTTTTGTCATGTCTTTGTTGCTTTGGGTTTAACGACAGAATAACTGGTAGAAGAAGAGCCCATGAAAATGGGGTGGGAATAACCGACTCACGGCTAATTGACAATATTTTCCACATCCCCAAAATGGCAGAGATCAAAACTCGAACCGACGCGGACCAGAGATTAGAAGGCAATGATCGGTAAAGGCAAGCTTTTTAGACCGCTCGCCGCCATCACCACCACCACCCCCACCCTCTCGCCACCCCCGCCCGGGCCTTTCTGAATTTTAATAAATTTAACAAAGAATACACAACAACAAAACGAGAAACTCATTCCAAACAAAACAGTCTTTAATGTAAACGATTATCATTGTCATCAACATTATCATTATCATTATCACCATAACCCGATCGTCACATCCTTAAGAAAATGGAGATACTAATTGATTATAAGCGCTAATACTACGAATTCTTTCATTCTGACTCTGTGGTCACTTAACAAATAAATGCGTGTAACAGGAAGCTAACATTTACAAAAAGGAAATCTGCTTTACAAAAAAAATTAAAATGGTAAGAGTTTTAAAAAAATATCTTGGTTGGTGTTAGCCACAATATATATAAATTATGTAGATATTATTGGATATTACACTAAATTTAATTTCGAGACAACATTTATGTTGAGAGACTAATATACTTTTCACACTGGTTTGTTATTATTGCATGGTGAGATTAATATGGTATTCCAAAGTTTTATGTTCCGATTTCCATTGCAACTTTAAATTGTGGTACAATCAAACATACAAAACTGTTAATAATAAACAATTCTGAATCTGCGCAAACGTAAGGAAACCTTTGCTATAGCAAATTATATGCAATCTCTATATAAATCAGGTAAGTGTGTGGTCCGTAGGACGCAAAGTTCGATTGAATTATATAAATGAGATGGCTGCTCACTCGAGTATATATTACTCTGTCAAAAATGATTATCAAACAGCCGGGGCAGTCACTGACACCACTGAGGAATATCGCAACAAATCCAAAGAATCAACATGTTAAAAAATAAAAACTCTAATTATGTTGATACCTAGATTACTTTCACTTCAAGTTCCATTTTCGAGTTTGTAGCTGTCTGCAGAAGAATTGTTCTTACCTTTTCCTAAATAATTGTCGGTTTTCTTGCCTTATTTACCGAACAGATTTGAATGTTTTAGTACAAGACTGTACAACGTCACTTTGTGTAATTAATTAATTTTTATTTTAAATAATACATCCCACACACTCACACATACACACACGATATGAACTCTGAATTTCATTGGAAACAATACTTACATTTAATTTATTAGAGCCAATATCTCAAGGCATATTTTACGTGATATGTGAATGGGTCATTGTGTTGTTATTGCAGTTCTAGTCATCTTTGTCCTGTAAATATCTTGCAGGTGCCCTATTATCTTTTACCTACTTATTACCTACATCCTTTACAAAATTGTAGCATAGGTAATAGTATTTCTTAGCAAAATTAGCATGATGTTATCTTACGTTTAATGCTTATAACAACTGCATGAAAATATTTACTTAGTGAAATCGGGACCGGTTCTTTCAGCTCCAGATCTAGACCAGTCATGTAAAAATGTCGAATGATACCAGTGATGCAAGGGTTGGCGGATTATTAATTCAAAAAGACAAAACTTGTGTGGAATACCCAGTGTGCTATTTCTCCAAGAACTTAAATTAGCACCAGATAAATTATTACACCATTGAACATTAGTGCATGCCTTTACGTTTGGATTTACACCACTTTGAAGTGTGCATTAAGTCAGCTCAACTTCTGATTATTGCATTCGGTAATCACTACGCCCTTACTTTTCATTAATATATATCGAATTACCATATTGCTTTATGCCTATCGTCTTATTATTCTTATACAATGTTTATGTTTATGCTCATATGTTTGACTGGTATGTAAATTAAAACAACTTTACTATATAAATCTTTCTTTTCGTTATGAGGTGAGGTATATATAGTGTCTTTAATTCTCTGATAGAAGATTCAAATGTGTGGATATAGCTATAGAGGGTTTAGTTGTTAGTTTATGTTCGTCCTATTTAATTAATATGAGTAAAGAATGGAATAATTTTACGAATGGATGATTAAGTCATGTGGTCGATTATTGCGACTTAAGCTATGTTGCACAAGCTGTGAGATTTGTTACCTAACGATACTGCGGAATACAATCTGAATTCTCGCGTGGATGTCTATATGTAAGGTTATTGACTCATAGGAACATGTATGACCTGGTAATCATTCAGAACACGCTATTGATTTGGAACATGTGATAGAACATTAAGGATAGTTAAGTATTTAGTTCACAGTACTGTGTGTTCTTATTATGGAATAATTATTTTTACTTAGAGAATTAAATTATTTGCTAGGTATTTGCACAATTGTTTCTTTTTGCTGTTTCTAATACTTTGTTTAAAACCAAGAAGTCATAAGAGTATGGAGGATTCAAAACATACTTAAAGGTTATACAATACAGAAGTTAGATTTTGTTTAAAAATTAAAGTTGCACAGATCTGATTTGGTCGTGTATGTCATCTTATGACTGAGTATGGAAGGTTTGAAAACTTACATCGAAAATAGTAGAACAGGTTTTTTTAATACTATAAACCATATGGACGATGAATATCACTTTTGTTTGTATGACCTACTCTAAATCAATATAGACATTGCTTACCGAAATAAGACGATGGTAATCCATCATTAAAAACACTTAAAATGTATTTACAAATGGTTGCATACTTACAACTCTTGCATGATTTCATATGGAAGTAATAAAACTACACTACTTAAGTTGTTAATAGATTTTCAGTCTTTTTAAAAAATCTATTATTGCTAATTTTATTTCATCTATTAATTGATATTGCTGTTGTATTTCAAAACATATGTTATTTATAATCCCTTTCTCAATTAAATGTCAATTGCGTTTGGCTTGTTGTTCTACCTATGCTTTATGTATGTTAGGTTATGGCATTTTGTGCTTTGCCAATATTAACATTCCACGTGCTCTTGGAATGCAGAAATCGTTAAAATAGAAGTGCACTTAACGTTGCGAGTTCCTAATCGTCATGGAATTAAATGGATTGAGTACGATATACAAAGTATCACTTCTGATGATTTCAGATTTAAGAATTGTCCTGAAGATTTAGACATATTTCATTCTTCCATAGAGAGTTTTGCGTGATTTCAAAATGATGTACCAAACCTGCTTATTGCATATTAAATTCAACTATCAAACACTATTAGGATTCTAAATCAAGAACTCATGCATGCATTTCAATTGTTCTCTTCATATTCATATTAAATACATTAAAAAAATTAATTCCCATATTAATTGAGCCTCTTGCTCTGCAACCGTCACGTTTTACCAATCTGGAAGTGTTTACACATCGATAGATACTGCGGACTACGTTTGTTTCAAAGTTTCCAGGTGTTGTCATGTGAAGCTTTATCTTTACCAATGCCTTACACTAGTGATGCCCAACCTGCAGCCTACGGCCAAAAGGCTGATTTTATATGGCGCATCAGAGCTAGAGTAATGATGTGTGCATGTATGTGAAAAATGTCAACGGAATACTTTCATAGTATATTTGTTCAACCAGGTTCACAATTGTGAGTATGTGTTTTAGGCCTTGCTATTAGGGTTTCTGCTACGAACCTCGGCTTTAAGAGAAATATTCCAGTGACACATGGTGTCAAAAAAGTTATAAACAGGACTGCCTTACACTATACAAATACCATCAATAAGACCCAATCACCCAGTTATTATATATCAAATGTTCTGATCCGGATTGAAATCGTCCATTAGAAATTCAAACAGTACAATCATATAATCCTTCATGTACTGCAACACTCAACCGTTGTTGCTAAAGAAATAATTTTACAGGACTTACAAGCCAGTCTTCAAATACTGCATTTCGTTTTGACAATATGTTCCACCAGCTATTATTAAAGATCTGGATCAAAACGGAATCGTTGAAAGATCAAGTAGAAAGCAAGAACAGCAATGCTTAAGTAACGCGTGCCTTAACAAGATTAACGTTGAAAAGGGAATTGTTTGGTAAAAATAACAGCAGTCAAAAAATAACCATACCAAGATCTTTTGATCACTGACATGACCTGCTATTACAATTTACCGTAATGTGGTAAGGAAAGACGGGGATAATTATTCTGGCGCATTGAAGAGGCTAATGAAAGCAAAACCACAAGTTACCTAAATGTGAATGCTTTGTTGAAGAAATCTGCAGTTTTATGATGACAGAAAGAAGGCAATTAGAATTAAACGTAGTAATGACCATAGATGTGTATTTATCGAAGTGCAATGTGTCATCTAATCGCTCTAAAGTTAAAATAAAGTCGTTCTGAATTTATTTCATTTTAGTTAATATGTACATCGATAAGTACCCAATCGTGATCATTGAATCCTATAATGATAACTTTATTTATATTTTTGTATCATTAACTTATATTACGAAGTTTATTTCATTATTGTCAAATAATCATCAGGAAACAGAAAATATGGTGTATCCTGGAAGGGAATTTGATTGAAAATCACACGAATATTTCATAGATTTCTGTTACTGGCATGATGCATTAAGCACATGGTTAAACAAGGTGAAAGTAATGGTATGTGATCGGTCTTTAGTTTCGAAGCACGTTCACGAAAGTAAAGTCCTCTGATATTTTTTGTTTCAATAACTAGGTGATGTCACTGGAGGGTTTTCTAATAGATCAAATATTTCACATGGTTCTATGCGTCAGATAAATATGTATGGAGCTACCCTGGACATTGTTTATGTCTGTACTCGAATAGAGAGCATTCTGAAGAAACCAATTCATATTCCGTATTATGACGTTTTCAACAAGAAGTTGTTGATAGGAAACAGACTTTACTGTTTCATTAGTCTAGCTGCAGTTTCTACAGAAACATCACTGAGATTACACTATTTATTCAACTTTTTAACCTGCAAGGATCTTGCTTGTTATTGATATGGAAAAGAGTTGTATTATGAAACGTTTTGAATATCGTACCATAAATATGCAAGAGAAAATAAAACAGAAATATCGTGCTGCGAAACAAATATGAACAATGACAGTTCAGACAGATGCAACACACTGAGTACGAATATACAAATTAGTGTTCCTTCGATACTTATTTCGAACGTGGAATTTATGGAAGTATTAAAAGAAGTCAACGTACAGAAGAGTTCAAGAGTTCTTAGATACGGTAAGCTCTCTCTCTCTCTCTCTCTTTCTCTCTCTCTTTCTCTCTCTCTCTCTCTCTCTCTCTCTCCATAACCACCAATCTTTCATCTTTCTAAGGAATAATTCGTTGGTTGAGCAAACAGAGAAATAGAGAGAATGATGTTTGCACTTGTTGCGATGAAAATGTGAATTTACTTTAATCGTATGTCCTACACTGACAACAGTTCATTAGTTGCATTGTGGAGGGAAGGATAAGTCATGTATTCACTAATAGAATATCTTGTATACTTAACTGCATCCTTCAATTAGTGAAACTACTTGCACGTGAGTTTCCTGTAACATGTCGTTGTTTCATTCTAGTCTAAAAGAGGAAATTAACTATTTGGTCTTTCACATTTTGTCGGCAATGTATTGTTGTTATATAAGCTTGTTATTCCAGTAGAAACATTATCTAAGGTATTGTCTGCAAAATAAAAAGAAAGACCACGATAACCGGCTATTTTTGCCGTCTCATAGAGAGTAATCTGCGGAAAACAATTACAAATCTAAGAATGAACATTCAGTAACTTCGAAGTGTTGTTTCGACACTGATTCGGAAGCTGGAATGACTAGAAGCATTCCAAATGAAACGCTGTATGTTGCGATGCCAATATGAATTTATATTAGTATCAATCACTCCGTTTACAAAAGAAAGTATTTACAACACTCTAAACAAAGAGGATACGTTTCAAGCATTATTATTAAAGCTTAGTTTGTCTGTTGCACAAGAGAACATTTTATATTAAAAAAAACACGATCCTCAAAAATCGTGATTCAGTTTCAATTATTGATTCGACCTGTAACTAAATCAGCAATAACAAGCTAATAAACTGTTTTCCCACTACTTGATTCTTGTTTCAGTTGACAATTTTCAACGATGTGTTAGCGTTACGAAGCCGAATTGCATGCATGCGAAAGAAAGTCAGCAATTCCAGAATTAATGAGCGCCTTAAATGAGAGGGAAGCAGGATAATAAATTTACTAATTATACTCAAATTAATTTGCCAACTATAGGTCTTGTAATCAACATTAATCAGTATGGCAATAGGAGCATTATTAGTGGGATGTTACATTCGGGTTCAAAAGACACACAAATATCAAGTAAGGGTCCTAAAACATTATGTAAAAGCAAGCTAAAATCTTTCACGAAAACTAGAAACAAAACTCTAGTGTTGCTTACTGTACCAAGCCCATAACTTAACTGCCCGCTCTACCACTCTGCTCTTGTTTTAGACAGGGTTACATATAATGGACCATAATTACTTTAACAATGTATGACTTATCAGAAGTCAAGAAGAAGTCCAAGCTAAATTAGCTCTGGGAAGATAAACAAAAGAGGCTGGATTATTGACAGTCTCTGGTATCAAATATCCAGAATGCTGGGATTAATGTTATGGCCCAATGTCTCTGCTTACAGGTTGGAATCTGATACAGCACTTAGGGTGACATCATACTTGTAACATGTGAATACACCTTTTCTAATATCTCTTCCAAAACCCGTCTTAATTTAATAAATGGCGAAATCTAGGAAGCCATTACTACAATTATTTATTAAGTTGTTGAATCTTTCTCCTTACTCTAGTTTCGAATCCTCCATACCTACAAATCCCATATTTGTAGAATATATTTATACTGTATCATTAACAACTAACTGGAACATATCACTATATAAATGGTATATGTGGGAAACGCCCCTTTTAAATGCGATCCGTTACCTCCTAATGTATCTTTGTTGTTTTTTATATTTATTATCTTTATGTATTCATCATAAATCTGCATCTTAAATAGATGTACACCATGAAAGGGAACGACATAATATCTAATATTGTAGTCCATTCAGTCTAAGAGGCCCTATTACGATCTTTCCCATGTAATCTGTTTTTTCTTTATTCAATACACCATTGTGTTATTACCGGTAAGACAAATTCACTAATGTCATGCATCTTCAGATGAAAAATCTTTCGTTTCTATGAATGCATATTTTGTATTTAAAAAAAAGCATTTCACTTTGTTTGCTTTCAAAGTATATAATTAGAGTATAATGCATTTACAATCTGATGTATGCTCGTGCAACACAACCTTTGTTTATTATCTTTTAAAAATATGTAGGCTGAGTAAGAAATCCATACAGTATGCTTTCCACGACCTTGCAAACTTTCCTTTTGACACAAATAAATAATCATCAATGAAACTCCTGCCCAGCGGGAATATTTTATATTTAAACCGCAGCAGTGGTACGCGTCTGTTCCTTAATTAATTATGACATAGAGACTTATGGTGGGTTAAGATTGTTGAGTGGAGATTAATATCTCCGCAGTTCTTGGAGTCGGCTAGTTGCGATGCATTACTATCTCTAGATGACTGAGTGTACGAGATGCATTTGGAGCCACACATATTTCTAATATACTGAACAGGGTCGGATACTGGCTGTCTGGACACTTCGCAATCACCTGCTTGGTATTGATCTAACGTTTCTACTGACATTTGCGCCATTTCTTTTCACCTCCCAGTAGTCTAAGTTGTTTGAGCGTCCGCCTCGGATGCTGGAGGTCGCGGGTTCGAGCCCTGGTGAGTCACATCAATTACTTACAAAAATCGTACTTGCAGCTACCTCGCTTGGCGTTCAGCATTATGAGGTTAGTGTTAGGACTGGTCGGCCTGTTGTCAGGATAATGTATTGACATCATATCTGCGACATGATTCCCAGTGCTAGACATACTATAAACCGCCCCACTGCAGATATCGTAATGACATGGCCGGACAGATGCTAATGCTACGTTAAAAGTCCAAATCAAGCATACACACAAACACATACATGCACACACATTTCGTATCTATCTTTTTAGACTATTAATCATGATGAGAAAATGATAACAAAGAAAATTATACGATGTTAAATTTGATGAAAAAACTAATCCATGTAAGATAACCACAGTTTGGGCTTTTCTGATCAAAGATTGTTATTCTTGTTTTTTGACACTCCTATTTAATTAATTTCGAGGTAGACAATTCTTTGTATAGGATCTAGTGTCGAACGTAAATGCAAATCAAAAGTGCTCCCAATGTTTGATCATCTCAAGCATATGCTTTAATTAGCATTAGGTATCAAAAAACCTTCTGGTGTTTCCTTTGTATTTTCTTTTCATCATATAACAAACGTAGACCTGCATTTCAGAAATGATGAGTATGTTTCAAATAAGGATTCCAAATAGTAATGTAGAGTATATAATGTGTCTATCGCAAAGGAAAGTAAAACATTCAGGTATTATTCTTACATGCTGCATCATACACATTTAATGATGTCACACATATTCAAAGCTAGTAATTAGCTAACAGTAATATAAAAAGAGCAAATTTATAGATAATTTACTATCAGAGATCAAATTGGGAACAAAACGAAAAACTTTCTTTGTTAGAATGGGGAAACTTTAGTTTGGGTTAGTCATTTTCCATTTGATTGCAACTCATGTGCCGATTGAAAACGCCATGATGTTACTATATTTAGTCGATACAGAAAGACATTTAGGCCGTAATCAATTACACAACATACTTTTAACTTCATTTTTACATAGTAACTACCGTATTCTTCAGCCAAACAAACAAACAAACATGCATTATTTCCATTTCTATTTCCCACTAAAGTATATGAACTGAGGTGAATTTTATAAAAAAAAAATGAAAGTACGTGGATAAGAATTAAAACCTGTTCCATGTATTGAAATAGTGTATTTATGAAGACCGAGAACAGGTTATCAAATTTATCGCCAACTGCATACGGTTATCCAAAAAAACTCATGCTATGCGCCCGCAATATATATTGGTAGCCTAGTGATTGAGAGCGACAGTCAGAGAGACAGAGACAGGGAGAGAGAGACAGACAGACAGATAGAGAGACAAAGAGACAGAGAGACATAAAGAGAGATACAGACACAGATACAGACATACACATTGATTGTAACAGACAAAGGTCATTTGTTATCAAATTGGTCCAGTGAAGAACGTTAATATTGAACATACCAACGAGTGCTTATAGTTCCTTTTGTATGCAAATGATATCGTACACAATTCCAAATATAAATATCCGAGAATTATCACAGAGCACTTTTGTTTTTCCAGAGAAAAAACATCACATGAATTCAGTTATTTGAAACAGACCATCCTGCTACCGAATAATTGCCTTTGAAAATTTCGTAATAGTCTCAATGTTTATAATTTACATTAATACAGGACATATGCTTCAGCATCTTTGTCCAATGGGGAGTCTATTTTTTAAAAACAAATGCATTGATTGCATCATGCTTCAAAGTACATTTTGATTCAAAAATATTACTGCACATCTCAGAGGATTAATAATACAAAATAATGTTTAAACAAACGATACAACTGTAAACATATTGCTGTGATGCATGACGTTCCAGTGCTAGACATCACTATCAACTGCAACACTGCAGACATCGTAGCGATATGACTTGAAAGGTGTTAAAGCTAGGTTTAAAAAAAGTCCAGACCCAAATTCTTTATATAACCCATCACGCTAATCAAACATGACAGATATAAATTCGAAGTGTCGGTACGTGTAGCCTCACATTCTATTATTTATAACGCCTGCTGCTGGAGGCATGATTTCTTTCAAGAATTGCGACTGTGATGTTAGGACATAATTCGTGATCGGGAATATCACGTAAGTATATAATACCCTCTGTATATCGGGTCTCTGAAGTTATCATGGGTTTTAAGGGTGGAGAATAACGTATTGATTTAAGGTCATCTGAGATATGGTTGTGAAGAATTGGTAAAAATATTGTCATACCTATGCCAAATCTGTTTTAACATTTCCTCTCTACCATCAAGGCCCAGTACTCATTCAGTTAGCGCAAACCTTAATATTGATGTTTACACCAAGAATGTAGAAAACATATTTGGGGTACACTTATTTCCTTCATATTTGTTTCAAATTTATATCGCTTTCTTCATTTTCGAACACATTCGCAGATGATGTTGTAACTAAAACTACGAATTTGGCATCAGGTTATACGTTAGGTTTCGAATTGAGTTTTGGTTCTTTCTACGTGATTTTAAAGCAACCTATTATAAGCTGGTGTTTTGTACTCCAAGCTTCGCACAATACTCCAGTCTTATCAGTAGGTCCCAGATAAAGCGGCGATGCTTAAGTCAACCTTTATAGTCATAACTGAATTTAATTTTATTTTGAAAGAAAGGTTCTGAATCTAGATACTATAGGTATGTACCCCACAATGGATTTCTTAATGTTCACAGTCTGGTTGTAATATTCTTTAGAATATAATTGTAGTTTTTTTTTTATGCCACTACTAGGCATTCTTGACAGATTGGAGAAATTGGAGACATTGCACAAAACTACTTAGTATTGCATAAATCAACCGCATTGTGAATAAGTACAGCATATATACTTTTGTATGACTCCGATTATAAGCATCAAATCATGAATAAGGAATGTTTATATATCATTTCGTTTTTCTAAATTAGTGTTTGACATTTCGACATGATTTTCGTCTTGCCACTTTATTACGTATGTGTAGAGTTTGAAATCTTTGCATCAGTGTCAATTTGCGTTTTCCTTTGTATCAGATCTACAACCAGTCTCATTAAGTATGTAGCAATTGATACTTGTTGATAGCAGTAAACAATATCGACATCAATCACCTAGCATTCTATCAAACAATCCCAATACGATGTCAACGTTCGGCAAAGCTTAGATTTTATACAGAAATAAAAACACCGTCTTCAGTGGCAAAGCTTTATTATACACTGGCAATGGCGTAGCAAGATCTTCTGCCCACCCCCACGCCATCAAAACCTTTTTATGTGACATCCTCTGTATATGAAAGTTGTTGTTTGATTGGTCTTTCTGGGCACACATTGTGCCTCTTCCCAACATAGTTGAGGGGCTTGCTAGGACAGTTGCTACGCTGTAGTATAAAAATGATCATGTCGATCTACATAGACCTAACATATATTATATGTTATCCGTCTCCCCAATTGTAAGTATTTCCCCTACCTGCAATTTATAGCACATATATTTAGGCATGTTTGCATCAAAGATTTCGTTTTTAGTTACTGCTTGTCACAACGCTATGTATAAAATTCCTAGCTATTAAATTTCCTGGGTATTTTATGCATGCACAGAGTTTTCGTAAAGACAACCCTCTAGCGCTGCATTATCCTGATGATTTTGTTCCTTCAATGTCCTTGGATTATAGTTTCTTCATTCACTGAATTATTATTATTATTATTATTATTATTATTATTATTATTATTATTATTATTATTTCCGTATCAATTAATCAATTACGCAATGCTTCTACTCTGATCTTATATCGTTGTTTTCAGCAATATTCATTTTGATCGTTACAATATTGAGTAATATTGATGTTTTAAAACTTGATTTCTAATATAAAATTTAAATATCTTTGACTATTACAAAATACATTTACTAATATGTTTAGGTGTGTGTTACTTTGATCATACAAACTGAATATGAACCAGTTTTGTTTAGTCTGGCAAAATATTTGCCGTTTCTCCTGAAAACTCCCACAGTCATTTCTATATAATTTCTCTCTATCCATCTAGAGATACATGTATTATCTTCCTTATGTGCTCATAGACAATCAACAAGCTAAACAAACCTTCTTGCTACGAGATTCTTTAGAGTTGTTAATGAAAACTAACTTTCGTTATGCCCGAACCCTTAAAACATTACACGCGTGTAAATATACAATTTCAGCATTGAATAGTTTCATTTCCATTTTTCTCCATGAGTTGTATCTCTCTATCTAATGACACATTATTGCCACGAATACGAAGAGAGGATGCGATTGAGCCTCAGTCTGAACGTGAAATTTGGAAGCATTGTTTCAAAGATTGATTAATTTTTTATACAAACCACGTTATCTTCTATCACGCTGCATATTACCACGAAAGCGGATTACTTCCACGACTTAACTTTATAAATTCGCACTAATAACTGGTTCTCTCAGTGCTTCTGATGGTAAGTGTAATTAAGTTCAATTTCCGTCCTAAGCCCAGACATGTTCGTTTCAATGTTAGTAGATGCGAATTGGCTACGTATACACGAATCATCGATATGCTTACTTGTGAGTTCAACCTACACCTGTTTGCTTCTATTTATTAAGCCTGTTTGAATCAAACAAATAGCTTGTTCTTAATATATGGTGAACACAATCATAGGGTGCTATTAGAGAGACCGCTCGCAATAATACACCTCCCAAAAGCAAGAAAATATCATGTAGACTGAATCTTTCATACTATATTAATATGGTGTTGCATTATTCAAAACCCAGTTCTTAGGTATAGAGAGGAAAGTCAAAATGTTGTGACATGCATTGTGATTATAAAATGCAATTGCATAAAATGTAAGCATATTGGGAAAAACAAATTATCATGCAGATATTCACTTCAACCTATCAGTCAATAAATCATGCAACATATCAATCACGTAATCAGCTATACTAACATAACCTCATCGGTACGCCTCATATTTTGTTATTTCCTTTTTCAAAAACTCAAGGCAAAGAGGTATTAATGTAGTCGATGTCAGCGACGGCCGCGTTAGCACAGTGTTAACGATTTTATGTCAACCGTATCTTTTTCTCTTCCTGTAGTCAGTGAAACTATATATAAACTTAATGTTTCATTGTCGAATGTATTTTTGATTTTTCATCAAAATTATTTCAGTCCCACCGAGTTGATTGATGATGAATGTCAGAGTTGGCCCTTTATTTCTCAAATAATTGTATCTTTCTATATAATTCAATGAACATTTACGATAAAGTATGTTTTTCCCTTTGGATCCAATTTTCTCAGCATGATAACGATATTTATGTAATCAGCATTGAGAAATAGATCTATAGAACCATTCGAACAGTCCCTTTGTATGGGTTAAAAATAAATTATGGAGTCATAATTGATTTCAGGGTCTCAAACTTTTATTTATATTCTTTTAGTGAATATGCTCTTGATATTTATTCAAGGTCTTGATGCGATCTTAGTCGCAAACACATTATGCTGTATCCAAGATGTTCGAACCCTCATTCAACATTATAAGGTTTATGTATGCTTTAGAAATACGTTAAGTTTTTTAAATGAGTTTGTTAATATCTAACTTACTGCCAGAGGAGACGTTTGCTGGGTTCTGGTGAAACATATTGTTAAGAAAACAATGTATAACCCCGTTTATAACCTTCCTGATGAAGCTATATTGTTTACAAACACATTGTGCTGAATCCAAGCTGTCCAAAGCCTCATTCGACAGCAAATGGTTTTTATTTGGATTCCATACTTTAGCAAATAGTTTTTGGCAATCATAGAGAAATAGCAGGATCTGATTTGTTACGATTTGTCTTGCATGCGCATGCTCTGATCCGTTATATACTTGATAACATTTATCTGACATTATGAAACCTTTGACGCGGATTTCTATTAAAATTTGCTGGTTCGAATATTTGTCACGAAAGTACCCCGACCTTTGAAGGAATTAATCAACATGCGTAATTTTCAGCACAATTACAATTCAATATTGAAATCTCTCTCTCTCTCTCTCTCTCTCTCTCTCTCTCTCTCTCTCTCTCTCTCTCTCTCTCTCGTACCGACACAACAATCTAAGAAAGATAATACTAAATATAAATATGAAGTGACGTAAGTAGCAATATTTTGGTATGTGTTGTGATTCCAAAAAACAAGACTTTACAAGAAAATGTATAACGTTAAAAAAATATTTATAGTCTAAAAAATTTCCATGAAAAACATTTTGAAAAATAATTAGAGGATTTTTTTGTGTGTTATGAATAGGTTAATATGATTGCTTTTTTGATATGAATAGGTTAATATGATTCCTTTTTTGGATTTGAATTGGATATATCTAGATATGGATAGGTTATTACGTTGCTATATTTGGCTAGGAATGGATTATTAGGATTGCTTTATTTGGATTTGAATGGATTAATAAGATTGCTTTATTTGGATTTGAATGGATTAATAAGATTGCTTTATTTGGATTTGAATGGCTTAATAAGATTGCTTTATTTGGATTTGAATGGATTAATAAGATTGCGTTATTTGGATTTGAATGGATTAATAAGATTGCATTATTTAGTTATAAATGGAATATTACAATTGCTTTACTTGGTTATGAAGATAATCCTATGATTGTTTTTTTAATTCTGATAAGGAAAGAGATTAAAAAGAAACACCATTTAATTATTATTATTATTAAGGTGAACGTATTTACCTTTACATGCATAATTATCAAGGCAGTAAATTGTTAGATAATATTACACCTTCAGAGACTATTCAATGAATATCTAATCTATATTCACAGGGATTGTAAATATGCATTGAGCAATTAACCAAATAAAATTACTAATATGTGATGAACTATTACCTTGATTTTGGAAAAGGTTAAGGTAAAAATTACATAAACATCACATAGAATCATCATGATGGAGTAAAGGCAAATAACAATTCAGATTATATATATATATATATATATATATATATATATATATATATATATATATATATATATATATATACGCTTGTTATGCACATTATGGTGTGAAAAATATTCCCAACTGATCTTTCCTTCGTAAAACTGTGTTTCCAAGCTCTCCCTAATGACAGCTTTATCTCATTCATACCGATTAAATTGCTGCCCTTGTGGCGAAACACGAATAAAGTGGGATAACCTCTCTGAAAGCCATTAATAACAGGAAAAGGTTTCAGATTTTAACAGGAAAAATAACATCTCTACCGGGTATCAATACGGATAAAGTATAGACTAATCGGCTGCACTGATGTGAAACTGTTAACTTAACTGCATGGAAGGGAATCCAGAAGTTATAGTCTGATTCATTCGCATACATACATACATGCATGCATGCATGCATGCATGCATACATACATACATACATACATACATACATACATACATACATACATACATACATACATACATACATACATACATACATACATACATACTGAAAGGAAAACAATGTCAGTTACATCAAAATTGGCACTACAAATTTATTTCCATTTCTCATAAAATGAACTAACATGTAAACATACTTTTTCTACTGGTTTGTGTTTTTTTCGTTGGATGTGGACATCAGCATATTGCAAATAACATGCCTTTCAGCACGTCAAGGGCATTGAAGGAAAGATCCAGCTTAATTCAGCAAACTGCCACCAAACAGTTCACAACGCGCTTTTACCTGGCCTATGAGCTTTTGAGTCTTACTGGATCATTGTCAAAGACAATTACAAAAGAGATACAAACAAAAGAAATAAGGAACACAAAATACAACGTTCGCTAAACGATGGTTTACGTGGCCATATATAAGGTAAGTAATGAATGTAATGGGTTTTCGAACCAAATCAGTAGTTATTTGTTTTGTTATGAGGGATTAATTCATCTGCTCCTGTGATACGGTTAGAATGATATTATATTCATATTCAGCAAGTAGCCTTTTGAACGCTGGTTCTGTAATAAGGTTACAACTTAGTCAAAATCAGTTTCGTATTGTTTGTTTCTCGTTCATCCCTTTTACAACTGTCTCTGTCGAAAGTCATCTTGAATTATTGTATTTCCACCACGAATATTTACGTTGAAGTGTAGTTGTCGGTATGAACTTTATTCAAGATAAGAAGAAAGTTTCTATAAAGAGCTGACAGACGGTTTGTTTCTATCTTTGAAACATATTTACAGTCTGATCTCTGTTAAATTTTAGTCACCTGATCTTGGAAAAGAATGACTTCTTACCTCAAGCAAGTACAATTGTGACTTATAGAGTCTTATTTACTAAGTTTCTGATTTCATATTGCCCTTTTAATTTTAAAATTATTTTTATTATATTATACTGCGCTGAGTTTCGTTTAGTTTTTATTGCTAAGGTCACAACAATTTACCGAGTTAAATTTTAACTGTATACAAATTTTACTGGTAGGCGATTATTATACAAATCGATATATCATTATGCCTTACAAATACCTAACATTTATAGAATCGCGCGAAACAACACATTATTATACAAATGAATGTATCATTATGAATTGTAATTCACTATTCCTGTAAAAGTGAGAGTGCTTGCTAATCTTTTCCAATGTATAATGTAAACATTTTTAATTTTAACAGGAATTCTTTTGAAATTTTTCTTGAATTTTAAAACAAATCTACAACCGGAATAAGCAGCCACGGAAAAGATTCTACTAATGGCAGATTCTTTGTTTGTCCGACAAACGTTGGCTATTCCTCATGTCGCAAAATATTTGCAACGTCTGGTCTTCTACTATATTATATTATTATATTTTTCCAAAACTGAGAACCAGACAATCATATACCCTGAATTGGTACTTCTGGACGTTCAGTTACTTTACCTGCGCGGTTTCTATAACAAAGTCAAACTGACTGGTAGAAGAGATTGCCGAGTTCGACCAGTCCATTGACGTGTATACAATTTATATTGTTTTATAAACTAAATGTTTAAGTAAACTAGCAAGTAATACATACATTAACCAAATTAACAAATGTTTAGCTAGATGGTTCACATTTCATGACAAGTTACGGACATTCACATAAATGACTGAATACATGCTGTCACTCTGAAGTACGATTTGTTGTTGCCAATTTAATATCTAATATTCACATGCCACTTTAGCAATGTTTGCAGGACAAAGTACTCTGTACAAATCTTTGTTTATTATGATTGCGTGCGAATCGCTAAGCCCGGATGATTGTCTAAGGCCGTTACAATTCTCAGCATTGGCAATATATTTTAATTACGACAATATTGAAGTGATCAATACAATATGATTGAAATAAGAATAGCGGGTATATGTTGTTAGTATACTCTAATCGTTCTATCCATTCATGGAATTTACTACCAGTATTAACGATCTACTAATTCAACGCTAATTTCACTAGTACTCATCAGTTGTCGCGCCGTAGATTCATTCATATGTCATGTTGCGTCATGTGTTTGAAAACAGTAAGCTCTGGATATTTATATTTGTTAGGCTTTCTCTATGACTATAATTTATAATTGTATTTAGTACTTGACACAAGTACCGTGTCCCTGACTAGAGACACTGAAGATGCTTTTAGTTTAGTAAACACATGATATATAGTTAATAATTTAATAGGATCGTTGGTTTAATATTACGGCCATGATCAATGAAAGTTAACATATTTATTGTGTCCGGGATCATGGTTATTAGAATTACTGCATACAATTACCTTTCGTACATGATGAATACCATTTCTGTCTTATAATTTTGGTAACAATTTTATCTTGTAAGAAATCAGAATGTTCTAGAATGGAAACTTTCATTGCCATATTATTTCCGGAAATAATGCTAATTGTGAGATAGGTCTAGTAAATAGCATTATTTGCGTGTTTATCTAGAAAATACTCATTCTTGCTGTCCTTGTTGTAGAGATATTTGTATACTTGTATTCAGTTTTTGTTTGGATTTATTTGCTCAACTGAAATCGTTGCAATCATAAAGTGTTCATGTATAGTATTCTGAGACAGAAATAATACCTGGGATTATAATGAATTTAAACAAGGACATCGTGGAGTATATTATTGTGATAAATTGGAAGAATGTTAATACACATTCACACTTCAAGTTTACTGGTACATTACCACGTTCAAGACTACCGACACATCAACGCCTTCACCTCCAGGTATTGAATAGGATCATGTGCCCCCCGCCCTGTCTCTCTCTCTCTCTCTCTCTCTCTCTCTCTCTCTCTCTCTCTCTCTCTCTCTCACACACACACACACACACACACTGTAATCAATAACAATCAAACAATGATCGATCTGAAAACTGATCTGAAATATATTTCTTTGTCCAATTTCATAATCTGACATTCGATCATAACGGAAGATATTCAACACAAAAAATGAATTCATGAGATTCTGGAGTATCACTAGTGATTATAAATATTCATAAGCTGACTTATTGGTATTCCGTTGCCACTATTAATGCAAAATATGAATAAAAGAAACATGCAAATAGATGCCGAGAGTATTCCTAGAGGGTTAAATGATATCACCTGAGATGACCCAGTATATGATTTTTATGAACAAGACCATATCCGACGCACATAACAGTTATTGGTCTTTGTTTTACCATTAGTCAGACAAGGCAACTGTCTGAGACTGAGTAAAGTCCGGCAAGGACATAAACAGAAGAAAAATCTGGTATTGTTAATAAGATATCTAAAGGGTCACTTTCAAGGTTTTAATTTGGCCAGAGGGATGGGATTCTGCATCTCTGACCGTGCATAGGCACGTATAAATAATATATCCCATACACTACCACATACACACAATATATTAAATTATATTATTATATATAATCGGAAGCAATACTTATATTTAATTTATTAGAGCAAATATGTCTAGGCATGTTTCGCCTGATATATGTGGGGTCATTGTGTTATTGTCGTTCTTGTCATCTTCGTTGCAGTCCTTTAAATATCTTGCAGGTGCCTTATCATATCTTACCGATTTATTATCTACCTCCCATACAAACGTGTAGCATCTGCAATATTATTTCGTTGACAAAGTATAATAATATCTTACGTTTAAAGCTTATAACGATTGTATAAATATATTTACGTAGTGGAATCGGGACCGGTTCTTTCAGCTCCAGATCTCAACCAGTCATGTACAAATGTTGATTGATACAAGTGATGCAAGGGTTGGCGTATTATTAATTCAAAAAGAAAACTTGTGTGGAATACCCAGTGTGCTATTTCTCTAAGAATTTAAATTAACACCAGATAAATTGAAATTGGTTGTTTGCCTTTGCACTTTGAAGTGTCATCAAGTCAGCTCATCTTCTGATTATAAAATTCAGTGATCACTACGCCCTTACATTGCATAGATGGATTGATAGAAACACTATATTTATTTATTTTAATCTTCCTATTATTCCTAATCAATTTTTGTTTTTCTGCCCATATGCATGTTTGACTAGTATGTAAATAAAAAAATATTTACTATATAAAACTTTCTTTTTCTGTATGAGGTGAGTTGTTACATATATATATATATATATATATATATATATATATATATATATATATATATATATATATATATATATATATATATATATGTGTGTGTGTGTGTGTGTTTGTGTATTTGTGTGTGTGTGTGTGTGTGTGTGTGTGTGTGCGTCTTTAACTTTTGATCCCATAAAGAAGATACTAATATATGGCTATATCTATAGTCGGTTTAGTTGTTAGTTTATGTTCGTCCTACATACCTAATATGAGTACAGAATGGAATAATTTTACGATTGGACGATTAAGTCATTTGGTTGATTATTGCTACATAAGCTATGTTGCACAACATATGAGATTTGTCACCGAATGATACGGTGAAATACAGTCGGAGTTGTCACGTAGATGTGTATATGTAAGGATATTGATACATTGGAACGTGTTTGGTCTGGTATTCCCTCAGAACAGGTTCTTCATTTGGAACTTGTGTTTTAAGTTTTGGGATAGTTTAGTATTTAGTTTACAGTTCCTATTAAGGATTAATTTTTTAACTTAAAGAATTAAATTAGTTGCTAGAATTTTGCAAAATTGTCGTTTTTGGCTGTTTCTAATTCTTTGTTTAAAACCAAGAAGTCATAAGAGTATGGAGGATTCAAAAGATACTTATACGTATTACAATACACAGGTTAGATTTGTGTTTAGAAAACAAAGTTGCCTAGATCTGATTTGGTTCTGTATGTCATCTAATGACGGAGTATGGAAGGTTTGAAAACTTACATCGAAAATAATAGAACAGATTTTGACTATAAACCAAATGGACGACGAATATCACTTTTTGTTTGTATGACCGACTCTAAATCAATAGACATTGCTCGCCGAAAATAGACAATAGTAATCGAACATTAGAAACACTTAAAATGTATTTACAATTGATTGCATATTTACATGCATGATTTCAAATGGAAGTAACAAAACTACATTCCTTTTATAGTTAATAGGTTTTCAGTGTTTTAAAAAAATATATTATTGCTAATTATATTTCAACTATTAGCTGATATCGCTGTTGTATTTCAAAAAATGTTATTTATAATCCCTTTCTCAATTAAATGTCATTGCGTTTGGCTTGTTGTTCTACATATGCTGTTAAGTATGTTAGGTTAAGGCATTTTCTGCCTTGCCAATATTAACATTCCACTCTTGGAATGCAGAAATCGTAAAAGACAAGTGCACTTAACGTTGCGCGTTCCTAATCGTCATGGAATGAAAAGGATTGAGTACGATATACAAAGAATCAATTCGGATGATTTCAGATTTAAGAGTTTTACGTGTTCAGCATATAATTCATTTTGGTATCTTATCGGTAGTGACGTTGACGTAATAAACAATCTCATAGCAGATCTTTAATGTACTAGATTGTTTACAGCCAGGTCTAGTGCAATGTTTCTAACTTGATTTCAAAATGATGTACTAAACCGGCTTATTAAATTAAATATTAAATTCAACTATCAAACACTATTAGGATTGTAAATCAAGAACTCATGCATGCATTTCCAATTGCTCTCGTCTTTATATTCATATTAAATACATTTTTAAAAATTTCAATATTAATTAAGCCTCTTGTTCTGCAATCAAATTGGACATCAACCGTCACGTTGTACCGATCTGGAAGTGTTTACACATCGATAAAAAATTGCGGACTACTTTCGTTTCAAAGTTTCCAGGTGTTGTCATGTGAAGCTTTATCTTTACCAATAATTTACACTAGTGCTGTTCAGCCTGCAGTCTGCGGCCCGCGGGCTGATTTTAAATAGCCCGTCAGAGCAAGAGTAATGTTGTGTGCATTTATGTGAAAAAGGTCCACGGAATACTTTCATAGTATTTTTGTTTAGCCAGGTAAACAATTGTGAGTATGTGTTTTAGGCCTTGGTATTAGGGTTTCTGCTGCGAACCTCGGCTTTAAGAAATATATTCCAGTGACACATGGTGTCAAAAATATTGGACAGGACTGCCTTACACTATACAAATACTATCAATAAGACCCAATCACCCAGTTATTATATATCAAAAGTTCCGATCCGGATTGAAATCGCCCATTAGAAATTCAAACAGTACAATGATACAATCATTCATGTACTGCAACAATCAGCCGTTATTGCTAAAGAAATAATTTACAGGATTTACAAGCCAGTCTTCAAATAATACTGCATTTCGTTTTGACAATATGTTCCACCAACTATTATTAAAGGTCAGGGTCAAAATGGAATCGTTGAAGGATCAAGCAGAAAGCATGAACAGCAATGCTTAGGTAACACGTGCCTTAACAAGATTAACGTTGAAAAGGGAATTGTTTGGTATAAATAACAGCAATCAAAAATAACTATACCAAGAACTTTTGATCACTGTCATGACCCACTATAACAATTTATCGAATAATATAGTAAGAGAAGACAGGGCCAATTATTATGGCGCATTGAAGAGGCTAATGAAAGCAAAGGTCACCAGTTCATTAAAGGTGAATGCTTTGTTGAATAAATCAGCAGTTTTGTTGACAGAAAGTAGATAATTAGAATTACAGGTAGTAATTAATGATCATAGCTGTGTATTTATCGAAGTGCAATATGTCACCTAATCGCTCTAAAGTTAAACAAATGTCTAAGTTTATTTAAATTTTAGTAAATATGTACATCGATAAGTACCCATCGTGATCATTGAATCCTATAATGATAACGACATTTGTATGTTTTGTATTATTAACTTATGTTACGAAGTTTATTTCATTATTGTCAAATAATCATCAGGAACTATAATATATATTTTATTCTAGAATCGAATTCGATTGGAAATCTCACGAATATATCATAGGTTTCTGTTACTGGCCTGATGCATTAGGCATATGGTTAAATAAGGTGTAAGTAATGGAAGTAATGGCATGTGATCGGTCTTTAGTTTCGATGCTCTTTCACTAAAAGTAAAGTCCTTTGATATTTTTTGTTTCAATAATTAGTTGATGTCACTGGAGGCCTTTGTAATAGATTAAATATTTCACATGGTTATGTGCGTCAGATTAATATATATGGAGCTTTCCTAGACTACGTTTATTTATGTACTTACCTTAGAGAGCATTCTAAAGAAACCAATTCATATTCCGCGCTATGACGTTTTGAATAAGAAGTTGTTGATATGAAACAGACATTGCTGTTTCGTTCTTCTAGCTGCAGTGTCTAGAGCAACATCTGTGAGATTACATTATTTATTCAACTATTATACCTCCAAGGATCTTCCTTATTGTTGATATGGAAGAGTTGTATTATTAACAATTTTGAATATCGTACCACATATATCCAAGAGAAACTAGCACACAGAAAGATCAGGCTGCGAAGCGAATATGAACAATGACAGGTTAAGGAAAGGCACGACACTGTGTACGGATATACAAACTAGTGCTCCTTCGATACCGATTTCGAACTTGTATTTTATGGAAGTATTAAATAAAATTCAGCGTACAGAATTACAGCATTTAGTACTTAGATATCATCCGTTTCTCTCTCTCTCTCTCTCTCTCTCTCTCTCTCTCTCTCTCTCTCCAACAATCTTTCTAAGGAATAAAGCGTTAAATGAGCAAACAGAGAAATAGATAGAATCTTGTTTGCACTTGTTACGATGGAAATGTGAATTTACTTTAATGGTATGTCCTACGCTGAAAACAATTCATCAATTTCATTGTGGAGGGAAAGATAAAATGTCGTGTGCAATATTGGAAGACCACTATGAGTGCTCGCATATTGCTTAGGTTGTTTTCCTGCTGGATAATTGTACACAAAACACAGCCCAAATATGAATTAACTCATTCATGTATTCATTAATAGACTATCTTGTATACTTAACTGCACGTGAGTTTCTTGTAACATGTAGTTTCAGTCCAGTCTGAAAGAGGAAATTATTGATGTTTTATAAGGTTTTTTCCAAGTAGAAACATTATCTTACGCAGCGTCTACAAAATAAAATGAAAGACCTAGATAATCGGGTAGGTTTGCTGTCTCATAGAGAGTAATCTGCGGAAAGCAGTTACGAATCTAGCAATGAACATACTGTAACTTCGAAGTGTTGTTTCGACACTGATTCGGACGCTGGAATGAATGGAAGCATTCCAAATAACACGCTGTATGTTGCAATGCCAATGTGAATTTATATCAGTATCAATCACTCCGTTTACAAAAAAAGTATTTAGAACACTCTAAACAAAGAGGATACATTTCGAGCATTATTATTAAAGCTTAGTTTGTCTGTTGCACAAGAGAATTTTTTTATAAAATCGTGATTCAGTTTCAATTATTGATTTGACCTGTCACTAAATCAGCAATAACAAGATAATAAACTGTTTTCCCACTACTTGATTCTTGTTTCAGTTGACAATTTTCAACGATGTGTTAGCACTATGAAGCCGAATTGCATGCATGCGAAAGAAAGTCAGCAATACTGGAATTAATGAGCGCCTTAAATGAGAGGGAAGCAGCATAATAAACTAATTATACTCAAATTAATTTGCAAACTATAGGTGTTGTATTCAACATTAATCAGTATGGCAATAGGAGCATGATTTGTTGGATGTTACATTCGAGTTCAAAGGACACACAAACATCAAGTAAGGGTCTTAAAACTTTATGTACAATCAAGCTAAAATCTTTCACAGAAACAAGAAACAAATCTCCAGTGCTGCTTACTGTACCAAGCCCATAACTTAACTGCCTGTTCACCACTCTGCTCTTGTTTTAGAAAGAGTTACAGATAATGGATCATAATTAAATTAAATTAACATGTGTGCCTTATCAGAAGGCACGAAGACGTCCAAGCTCAGTGTTAACCCTGGGAAGATAAACAAAAGAGGTTGGACTGTTTACAGTCTCTAGTATCAAATATCCAGAATGCTGGGATTAATGTTCTGGCCAGATGTCTCTGCTAACAGTCTGGAATCTGATACTGCACTTAGGGTGACATCATATTTATAACATGTGAATACACCTTTTCTAATATCTGCTCCAAACCGCGTCTTAATTTAATAAATGGCGAAATCCCGGAAGCCATTAATACAATTATTTATTACGTTGTTGAATCTTTCTCCTTACTCTAGTTTAGCATCCTCCATACCTACAAATCCCATATTTGTAGAATATATTTATAATGTATCATTAACAACTAACTGAAACATATCACTAAATAAATGGTACATGGAGGAAACGCCCCCTTCGACCCGTTACCTCCTAATGTATCTGTGTTGTTTTTATATTTCTTATCTTTATGTATGCATCATATCTCTGCAGTTCATATATATGCACACCATGAGAGGGAACGACTTAATAGCTAATATTGTAGTCCATTCAGTCGAAGAGGAGCTCTCCTGTTCTTTTCCATGTAAGCTGGTCTTTTCATTATTCAATACACCAATGTATTTTACCAGTAAAACAACTTCACTAATGTCTTGCATCTTCAGAAGACACAGTTTCGTTTTCATGAATGTATATTTGTTCATTGAAAACAACATTACACTTTCTTTGCTTTCAAATTATTTAATTAGAGTATAATGTATGCATTTAGAATCTGATGTATGTTCATGCCACACAACCTTTGTCTATTATCTTGTAAAAGTATCTCGTCTGAGTAAGAAATCCATACAGTATGCTTTCCACAACGTCACAAACTTTCCTTTTGACACAAAAAAATAATCATCAATGAAACTCCTGTCCAGCGGGAATATTTTAAATCTAAACCGCAGTAGTGTTACGCGTCTGTTCCTTAATTAATTATGACATAGAGACTTATGGTGGGTTAAGATTGTTGAGTGGAGATTAATATCTCCGCAGTTCGTGGAGTCGGCTAGTTGCGATGCATTACTGTCTCTAGATGATTGAGTGTACGAGATGCATTTGGAGCCACACATATTTCTAATATACTGAACAGGGTCGGATACTGGCTGTCTGGACACTTCGCAATCACCTGCTTGGTATTGATCTAACGTTTCTACTGACATTTGCGCCATTTCTTTTCACCTCCCCAGTAGTCTAAGTAGTTTGAGCGTCCCACTCGGATGCTGGAGGTCGCGGGTTCGAGCCGTGGCTGAGTCACATCAATTACTTACAAAAATCGTACTTGCAGCTACCTCGCTTGGCGTTCAGCATAAAGACGTTAGTGTTTGGACTGGTCGGCCTGTTGTCAAGATAATGTGTTGATTCATGTCTGCGGCATGATTCCCAGTGATAGACATCACTATAAACCGCCCCACTGCAGATATTGTAGTGATATGGCTGGACAGATGCTAAAGCTACGTTAAACGTCCAAATCAAGCATACACACAAACACATACATGCACACACATTTTTATCTATCTTTTTAGACTATTAATCATGATGAGAAAATGATACTAAAGAAAATTATAACATGAGAAATATAATTTAAAATATTAATCCATGTAACAAAGCCACAGTTTGGGCTTTTCTAATCAAAGATTGTTTTTTGACACTCATATTTAATTAATTTTGGAGTTGACTATTCTTTGTATAGAATCTAGTGACAAACGTAAATGAAAACTAAAAGTGCTCCCAATGTTCTATCATCTCAAGTATATGCTTTAATTAGCATTAGGTATCAAATAACATTCTGCCGTTTCCTTTGTCTTTTCTTTTCATCATATATATAACGTAGACGTACATTTCAGAAATGATATGTATGTTTCAAATAAGGATTCCAAATAGCAATGTGTAGTATATAATGTGTCTATCGCAAAGGAAAGTAAAACATTCACGTATTATTCTTACATGCTGCATCATACACATTTAATGATGTCACACATATTCAAAGCTAGGAATTAGCTAACCCTAATATACAATAGAGCATTTATCGATAATTTACTATCGGAGATCAAATTGGGAACAAAACGAACAACTTTCTTTATTAGAATCCGGACACTTTAGTTTGGGTTAGTCATTTTCCATTTGACTGCAACTCATGTGCCGATTGGAAACGCCATGATGTTACTATATTTAGTCGATACAAAAGAATATTAAAGCCATAATCAATTGGACAACATACTTTTGTCATCATTTTTACATAGTAACTACCGTATTCTTCAGCCAAACAAACAAATAAACATGCTTTATTTCCATTTTTATTTCCAGCTAAAATCTATGAATTGAGGTGAATTTTAAAAAAGGAAAGTTCGTGGCTAAGAATGAAAATCTGTTCCATGTATTGAAATAGTGTATTTGTGAAGACCGAGCAAAGGTTATCAGACATATCGCCAACTGCATACGGTTATCCCAAAAAAACACCTCATACTATGCTCCCGCAATATCTGTTGGTGGCCTGGTGATAGAGAGAGAGAGAGAGAGAGACACAGCCAGACAGAGAGACAGAGGCAGACCGAGAGACATACAGAGAGATACAGACAGACATACACATAAATTGTAACAGACAAACTTCATTTTTATCAAATTGGTCCAGTGAAGAACGTTAGTATAGACTGGAGCGATGAGTGTTTAGTTTCTTTTGTATTCTGATGAATTTATACACAATTCCAAATTTCCATATCCGAGAATTTTCACAGAGCACTTTTGTATTTCCAGAGAAATAAAATCACATGAATGGCAGTAATTTGAAAAAGACCATCCTGCAACCAAAAAATTTCCTTTGAAAATTTCGTTATAGTCTCAATGTTTATAATTTACATTAATACAGGACATATGCTTCAGCATCTCTGTCAAATGGGGAGCCTATTTTTTCAAATAAATGCATTGATTGCATCATGCTTCAAAAAACATTTTTATTCAAAAGTATTACTGCACATCTCAGAGGATTAATTATAAAAAAATAATTATTTTAAAAAAAAACGATACAACTGTAAACATATTGCTGTGCTGCATGACGTTCCAGTGCTACACATCACTATCAACTGCAACACTGCAGACATCGCAGCGATATGACTTGAAAGGTGTTAAAGCTAGGTTTAAAAAAATCCAGACCCAAATTCTTTATATAACCTATCACGCTAATCAAACATGACAGATATAAATACGAAGTGTCGGTACGTGTAGCCTCACATTCTATTATGTATAACGCCTGCTGCTGGAGGCATGATTTCTTTCAAGAATTGCGACTGTTATGTTAGGACATAATTCGTGATCGGGAATATCACGTAAGTATATAATACCCTCTGTATATCTGGTCTCTGAAGTTATCATGGGTTTTAAGGGTGGAGAATGACGTATTGATTTAAGGTCACCTGAGATATGGTTGTGAAGACTCGGTAAAAAAAATTGTCATACCTATGCCAAATCTGTTTTAACATTTCCTCTCTGCCATCAAGGCCCAGCACTCATTCAGATAGCACAAACCTTTAACATGATGTTTAGACCAAGAATATTGGAAACGTATTTGGGGTGCATTTATTTCCTTCATATTTGTTTCAAATTTATATCGCTTTCTTCATTTTCGAACACATTCGCAGATGATGTTGTAACTAAAACTACGAATTTGGCATCAGGTTATACGTTAGGTTTCGAATTGAGTTTTGGTTCTTTCTACGTGATTTTAAAGCGACCTATTATAAGCTGGTGTTTTGTGCTCCAAGCTTCGCACAATACTCCAGTCTTATCAGTAGGTCCCAGATAAAGCGGCGATGCTTAAGTCAACCTTTATAGTCATAACAGAATTTAATTTTGTTTTGAAAAAAGGGTCTGAATCTAGATACTATAGGTATGTACCCCACATTGGATTTCTTAATGTTCACAATCTGATTGCAAAATTCTTTAGAATATAATTTTGGTTTTTTTCTGCCACTCCTAGGCATTCGTGACAGATTGGAGAAATTGGAAACATTGCACAAAACTACTTACTATTGCATAAATCAACCGCATTGTGAATAAGTACGGTATATATACTTTTGTATGACTCCGATTATAAGCAACAAATCACGAATAAGGAATGTTTATATATCATTTCGTTTTTCTAAATTACAGTGTTTGACATTTCCACATGATTTTCGTCTTGCCACTTTATTACGTATGCGTATAGTCTGAAATCTTTGCATCAGTGTCAGCATGTTTTTCTCCTTTGTATCAAATCTACAACCAGTCTCATTAAGTATGTAGCAATTGATACTTGTTGATGGCAGTAAACAATATCGAAATCGGTCCCCTAGCATTCTATAAAACAATGCCAGTAATATGTTTAACAAAGCTTAGATTTTATACAGAAAGAAAAAAACCGTCTTCAGAGGCATAACTTTATTATGCACTGGCAGTGGCGTGGCAAGATCTTATGCCTACCCCCACGCCATCAAAACCTCGTTATGGGACATCCTCTGAATATGAAAGTTGTTTGATGGGTGTTTCTGGGCACCCATTGAGCCTCCTCTCAACATAGTTGAGGGACTTGCTACGCTGTGGTATAAAAATGATAATGTCGATCTACATAGACCTAACATATATTATATGTTATCCGTCTCCCCAATTTTAAGTATTTCCAATGCAGTAGTTTAAAGCACATATAGTTATGCATGTTTGCATCGAAGATTTCCTTTTTAGTTCCTGCTTGTCATAAAGCTATGTATAAAATCCCTAGCCATTAAATGTCATGGGTATTTTATGCGTGCACAGAGTTTTCTTAAGGAAAATCCTCCAGCGCTGCATTATTCTGATGATTTTGTTCCTTCAATATCCTTGGATTATAGTTTCGTCGTTCGATGAATTATTATTATTATTATTATTATTATTATTTCCGTATCAATTATGCAATTAAGCAATGCTTCTACTCTTATAATTTATCGTTGTTTTCAGCAATATTCATTTTGCTCGTTACAATATTGAGTAATATTGATGTTTTAAAACTTGATTTCTGATATAAAATTGAAATAGCTTTGACTGTTGTTTGATGGGTGTTTCTGGGCACCCATTGAGCCTCCTCTCAACATAGTTGAGGGACTTGCTACGCTGTGGTATAAAAATGATAATGTCGATCTACATAGACCTAACATATATTATATGTTATCCGTCTCCCCAATTTTAAGTATTTCCCATGCAGCAGTTTAAAGCACATATAGTTATGCATGTTTGCATCGAAGATTTCCTTTTTAGTTCCTGCTTGTCATAAAGCTATGTATAAAATCCCTAGCCATTAAATGTCATGGGTATTTTATGCGTGCACAGAGTTTTCTTAAGGAAAATCCTCCAGCGCTGCATTATTCTGATGATTTTGTTCCTTCAATATCCTTGGATTATAGTTTCGTCGTTCGATGAATTATTATTATTATTATTATTATTACTATTATTATTATTATTATTATTATTATTATTTCCGTATCAATTATGCAATTAGGCAATGCTTCTACTCTTATAATTTATCGTTGTTTTCAGCAATATTCATTTTGCTCGTTACAATATTGAGTAATATTGATGTTTTAAAACTTGATTTCTGATATAAAATTGAAATAGCTTTGACTGTTGTTTGATGGGTGTTTCTGGGCACCCATTGAGCCTCCTCTCAACATAGTTGAGGGACTTGCTACGCTGTGGTATAAAAATGATAATGTCGATCTACATAGACCTAACATATATTATATGTTATCCGTCTCCCCAATTTTAAGTATTTCCCATGCAGCAGTTTAAAGCACATATAGTTATGCATGTTTGCATCGAAGATTTCCTTTTTAGTTCCTGCTTGTCATAAAGCTATGTATAAAATCCCTAGCCATTAAATTTCATGGGTATTTTATGCGTGCACAGAGTTTTCTTAAGGAAAATCCTCCAGCGCTGCATTATCCTGATGATTTTGTTCCTTCAATATCCTTGGATTATAGTTTCGTCGTTCGATGAATTATTATTATTATTATTATTATTATTATTATTATTATTATTTCCGTATCAATTATGCAATGAGGCAATGCTTCTACTCTTATAATTTATCATTGTTTTCAGCAATATTCATTTTGCTCGTTACAATATTGAGTAATATTGATGTTTTAAAACTTGATATCTGATATAAAATTGAAATAGCTTTGACTGTTCCAAAATACTTTTATTAATATGTTTAGGTGTGTGTTACTTTGCTCATACATACTAAATATGATTGATTTTTTTTTAGTCTGGCAAAATATTTGCCGTTTCTCCTGAAAACTCCCACAGTCAGTTCTATATAATTTCTCTCTATCCATCTAGAGATACATGTATTATCTTCCTTATTTGCTCGTAGACAATCAGCAAACTAAACAAACGTTCTTGTTACGGGATTCTTTAGAGTTGTTAATGAAAACTAACTTTCGTAATGCCCGAACCCTTAAAACACAACACACGTGTAAATGTACAATTTCAGCATTGAATAGTTTCATTTCCATTTTTCTCCATGAGTTGTATCTCTCTAGCTAATGACACGTTATTGCCACGAATACGAAGAGAGGATGCGATTAAGCCTCGGTCTGAACGTGAAATTTGGAAGCATTGTTTCAGAGATTGAATAATTTTTATACAAAGCAGTTGAAGGCACGTTATCCTCCATCATGCTGCTTATCACCACGAAAGCTGATTACCTTCATGACTTAACTTTATAAATTCGCACTAACACCTGGTGTTCTGGGCGCATCTGATGCTAAGTGTCATTTGTTACATGCTTAGGCTCGAATAAACAGTAACATAACAAGCTTGTAAAACTTAATAAACAATTTATTGAGTACAAATATTTTTCAGAAAAGAAGAATCAATTCCAAAATTAATCCAAAATAACTCAAAATATTATCCACTAAAGAAATTGCAAATGTCCTGGTAATAAAATGTCCAAATAATTCTAAGTTCGAATTCCAACGAAGTATCCAATATTTGAAGACGATGACACTTGATGAAGTCAGTTCTTGTTTAATAAAAATCCCTATGAGCACAATTTTTCCAGATAAATAACAAAATAAATCCTCTTGATCCAAACGAATTAACACAATTTCCAGTACAAGGTAATTTATACTAACTCAAAAAGACACAACTTCATATTCTAACAGCCCAATCTTCTACTGAATATCTCGCTCCCAAAACATAGTTTATATATCTGTTTTTTTACGTAAACAAGGGGTCACATGATCTCCTAGAAACTATCAGAACAAATTTACGTTCAAGAAATCACGTAAACAGCGTATGACCCAACTGAAATAGAAAGATGTTTATACAAAACTCCATTTTGTCCTTGGAACCAACCAATCATTTTAAAAGCTTGTTTACAACTCTGAAACCAGGTCAGAAATGAGGTCAACACTTGGTGTTCACTCTGTAAAGTACAGGTTACCCCCCCCCCCTTCAATGAACGAATCTTTGAACTGAAAATGCCAAATTTGAATCTAACAAACAAAAAATAAAAATAACTATAAATGACTCACATTAAGTTCAATTTCCGTCGTAAGCCCTGACATGTTCGTTTCAATGTGAGTATTTGCGAATTAGCCACGTTTACACGAATCATCGATATCCTTGTGTGTCTGTTCACCGTACAACTGGTTGTATCTATTTATTAAGCCTGTTTGAATCAAACAAATAGTTTGTTCTTAATATATGGTTAACAAAGTTATAGAATGCTATTGGACAGACCCAAATGCAACAGTGCACCTCGCAAAAGCATAAAAATATAAAGTAGACTGAATCTTTGATACTAGATTAGCAAGGGGTCGCATTATTAAATACCCCGTTCTTGGTTATCGAGAGGAAAGTCAACATGTTGTGGCATGTATTGTGGTTATCAGATGCAATTGCATAAAATGTAAGCTTAATGAGGGAAACAAATTATCATGCAGATATTCACTTCAACCTATCAGTCAATAAATCAAGCAATATATCAGTTAGGTAACATAACCTCATCAGCGTTCTCCATATTCTGTTCTTTACTTAACGACAAAAGCAAGGCAAAGAGGTATTGATATAGTCGTCGTCAACGACGTCTGTGTTAGCACAGTGTTAACAATTTTACGTCAACTGAATCTTTTTCTCTTCCTGTAAACAGTAAAACTATCTATATACTTAATGTATCGCTGTGGAATGTAGTTTTGATTTTTCATTAAAATCATTTCAGTCCCACAGAGTTGATTGATGATGAATGTCAACGTTCGCACTTTATTTCTCAAATAATTGTATCTTTCTATATAATTCAATGAACATTTACGATAAAGTGCGCTTTTGTCTTTGGATCAAATTATTTCTCAGCATGATAACGATATTTATGTAATCAGCATTGAGAAATAGACCTATCTAGTTATTAGGACAGTTCCTTTGTATGGATTAAAAATATATTGTGGCGTCATCCTTGATTGCTGGTTCTCAAACTTGTATTTACATTTTTTAGTGAATATGCTCTTGATACTTTGTCAAGGTCTTGATGCGATCTTATTCGCAAACACATTATGCTGTATCCAAGCTGTTCGAACCCTCATTCAACATTATAAGGTTTATGGATGCTTTAGAAAAACGTTAAGTTTTTTTTAAATGAGCTTCTTATTATCTACTTGTTAAGAAAACAAATTATAATCCCGTTTATAACCTTCTTGATGTATCGATCTTGTTTATAAACACATTATGCTGTCTCCAAGCTGTCCGAAGCCTTATTCGACAGCATAGTGTTTTTATATGGATTCCAGATTTTCGCAAATGGTTTTTGGCAATGATAGAGAAATAGCAGCATCTGATTTGTTACGATTTGTTTTCGCATGCTCATGCTCGGGTCCTTTTTATACAAGAGAACACATTTATCTGACATTATGACATCTTGGACGCGTGCATTTATATTAATTTCTGGTTCAAATATTCATCACGAAAGTCATTCGAGTTTTGAATGAATTAATCCACAATCGTAATTTTCAGCACAATTACAATTAAATATTGTAATCTCTCTCTCTCTCTCTCTCTCTCTCTCTCTCTCTCTCTCTCTCTCTCTCTCTCTCTCTCTCTCTCTCTGAATATGAATGGGTTTTAAAGATAATTTTTTTTTGGATATGAATGGTTTTTAAAGATTATTTTATTTGGATATGAATGGGTTTTTAAGATAGCTTCATTTAGTGATAAATGGAATATTACAATTGCAAAACTTGGTTGTGAAAGGGTTACTATGATTGCTTTTTTATTATGATACGGAAAGAGATTAAAATGAAACACCATTTAATTATAAGTATTACGTTAACGTACTTACCTTTAAATGCATAATTGTCAGGGCAGTACATTGTTAAATAATATTACATTTTCAGAGACTATTCAATTTGTTGCTAGTAATTGTTTACTTTGATTAGTTTCAAAGTTGAATATTTATCACATGATTCCATTGAGAAAATGAACGATGTAGTATGACTATCTACGCGATGATGTGCCTGGAGTCTCAAATGTGCTAAAGTGTCAATGACATGGAATGTAGCGATTTCTTAACAGTTTGTGCGATGTATCACAATAATGTAATTCAAAATGACCATGACTGAATAGTTTCAATAACTAAAGACAGCCATATTAATGCTAAACACATGATTAAGACTGATTCCACTTTGGATATAAGGTATGAATTAGTAATGTTTTAGCTGAAGAACATAGATGTAAAATGCTACGTCACAATAATAGAGACAGCATGATGGTTGCTTACCTTTCGAAAACATTCAAAGTTTTCTAAATATTGATGAACTTCAAGCTGATAAAAATTATTTGCTATACAAGTAATCATGTTCACTTCCATTAATAACGATATGAATATTTAATATATATTTATAGAGAATAAAACTGAGCATTAGAAATAAACTAAAACGCTTGTTATGCAAATTCTGGTGTGAAAAATGTTCGAAACTGATCCAAACTAATCTTATATTCGTAAATCTTTGTGTGTCTAAGCTATCTCTAATGACAGCATTCTCTCATTAATACCGATTCAATTGCTGCCCTTGTGGCGAAACACGAATAAAGTTGAATCACCTCTCTGAAAGCCATTAATAACAGGAAAGGGTTTCAGACTTTAACAGGAACAATAACATCTCTACCGGGTATCAATACGGATCAAATATAGACTATACGGCTACACAGATGTGAAACTATTAAATTCAGTGCATTGAAGGGAATCCGGAAATTAAAGTCTGATTCATTCATACATACATACTGAAAATAAAACATAGTTACTTCAAAAGAGGCACATCAAATTACCACCTTACTTTGCATAGATAGATTGATAGAAGAACTGTATTGCTTTATTTGCATCTTCCTATTATTACTATGCAATTTTGTTTTATTTTGCACATATGTATCTTTGACTAGTATGTAAACTAAAAGTTTATTATGTCAAGCTTTATTTTTTGTTATGAGGTAAGGTTATATATATATATATATATATATATATATATATATATATATATATATATATATATATATATATATGTGTGTGTGTGTGTGTGTGTGTGTGTGTGTGTGTGTGTGTCCTTTGATCCCTGACAGAAGATTCAAATGTGTGGATATAGCTATAGATGGTTTAGTTGTTAGTTAATGTTCGTCCTATATAATTAATATGAGTATGGAAAAATTTTACGATTGGAAGATTAAGTCATGTGGTTGATTATTGTGACAAAAGCTAAGTTGCACAAGATGTTAGATTTGTTACTTAACGATACTGCGGGATACAGTCTGAGTTCACGCGTGGATGTCTATATGTACGTTTATTCATTTGGAGCATGTGATATAACGTTAAGGAAAGTTAAGCATTTAGTTCACAGTACTGTATGTTCCTATGAAGGATTAATTATTTTTACTTAGAGAATGAAAGTTTTTGATAGGTATTTGCAAAATTATTTTTCTTTTTTTTGTTGTTGCTGTTTCTTATATTGTGTTTAAAACCAAGAAGTCATAAGAGTATGGAGGATTCAAAACATAATTAAAGGTTTTACAAAACAGAAGTTAGATTTTGTTCCAAAATTAAAGCTGCCCAGATTTGATTTGTTTGTGTATGCTATCGTTTGACTGAGTATGGAAGGTTTTTGAAGACTTCCGTTGAAACTAATAGAACAGTTTTTTTTTTACTATAAACCATATGGACGATGAATATCACTTATTGTTTGTATGACCGACTATAAATCAATAGACATTGCTCACCGAAAAAAACCATTAGTAATCGAACATTAGAAACACTTAAAATGTATTTACAAGTAATTGCAAATTTACAACTCTTGTATGATTTCATATGGAAGTAACAAAAACTACACTCCTTATCGCTCCTTATATTGTTGATAGATTTTCTGTCTTTTCTTAAAATATGTTATTGCTAATTTGTATTCAAATATTGGTTGATATCGCTGTTGTATTACAAAACATATGTTATTTATAATCCATTTTCCAGTTAAATGTATTTGCTTTTGGCTTCTTGTACATATGCTGTTAATTATGTTAGGTTATGGCAAATAGCCGATTTTCTGCTTTGCCAATATTAACATTATACGTGCTTTAGGAATGCATAACTCGTAAAAGACAAGTGCACTTAACATTGTGAGTTCTCACTCGTCATGAAATTAATAGGATCGAGTACAATACATACATTATCAATTCGGATGATTTCAGATTTAAGCATTATCGTGAAGATTTAGACATATTTATTTCATTCTTCCATAACTAGACTAGTTTGACGTTTTCAGCATATAATTCATATTGGTATCTTAACGGTAGTGACGCTGAAGTAGTAAGTAACCTCATATCAGATCGTTGAATGACTAGATTGTTTACTACCAGAACTAGTGAAATATTTCTAACTTGATTTCAAAATGATCTACCAAGCCTGCTTGTTGCGTATTAAATTCAACTATAAAATACCGTTAGGATTTTAAATCATAAATTCATGCATGCATTACCTATTGTTCTCGTTTTTCGCTTCAATAATCATATTATATATAAAATAAAATCCAATATTAATTGATACTGTTGTTCTGCAATCATTTGCGGGTTCTAGGTGCTTTGACCACAGGTGGTTTGACCATAGGTGGTTTGTCCACAGATGGGGTTTGACCACCGGGGTTTTGTCCATAGGTGGTTTGTCCACATGTGGTTTTTATAATAATAATAAACTGTTATTTAGAGTTTAAAATTATGGTTCAGTTAATGAAATTTTATATGACAAGTTTCCTTTGAGTTGCCAATAACTGAATGCTAAATAGTAATTAACATATAATAAATAAAAGTCAATAACAGCTTGTTTTTGGTCCACATAAAGGCTGGTGCCAAGCCTACTCGATTTATTATTAACCAGAAAATGAACACAAATTAGGCAACAAGTCCAACGTTTCACAAATTAAGGCTGTAAATCTACTAGAAAATTACACTCAGTCCTACAAAATACATACCGCATATAAATGATAAAATCAAATCAAAACATTAATGACATGCAAATAGTATAGTTAATGGAATAACAGTTGTATGGTTAACTAAATGACAGATGTGCAATAGCTCTTAAATATGTCAGTACATCTGTTTGACCATATGTCTGAACAGCACGTTGTACTTTTTCATACAGGATCCTGTATCGCTTCTCGGCTGAAGATATGCTTTTAATCCCTCACTTTAATCCCCAAATATACTTACATCTAATGCTCCAACAACTAATCATAGTCTTTTCATATTATTATTACCACCTATGGTCAAACCCCCTGTGGTCAAACCCCCGCTGTGGTCAAACCCCCTGTGGTCAAACCCCCGCTGTGGTCAAACCCCCGCTGTGGACAAACCACCTATGGTTAAACTCCCGCTGTGGACAAACCACCTATGGTCAAACCACCTATGGTCAAAGCACCTGTGGTCAAACCTCCGCGTACCCATTTGCGATATAGACGGTCACGTTTTATTGATCTTGTAGTGTTTACACATTGATAAATACTGCGGACTACTTTTGTTTCAAAGTTTCTAGGTGTCGTCATGTGAAGCTTTATCTTTACCAATACCTTATACTAATGCTGTCCAACCTGCTGATTTCCAATGGCCCACCAGAGCTAGAGCAATTTGTTTGTACATTTATGTAAAAAAAGACAAAAGGTCAACGACCTACTTTCATAGTATATATCTTTATCCAGATAAACAATTGTGAATATGTGTTATAGGCGTTGCTATTAAAGTAGACAACGCGGCCCCTGAAAAAGAAAATGAATTCCAGTGACCCGTGGTGTCAAGAAGGTTGGACAGTACTGCCTTACACTATACAAATATCATCAACAAGACCCCATCACCCAGTTATTTACGATCAAAAGTTCCAATCCTGATTGAAATCGCCCATCATAAATTAAAACAGTACGATCACATAACCCTTCATGTACTGCAACACTCACACATTGTTGCTGGAGAAATCATATTTCAGGATTTACAAGCCGTCATCACAATGTAATATAACATTGCACCTACATGTCATGAATATATGCAAGGCTGTTTATCTTCATATCTTGAGCTGAGATGCATCAGATCCATTCTCAAATATCTTTCAGTTGTTGCCACTGAAACACGTGTGTGTTCATTAGTACTTTCAAGACTGGTCTACTGTAACTCATTTACTCCAGATAGTTTTAAAACGTTCAAAACACAGCTGCTCCGATCATCCGTAGAGTAACACGATCAGAGTACAATTCTCCGCTGCTCTGTACACTACACTTGCTATCCCTTTGATCCAAAATCAAACATAAACTTTGTTCACTGTGTTATGTTTCACTGACGGACTCCAGTCCAACATACCTATCTGACTTAACCATTTGTATACACCATCAAGATACTTACGCTCCTCTTCTGACTCAGTATTCCCACTATGAAAACGAAGTCATATGGACAACGTTCTTTTGCATACCAGGGCAAAACAACGTGGAATGAATTTCCCATTCTAATTCGACACAAAGACACGGTGATCTATTTCAAGAGTGCTCATTAAACACATTTGTTTTACTGCAAGAACAAACTTAAAAATCATGTTTCCTACCTTAAATATTTTCAGCATTGTCTATGTTTCTAATTTCAGGGTGGTGTTTTTTGTTTTAATTTTTGAGTCATATAATTATAGATATTTTAAAGTGCGTAGATCATGTCAAGATTACTCGCTGTACAAAGTCATTATTATTATTATTATTATTATTATTATTATTATTGTTGTTGTTGTTGTTGCTGTTTATTATTCTCAAAATATCTTCTTTGAAATAGAACATATGTTTTATCCTGGACGGGAATTCGGTTGAAAAGCACACGAATATTTCATAGTTTTCTGTTATTGGCCTGAGGCATTAGGAACATGGTTAAACAAGATGAAAGTAATTGCATGTTTCGTTTCGATGCTCTTTCACTAAACTAATGTCGTTCACTCTTTTTTTTTTCAATAACTAGGTGATGTCACTGGAGGGCTTTGTAATAGATCAACTATTTAATTTGGTTATATGCATCAGATAAAAGTACGGAGCTATAGATCCCGGACTATTTTTAATTATGTACCAATTCATATTCCGTGTTACGACGTTTTGAACAAGAAGTTGTTGATAGGAAACAAGAGTTTCCTCTGTCGTTTTGCTAGCTGCAGTTTCTATAGAAACATCATTGAGATTACAGTATTTATTCAAGTACTATAACTTCAAGGATCCTGCTAGTTGTTGATAAGGAAAAGAGTTATATTATTAAATGTTTTGAATATCATACCATATATATGCAAGAGAAACTAACATACAGAAATACCTGGATGCGAAATGAAGATCAACAATGACAGCTTAAACAAAGACACGACACTGATGATGAATATACAAAGTAGTACTCCTTCGATACCGATTTCGAACTTGGATGTTATGGAAGTATTAAATAAAATTCAACCTGCAGATTTATATCATTCAAGAGTACTTCGATAAAGTAAGTTCTCTCTCTCTCTCTCTCTCTCTCTCTCTCTCTCTCTCTCTCTCTCTCTCTCTCTCTCTCTCTTACCAACAATCTTCTAATTCTAAAGAATCAGGCGTTAGATGAGCAAAAAGAGAAATAGATAGTATGCTGTTCGCACTTGTTACGATGGAAATGTGAATTTATTTTAATCGTATGTCCTACACTGACAACAATTCATTAATCTCATTGTGGCGGGAAAGATAACATGTCCTGTACAATATTGGAAGACCATTGATGAGTACTCGCATATTGCTTAGGTTGCTTTCTTGCTGGATAACTGTACACAAAACGCACCCCAAGTATGAATTAATTGATGCATTTATTCATTAATAGGATATATTTTATACGTTAATGCATCCTTAAATTCGTGAAAGTACATACACGTGAGTATCCTATAACATTTCCTCGTGTCAGTCATCTCAGAGAGGAAATGAACTTTATTTGCTTCACATTTTGTCGATAATTTCTTGATGTTATATAAGCTTTTCATTCCAGTGGAAACATTAAGGTATTTTCTGCAAACAAAATGAAAGAACTATATCACTGGGATGTTCTGCCTTCTCATATAGACTATACTGAAGAAAGCAATTACGAATCTAAGAATTAACACACTGTAACTTCGAAGTGTTATTTCGACATTGATACGAAAGCTGAGATGTCTGGAAGCACTCCAAATGAAACTCAGTCCTCACATAAATTTTATTATATGATACTTAGATATAGTTTGTGCTCTCTCTCTCTCTCTCTCTCTCTCTCTCTCTCTCTCTCTCTCTCTGAAAACACATATACTCACGAACATATACACTTTCTTGAAAAGGTAACAAAGTATTTGATTAACACCAAGGAAGAGAGTGCACAATATTGCTGTATGTTGCGATGCCAGTATGAATTTATACCAGTATCAGTCACTCCATTTACAACAAAAAAAGTGTATTTACAGCACTCTAAACAGAAAAGATACAGTTCGAGCATTATTTATTAAAGCTTAGTTTGTCTGTTGGAGATGAGAATTTTTATATAAAAACACGTTCCACAAAAATTGTGATTGAGTTTCAATTATTGATTCGACTTATAACTAAGTCAGCAATAAGAAGCTCATAAACTGTTTTCCCACTGCTTGATTCTTGCTTCAGTTGACAATTTTCAACGATCGTTAGAGCTTAAGAAGCCGAATTACATGCATGCGAAAGAAACTCAGCAATTCTGCAATTAATGAGCGCCTTAAAACATGAGAGGGACGTAGCATAATAAATTAATTATACTCAAATAATTAATTTGCAAACTATAGGTGTTGATTCAACAGTAACCATTACTGCAATATGAGCATGATTAGTGGGAATACACCTTTTACTTTAATACGTTGCGAAACCCAGGAAGCCATTAACAAAGTTATTTATTACGTTGTTTAATCTATTTCTCTAACGCCATTTTAGAACCCTCAATATCTGCACATCTCATATTTGTATAAAATATTGATACTTTATTATTAACAATAACTGCGGTTACAGTATTACCCTCAAAGAATTGACAGTACATGCCTCTGACATGTATACAGAAACATCATATCACTAGATAAATGGTACATGGAGGAAACGTCCCCCCCCCCCATTTAAATGCGACCCGTTACCTCCTAATGTATCTGTTGTTTTTTTAGTTTTAATATCTTTATGTATGCATCATAAATCTGCAGTTCTAATATATGTACACCATGACAGGGAACGACGTAATAACAAATATTGTAGTCCATTCAGTCTAAAAGATCTTCTCATGTTCTTTTCCATGTAAGCTGTTCTTTTCTTGATTCAATTGTTATGGTCTTACCGTTAGGGAAGCTCCAATAATATCTTGCATCTTCAGAAGACAAAGTTTCATTTCGATGAATGTATTTATTTTTCATTAAAAAGAAACATTCCACTTTGTTTGCTTTCAAAGTATATAATTAGAGTATAATGCATGCATGTTCGTGCTTCCCAAACTTTGTATATTATCTTTCAAAAAATATGTAGGCTGAGTAGGAACTCCATACACTATAACGTCGCAAAAATTCTTTTAAAACAAATCAATTATCGTCAACAAAACTGCAGCAGGAATGTTTAGTATTTAAACCTCAGCAGTGTTACGCTTATGTTCCTTAATTATTTATGACATAAAACTTATGGTGGGTTAAGATTGCTGAGGGAGATAAACATTTCCGCAGTTCTTGGAGTTGACTAGTTGCGATGCATTACTCTGTCTGGATAATTGAGTGTACAAGAGCCATTTGGTGCCACACATAGTTCTAATATACTGAGTAGGGTCGGATTATGGCTGTCTTGACATTGAAAAGTCTCAGTCACCTGCTTGGTATTGAACTGATGTTTTTTCTTCAGACGTTTGCGCCATTTTCCATCAATAACCCAGTGGTATAAGTGGTTAAAGCGTCCGCATCAGATGCGGGAGTTCACGGTTCGAACCCTGACCGAATCACACCAATAATTTACAAAAGTGGTACTTTCAGCTACGTTGCTTAGGCACTCATTTTTAATTCATTTCGAAGTACGTTATTCTTTGTATAGAATCTAGTGTCGAACGTAAATGCAAACTAAAAGTGCTCCCAATGTTTGATGATCTCAAGCATATGCTTTAATTAGCATTAGGTATCAAAAAAGCTTTTGGCGTTTCCTTTGTATTTTCTTTTCATCATATATCAAACGTAGACCTGCATTTCAGAAATGATGAGTATGTTTCAAATAAGGATTCCAAATAGTAATGTAGAGTATATAATGTGTCTATCGCAAAGGAAAGTAAAACATTCAGGTATTATTCTTACATGCTGCATCATACACATTTAATGATGTCACACTTATTCAAAGCTAGGAATTAACTAACCCTAATATACAAAAGAGCAAAATTATAGATAATTTACTATCGGAGATCAAATTGGGAACAAAACGAACAACTTTCTTTGCTAGAATGGGGAAACTTTAGTTTGGGTTAGTCATTTTCCATTTGATTGCAACTCATGTGCCGATTGGAAACGCCATGATGTTACTATATTTTGTCGATACAAAAATATATTGATGCCGTAATCAATTGGACAATATACTTTTATCATCATTTTTACATAGTAACTACCGTATTCTTCAGCCAAACAAACAAACAAACATGCTTTATTTCCATTTTTATTTATAGATAAAATCTATGAACTATGAACTATCTCCCACTGCATACCGTCAGTCACAATGAAAGCCCGTGTTATCCAGCCGGATTTTATGTTGACAGACAGATAGAAAGCAGACAGACAGACAAACAGACAGACAATTTGAACATGACAAACGTCATTTTTTATCAGCTTGGTCCACTTATCGAGTGAAGATAGTGAATATTGTCCAGACCCGCGAGTGTTTTCAGTTTATGATATATTCAAAAGAATTCGTATTTTTGTTTGTATATTCACATGAGTTTAACTAAATCACACTTGCGCGAAATGAATTTATGTACATAAATATCAATGTGTTCAGAGCTACTTTGTTACAAGTTTCAAACATTTATCAATGTGTTCAGAGCTACTTTGTTACAAGTTTCAAACATTTATGTGCACATGCCCTGCGTACTGTGTACCCTAACTCGTCATTAATGATCATTCACACCTGAAAATGGCGGTTTAATGTCCATCTCCAAACACAATGGGTTATGACGAAATGTAGTGATATTAACATCTTAATTAAGGGAGAGGAAAGCAAATTAAAAATATATGCTGGTAAAAGATTCCATCATTATCTCTTAGAAGTGCAGGAAAATAGAAAAACCCAATCAAACAAAATTAAAAAAGCATGCAAAGAAACTGTTTACGCTTTCTGTTCTCGGAATGCCGTAGCTCCACGTCCTTAAGCATTTAAACACACACACACACACACACACACACACAAAATCGACGCTGTTTATGTATTATAAAGCTTAATCAATGCTATAGAAAAGTTAACACTATTTTAGCCAAATTAAGACATAGTTAGTTGTCAAAAAGGTGATCTTTATAGAGAAAACCTAGTAAACTATACTTTCTTTCCATAAATTCGAGTTTGAAATTTGAAGAATACCGGATTGTCAAATAGGCAAAGTAAATTGCTCATATCATCACATTCTGAAATGGTTCTACAGATTTGCTCCAAATTATAATTAATACACACCCAGATTTATATTCAGGATAATCCTTGATTTGATTGATCGATGTTTTGTTTTTAGTATGCGCAGGTCATTCTAGTATGGGTCTTTTTTTTGTCAATCTTACTATTTTCTTTCTTCGTTTCATCCTTCCACTTTTAATTTTATTCTGTTGTGTTTCGAGGGAAAAACGTAAGTACATTGTATCATTTTTAAGGTGATTTTTATCTGTTTCCTCTTGTACTGAGATGTATATGAAAAGAAATTGTTCAGGAGAGGTCCAATCCAGTTGATCTTTAATACGAAGAAAAATAATACAACTGGTACAATCCAATTAATCTTCCGAACTTAAAGGCAAATCGATTGCTGTAATGAAATTACTCTTCAGGACCTAAAGTTAATAACATTATTGCAATGCAATAATCTAATGTTAACGGAAATAAAAATTGTGTAATTCGATTGTTCTTCAATACATAAAGACAATAGTATTGCTCTAATACAATGTTTTGTAGACGTTTTTGAGTGATTTATAATGCAAAGAAAGATTTATAAGCAGCGCCGGATTAAGCACCGTGGAGGCCCATAGGCAGTCAAACTTTTGGGGCCCCAGACCCACGGTCACGGTCTCATGGGGGCCCCTGGGGGGGCCCCTTATGGGGCCCATAAAAGTCGTGGGGCCCATAGGCAGTTGCCTACTCTGTCTAATGGGTAATCCGGGACTGTTTATAAGCGAACACAATTACCAGGTCATATCATGTTATTTAGTAGTGCATTTGTAGTGAAAAGATGAAATTGACAGGTTGTTATTACACCCGTGTTGGAAGTAACTACAATCGCTTTAAACAAGCCCGTCCACAGAATGTGTGTGTGCCCCAACAAAATCAAATGTATTGCGGACTTCATTTCATGAACGTGCGGGTCCCACGGCGCTTGCCTGGTTCGCCTTGCCTATGGGCCGGACCCGACTTTCAGTTACATTAGTCGAGATGATTGTTTCTATTTACTTAAAATCTAAATATACTTAAAGATTATTTCTCAGCGCTCCAGGAAAGACCCAACATTATAGAGAAGATATTTACCTGGAACGAGTAAATAACGGATATATTTCATCAACTGTGTGAAATACTTCGCCAGACGCAAAAATACTGATTGTGTTTTCTTTTATTTCATGATCGGTCTACTGTTTATATCATAATGTATTTTGTAACTATTCATACATATAATTCAAAATTATTCTTCTCCCCAATTCAAACTAAAAATTACCATATTTACCCCTCAACCAGGTAAGCATTTAAAAATACATTCAAATTTCACGTTATCTTGTTATTGGCGCAATTATGTATCGTATTTCAATCCAGTGAATCCTTACACTTATTGTAATTTTGGAAAGTCGAGCAATTCACCTCCGAGTATAAAATTAAGGTTAATTATGTCATGATTTAATAATTTGCACAGCCTAATCTCCCCTTGATATAATTTATTTTCTATTATTTACACAGTTTATTAAAACGTGATCGTTTTTAGATGTAATATTTTGAGCCATTAATAGTGCTCTGTCCCATAGAAGTATACCCTAGTTATTGTTTAACGCCGCACTCAGTTAAATATATGCCAAATTATGGTGGCACAAAGTATATCACATTTACCGTATTAATAGGAGGAAACTAAAACAGCAGCCGTGGTATTTTCATGGTCCTATAAAAGAAAAAGTTATTTTCAATTACTAATGTCAACGACAAATGATATTGCCGTACTTCGAAACAATCAATCACGAGCAATATGCACATTACTTTCTCTGCATCTGAATGCTAATTTTGATTTATGGAGTTGCATCAGGTCTTAGCACATAATTGAGAATTGGTTATATAACACGGGGAACAATGTAAATGTTTTAGAATTAAGAGAAGGAGGTTTATTTGGACATGAATTCATACAGATATCGATTCCGTGTAATCATGCTAAATTCCGAACGCATTTCATATTTTGAAAATGTTTCTTTATATATTATATGGAAACCAGTCATTTTTATCTTTCTGTCTCTCTGCCTCTCTTATATATATATATATATATATATATATATATATATATATATATATATATATATATATATATATATATATATATATATGTACTAGTTGGATATGCAATAGGAAAGGGCAGAAACCAAAATGTTTTGTTAAATACAATAAATAATCATTTCCCCTCGAAACAAAAAGTGAAAATGTAAAAGAAATTTAAGATTTTTCGAATTAAATCGAAATTGAAACAGAATTTCTAACATAAATCCTAATGAATACAGTTGGATTAAACTTTAATGGTATTTCAAATAGTTTCCAACGCTGAAGGTGTTGATATGCCCATAGTCTCCAGAGTACTGATGTACCATTGGCAATAATTGTAACGATGTGCCAAAAGTAGTTTATTTAATCACAATGATCTAATGCAGGGGGAATTTGTTTGAATTCTCGATAATTTCATGTTTCTGTCTCTATCCAAGAATATTATCATATATGAGCACTTTCTAATTCCAAAGAATAAAAAGTTCAATGAATAAATACTTAACACAACAAATGGTTCTGCTTTTGGATCTTATAGAACTAATTAATATCTAATTCCATAAAACAATCTTATATAAAAAGACTAAGACACAAAGACATAACATGGATTATGGCCAAAACATCATTTATAGATCATTACGTTATACTTAAAAGATCTCTTGCTAAATTTATATAAAATAACATGAAACACATAATGTCTATGACTCAGAGTAAGATAGTAATCTTAATATGTAACCTACATTCACCGAAAAAAAATAATATATATATATATATATATATATATATATATATATATATATATATATATATATATATATATATATATATATATATATATATATGTTGTCTACAGAATAAAATAAATCACAGATTCTGATCAGGTAGACATCGAACTTGATTTTGACAAGGTCATCTTCAATATACAACCCATAACACATAATGACTAAAAATACCTAACAAAAAATGCAAATTAAGTACACATCACAATGTAATGCAATGTACTGTATTGCAATGTAATGTAATATAATTTAATACCTTGTAATGTAATGTACCTGTGTGAGTGGATAATTGAGATCCAAATTGCCACTTATACTCAAAGGGGATTTTTCAAGGAGAGTACTATGTACTTGATTTAGAGCTATTAGGGTCAAACGGGGCAAGTGGGTCTCTAGTTGTGCCACGATACTCCAAGTCCTCCAGGATGTGATATTACACTATTTGGTCATGGAAGCATATTTAACTGTTCTAAACAGTCGCGGCGGTGTTTGACTCGTCCAAATATGATAAGGATACAGTAAAATTGCTGCTGACAGTACTGGATCACGAAAGGGGTAGGGTAGTATGTGCCGGCGCGATGAACGCGAAACAACGGCCATATTTCCAAAAATGAATGTTGTTTACAGATGGATGTCTCGAATTATGGTTCAGTCCACAGACATATCGCAATGTGTCTTTCCACACGGACTTTTATTATTATATCTGAAGAAGCAACCGTTATCAAGGGCTTGTAGAGAAGCACTAATCAGCACCGGAATCATAACATGAAACGTCAGAGTTATACTCAGGTAAATTCTCCTCATATTTTTCTAAGTAGCGCATTCCCAATGTTTCCAGTAATGTTTTGACCTATTGAAATTGTACCAGTTGTGTCCAGTTGCTATTAATCTATTTCATTTACATTTAGAACTTAGTGCATACTTTACACTTGTCAGTCTGGACATTAAAGAGCTGGAAGCACGTGTATTCTCTCTCAAGAGAGCTTTATTGTGTGCAGTTTCAACGCTAGTGTCGAACTGCCTAGAATAAATAAATATATATATATATATATATTTATATATATATATATATATATATATATATATATATATATATATATATATATATATATATATATATATAATTTTTGCAAGATGTTATCTTCTTTGGTAAGAAACCGTCTTTCATTTAAGACTACGACTTTAATTTATGACACATTTTGAAACACTGGTTTATTACATTTGACTACTGGTTTATTACATTTCTACGTAAGAAAGATGATAGCGTTCTATACTACAACAAGTGGTGACCAGTAAGTATTTCTATGTTCATTTTATCTTGACAATACTGTTTCTTTATATTCTTTGACTACTGAGCCAACAAATTTACCTTGGTAACTATGCGTGTTTTCTGCTTTCGATTGCTTATGTCCATGACTACATTTTACATGAATTTGTTTTAATAGACCAGTATTACATATTTGAGACTGTTCCTTCGATGGGTATTGTCAACTTCTGAAAACAAAATTACGATCACATCACTGTCAAGTGGATGAGCAAACTGAATTTACGCAAGCGGATTTTCCGGATTTTATAAGAGATACACGGGTTGCAACTCACTCGAGAATCATTTGCAATATTCAAGCTTCGTCATGATTCTGTTTCGTAGAATGTAATGTGTTGTCAAATATGTTTTTGCTACTGTAAGTAGCATAGTGAGGATGAAGAAATTATACGTGTTTTCTCCATTCTTGTAGTCACTGCTTAGTCCTGTCTTCAGTTCAATAATTCCTCAAAATGGTATTGTTTTTTATGTCTTTCGATTAAGGAATCTATAACTGAATTTTATCCATACACCCAAACAGCTTGAAGAAACAGTTATAACGTTTAGCCTCACGGAACAAATTTTTTTAGAGATTGATGTTTTTTTTTATTTCTACAACAAAAGTGGTTTGTGCCACATTCATATTCAGGACTGAAATGTGAAAAATGCTTTTTATAAAAGCAACTTTCAAATGGATTTCATTGCGCCGCTTTTGCATGGCTTGGGGTAATTTCACGGTGATAGAAAGTACATCCAGAAAACTTTCAAAAGGCAAAGTGAATAAAAATGTGTTATTCATAACTCATTGGTTATCATCTCAAAGGAGTCCCACAAGTTTGATAGGACAACTTTCCTAGTGCTCCAAGGAAGTGATGGGATTTTTGTTTCTGTGGTTGTGACTGACTCTTCGCTGGCGTAAGTTTTACTAGTGTTGACATGTTTCATCGATGGTTTTGATGAAGGTTATTAATACATATATGCATTCAAATAGTCCACGGTTGCTTTTCGACTTTCTTTATACTCAATTTTCCCCACATCAACATAAATCACTTTGAGAAAGAGAGTGCCGTTCCATGGACTAATTGTAAAGAGTAGCTAAAGTTATTGGACTGTTTTGTCCTCCTCTCACTGGTGTTTGAGGTTTTGTAATGCTTGTCTAAACCGTTGTGATCTTTCATTTTCTGTTCATTCCATCAGTAATTGCAACGAAATACACCTATATTACAGAAAAGCAAGTCAATTTTATTTGTCTGGACAGGTCTCCACACATACCGTCATTTGCTCTTGTTTATATGGTTTAAGTAGGGATGATATTAATGGCAGTTTGCAGTTTAACGGCAGTTTCATTAATCTTCCTTTTGTAATGGATGGCCTATAATTCTTCAATCTGTGAATCTAAACTTGTTTGATAATCATTCGGTCTCGTTTATTTCATGTGATGTGTTACGGCGTTAAGTATTCTTTGTTCAAGAATGGATTAATTTCATAGAAATTGTAATCTTTCTTGGTCATTGGTTGCAAGTCGAGCAAGTAAAAATTCATTCCAATGTTCCCAATTTCAGTTCTGCCGATTTAGAGAGGCGAGTCACATTACTAAATCTGTTTATTATGACAAAAAGATTTTACTGTAAAGTTTGGTCAGCAGCTTTTGTTAAAAGTGCATTCATCTTTTCCAGTTTTTTTGTGTTCAACACAAAACCGGTTGACGACGACGATGACTGCTACTGTGATCCAAATATTTATCATTACGGTTCCAAACAATCGACCAGACTCAATGTTTGGCGTGGTTACTTGTTCTGGTACAGGCCAGGTGCTAATATGGTGCGACTGCTAGTACGTTATCAAAAGTAGAAATACCACCATCATGCATTTGCGTGTGTTCACGTGCAATATATTCCACCACGTCCTTTCAATGTTTTTTGAAAATGGTTTGTATTCTCCACTGGGATCCGAATGTTTAGCCGTGAACACATATTATGTGTCGTTATGCCACTTTGAAATTGTTGATTAAAACTTCAGTGCCTTGATGTCAGTGGTAGTGGCAACACTGATGGTAACCTTGGTACAGCTGTTCTTGTCATCATCTTCACCTTAACTGCTAGTGTTTGTACATCGGTATTCATTAAATTGGTAAGGGCACCTAAAGTGGTGTGGTTATTTTGTCCTCCGCTTTCGGGTGTAATATTTCAAGACATAATGATTGTCCGCATTGTTGTGATTTTCTGTTCCTGAGAAGTACATTTAAACAATCAACAATTGCACAGCTTGTTGCAAGTGAATCATCGCAGTGACACTACAAAAACCATATAATATGCATTATATTATTTGGGGCAAAACATATCTTGAGATAAGAAATAATAAAATAGTTCAGTTCGAAAGAAAATCGCAGACCCCCCTCCTGCGAATTTTTAATAGGTAGTACTTCATAGTAGATGCATTTGATATGTATATGTTAATATTTGTATATGTTGTAATAAAACAACTCGGTAAATAAAGTGGGATGATTAGATCTTACACTATAGTTAACACCCTGTTACGAACACTGTTGAGTTTAGAGGGCTTGTTGATAAAAACTGACTTTAGAAATATTTACGAAACTTCAAACAGAAAACGATTGATATTTTTTAAACGTTTAGGATGATTTACGGTCTTATAAAGGAGTACATGTCCTTGAAACATTAACATGAATTTTCGTTTTATTTGTTTTAAATCCGAATTTTCCCCCAAAATTTGGATTTCAACCGAATGTCTTTCATGACATCTGATTTGTCAACTACTTTACCATATATGACATGTGTCAGATATGTTAGTAAGGAATCATGACTATATCTTTATTTTTTGTAATATTCAAACTTAATTTGTGACAATAATTTTTTTAAAAGATACATAATGTTAATGGCATTCAATTTGTAGCAATACCATTCGAGAATTTCCTACATCCTTATTAGACGGAAAATACCGAAGCACCGGTACTTACCACGACAAACCGGTAAACGGGTAATGTTAATACCGCTTACCTTTTCAGCAATGGAAGAAATGCTACTCTTTGAAAGAGTAGAGTTTTAATTTATTTGATATCCTAGAATGTCCTTGTTAAGCACGTCGGGCGTGAAGAATTTGAAATTTCTTCGAAATAAATATGTTTCGGCAATTAAGTATCGCGAGTATTGATGTACCTTTGAAGCTGTGAAAAGAGTGAAATTGACGAGTCTCAATAGATAATAAATTTCATACCAGATGGATCGACTGAGAAAACAGATTGTAATAACGACTTGTAAAAGAAAGTTGATCAATCTTTATATTGTGTAAGTCGTAGGGAGTTATTTCACTAACGGCTTGTAAATTCTAAGACATCCATATCAACTGCGCCACTACATACATCGTAGCGATATGACTGGAAAGTTGTTAAAGCTAGGTTTGAGAAGAAGAAAAAACCACACAGACCCAAATTCTTTCTAGAACCTATCACGCTAATACAACATGACAGACACAAATAAGAAGTGTCGGAATGTGTAAGCAGACATTATACCATGTATAACACATGCTGGAAGAGGCATTATATCTTTCACGAATTGCGACAGTGATTATAGGACGTGGTCGGAATATCACTTAAGAATATAATATCCTCTGTATATCGGGTCTCTGAAGTTATCAAGATTTTTGGGGGTGGAGAAGGAGGTATTGATTTGTAAGATCATCTGATCTATGGTTGTGAAGACTCGGTAAAAATATTGTCATACTATGCCATATCTCTTTAAACGTTTCCGTCTTGCCATCGAGGCCCAGTACTCATTCAGCTAGCACAACCCTTTATCATGATGTTTAGACCAAGAATATAGAAAACATATTTGTAGTACATTTATTGCCTACCAGATAACGTTGTAACTAAAGCTACGAATTCGGCATCAGGTTATATGTTAGGTTTCGAATTGGGTTTTGGTTCTTACCACGTAATTTTAAAGCTACCTATTACAAAAGATTCGCACAATCCTCCCGTCTTATCAGTAGGTCCCAGATCAAGCGGCGATGCTTTAGTCAACCTGGTTCTTTATGGTAATAATTTAATTTAATGTTCAGCACAGTTACCATTCAATATTGTATTCTCTCTCTCCCTCTCTCTCTCTCTCTCTCTCTCTCTCTCTCTCTCTCTCTCTCTCTCTCTCTCTCACCGACACAACAATCTTAGAAAGTTAAAACTAAATATGAAATGACGTAACGTAGGTAGTATGCTTATGATGTGTTGTGATTCCAGAAATAAAACTTTATAAGAGAATTAAAACGTTTAAAAACGTTTCGATGAGAGAAAAGCAATTCTAGTCTTTAAATAAACGCCAGGAAAAAAACGTTATGAAAACGAATGAGAAGACTTGCTGCTTTCTTAGTTACAAATGGTTTAATAAGATTGCTTTTGTGGTTATAATTAGGTTAAGATTGTATTATTTGATTATGACTGGGTTAATCAGTATGCTTTATTTGGTTATAAATTGGTTATTAAAATTGCTTTATTTGATGATGAATGGGTTATTAAAATTGCTTTAATTGATTATGTGTTATTACGATTGCCTTATTTGATTATGTGTTATTACGATTATTTTAGTTGATTATGTGTTATTACGATTGCTTTATTTGAGTATGTGTTACTACCATTGCTCTTTATTTGGATATGTCTGTGTTATTAAGATTGCTTTATTTGGTTTGGAATGTGTTATTAAGATTATTTTACTTCGATATGAATGGGTTATTGTGATTGCTTTTTATTATGAATGGTTTATTGATAATGAAAGGGATGAAAAAGAAACATTTAATTATTATTATTGATGTCACGTACTTACCTTTACATGCATAATTAAAAAGGCAGTATATTGTTAAATAATATTACATTTTCAGAGACTATTCAATTCGTTGTTAGTAATTGTTTACTTGGATTAGTTTCAAAGCTGAATATTTATAAAATGTTTTCATTGACACAATGAACGCTGTATTAAGACTATTTAAGTGATATGTGACTGGAGTCTCTAATGTGCTAAAGTGTCAATGACATGGAATGCGGCGATGTGTTAACAGTTTTTGTGATGTATACCAGTAATATAATTCAAAATGACCATGACTGAATTATTTATAATTCCATCCTAATGAGTTGGTCCAAGAAGTAGTAATTAGCACTTTGCAATTCCAGTGAATAGTTTCAATAATAAAATACACTCAAATTAAATGCTAGACACATAAGACCGATTCCACTTAGGATATTAAGGTATGAATGAGTAATGAAATAGCTGAACAACATATATGTAAAACGCTACGTCACGATAATAGCGACAGGATGTAGGTCAATTACCTTTCAAAAACATTAAACGTTTTAAAAATATTTATGAATGTCTAGCCAATATTTGTTTTGTACTATACTCAGATCCAAGTAAACATGTTAACTTCCATTAATAATGATATAAACATTTATTCTTTAGTCATCGGGAATATAACTATGCATTACGCTGTTTACAAAATAAATTTCACCAGTCAGATGAACCATTACGTTGATTTTGGTCAACATTTAGGTACAAATAACATATACCTCACATATAATCATCATGATGGAGTGAACGCAACGAACAATACAGATTATGTAAAGAAAGATGGTCGCTATCGCGTAGCTAGCTTGGCGCAGCTCTTCCCTTTTTGTGCTGTTGTTCATTAAATAGGTGCTTGTTGTCTATCTTCGTCTACATTGAGTTCCATCATTCACTGGCTGATCAGTTCGTATGTATTTCTTCAACTCCTTGTTTTGGAAACGAGAGCAATTAGTGCTACTAAAACACTTCTTTGTTCATTAGTATGTCCAAAAATAGACTATTGTAACTCAATTATGTCTATTTCGTGTCAATATCTTGTCCAGAAGCTTCGAAAAGTTCAAACCACAGCTGCTGTGAACATCTTTAGAGTACCACTTTAAGAGCACGCCTGCCAGCTGCTCTGTACGTTACAATGGCTAT